>AP027104.1:19561675-19831272 GCA_028142955.1 Pinctada fucata
TATTTCTTAAAATGCGCATATATTGTACTTGATAATTACAATAGAATATTTATTTCAATATTGATAATTTCATGGAATGTCCAAAGTTTGACTGGAGTACCAACACTTGTACACTAAATTCTTTTTATTTACGGAGAGTCTGGCAGTCTAAAGATAACTTACTCAATTAACCCTCCACAAGGCAGTCTTAAATTTATTTCATTTCATATTTTTTTTTATTTTCATCTATTTCATTTTATAACATTTTTTTCTTTGCAGGAGAGAGCCCCACTTTAAAAAGATAGACAGTAGTGCTTAAAAATAATGTATTGTAAAAACATATATAATTCTTACCTTTTTCGTAACTTGATATGTTTTTTTTTAAAACAATCCAAACTCCCCAAGTCAAGCTTGTAATAACAAAGACTATAGTTTGTTTTAATTAAAAGATATATAATTATGGCCGGGGCATGTATGATAAATGGGAAACATGTGAACGTGTTTCTCACCCGACAGCAACGCCTAAAAGTATATATTTCAACAGCTGATTATTCCAAAGGCAAACGATTGTCAATTTTCCTTTTTTTTTTGCCTTAAATCGATGCATCTAAAGACATTTCTTGATAAATCACCGACATAATTCGATGTTTAGGGGAAAAAATCAAGTTGTTGAGAAATTGCATACATGAAAGAAAGGAAAGAAAAATGGATGAACAATAAACGAAGTAACATCAGAACTGACATAGATATTAAATTTAAAAATTGTCATTTAATGTATGGTATTAAGAAAGTCAATTTGTCCACGTCAAAATTTCAGTATGATTTATAACTGAACACGACATCAATCCCCATTGCTTAAAAAAGTTTTGTTGGGTCGCTCACCGATAAAAACGGAAATTGTTGGGATTTTGCTACACCATTTTTCAAACGCCGACCTTTGATTTGAGCGTGTCGTTTTAGTTATTTGTTTGTTTTTGACAAATGTTTTAATATCTCTAACGTTCCCTTTTTGTCAGGGCTGATTACGTCCATAATTAATCTACGTGGAAATACCTGTGTAAGTACGTGCATTAACGAGAAGGAAGAAAATAATTAAACCATAAATAAAATTTAACGAAAACGGATGTTTAACGTGAAAAGGCATATGGTTAATTCGATTGTATCAATGAAAAATACCAAAACCAAAATATTTTCGGGGAAAATTCTTTCATAAGCATATATTTACATAATACAGATTCAATTATACAAAAAAAGAGTAAAGAAACTCGATATGCATTAAACTACAGGAAAATAGATGGTGAACAACAGCATTCCAGTAAGCATCTTAGAAGGGATTTTATGGTCTTCGTCTACACCATTCTGTGCAATAAAGGAGGAAGGATTAATCCTCTAAATCCTTCTCTGCTTCAAACTTCTTTACTGAATCATCATCCTCATTGAAAGATTGAAAGATATAGAAAGCATATCACAAGTTCAATAAAATGGAACTTTCAGCAGATTTATGCTGATC
The DNA here is from genome assembly GCA_028142955.1 of Pinctada fucata. Classification (NCBI taxonomy): domain Eukaryota; kingdom Metazoa; phylum Mollusca; class Bivalvia; order Pterioida; family Pteriidae; genus Pinctada; species Pinctada fucata. The sequence continues at coordinate 19,563,165 of AP027104.1, forward strand.
GATAACATTCATTAATGATGCATCTCATAACAATTTGATTGACTGGCTACTCTTTTTCATAACATAAATGCAGCTGACTTATATTTACATGTCAATGATACGTAAACCACATTTGAAAGAACAAAAACTTCTAGTTTTATTTCCTTCGAAACAAAATTCATAAGAAAAGTCATGTACATCGCTCTGGTTAGGGTGTCAGGTACATGTACTCTCAAAGATTGACATAATGGACTTCAGTAAGCGAGTCATTTCAATTATACATATGTTTATGTTTGCCATGTCTATCCAAGTCCGTATATATCATATGTAAAACAAGAGGAAATATGGTAAAATTAAAACAAAATTATTTGAAAGCAAATAAATTAAATGGTAATGGAAAAGGGTTAAAAAAAAAGTAAAAAAAAAACATTAAAAACAAACAAAATCAAGATAAAACTAGAAGAATAGTCAGATTTGAAAAGTATATCTTACACATTTACACGTGAATATGGTGAAACCACGACACAATTCTATCAGAAATCACGTCCATCCATCACTAAAAAGAATTATGAGAGTCAATCATCTGACTCATCTTCATAAGAATTTTCATCATCATATTCATAACTCCCATAATCGGAGTCGTCATAAAAAGGATCATAACCCCATCCTGCTTCGGCATTTTCCGTGAATCCATTGTTACCTTGGTTACTATCGTTTGTAGTTTCGTTTTCTGTATTTTCGTTTGTCTCTCCTGCTTCTTTACCAGAGCTTTCCCCAACTGCATCATTTGAATCGGTAGCAGTGACATCTGCATTAGCAGCTTTATTTCCTTTTGATGCAGAATTTGCACTACTTCCGGAATCATGATTAACAGCGACACCTTCATCCTTTACAGCGCCACCTATTGCGCTGCTCAGTATTCCTGTATTTTCAGAACCTACATTTGCCAATTCGTTCATGACAATGTCGACTTTTTCTGCATCCTTTGTACCTCTTTGTCCAGTACTCGTCTCTTCTGTACCACCGCTTTTACTCTGACTTCCATCCTTATTTTCTTGTTGGTCCTGATTTGCTCCTCCATTTCCCTGCTGTGCCTGTGTGCCGCCTTGTCCATCGCCTCCTGGGGATTTAGTGGTCGCTTCCGATGCTGCTTCAAGAGCATCCTGCCTCGCTTCCTCTGCTTGTTCCAAAGCCTCGTTTCGGCATTCCTGCATACAAGCTTTATAATCGGCTTTGCAGTCTTTAGAACAGTTTAAGAATCCTTGTCTAGTTTGAGGTTTTACAAGTCTACAATCCATCCCACATTCTATCTTTTCTAAATCACATTCTGCCACACAGTCTACATCCGGTGCCGGTGTTGTTGATTTCTCAGTGACAGGCACAGACGATACTATGTATGTCAGTTGTAGAATCACTGCTATAACAGCGAAATTCTTCATTGTCTGAAAAAGAAATTAAGATACTGGAAATGTTTACATGTAGCAAATCAAAAATTAGATCGACTTCAGGCACATTCCTTCAATTCACATGTACTTTCCTTTCGATTATATTATTTAGCCATCCTGTTGGTAAACTTTCTCCCTTCTCTTTCTTTATGAGACAAATTTATGTTTGAAGGAATGAGAGTTCTGTGTGCTATTTATCAACATTGTTGTATCTTTGTTTTCCTCTAAGCGTTCAAGTTTTCCAATTCATGCATTATATACATACATATCATATGAAATTGAAATATCTAGAAATTCTTTTTTTAAAATTCTAAAAAAAATCTGTTTTCAAAATTTCTTGGAATTTCTAAAATAGGGGTCTTGTAGCATCATATCCCTCCCATCCGGCTACGTCTTTCGGTACATTTTTGGACATAATAACTTTAACACTCTTTGGCCTTAATACATTGTTTAGATTGAGTATCACTGACGAGGTTTAAGTACCCGAAACGTGCATGTCTGGTCAATGCTGCAAATTTATCTGTTCTTAGCTGATGCTATTGAATTTTGAAGACGTTGAACATAACATACATAACGTATACTTTTCTCAAGAATATGAGTCTGGAATATGGAATATACTAGTATCTCCTGCAAGACCACCCTGCACGCATTGTCCACAGAGATTGTAACAAACAATGAAATCGGACTAAACAACTTCTACATCAACAAACAAATGGGAATTGTAAAAACAACAACACCAAGCGGTCTAACAAAGCACACACATCTGCTGACGACTGTAGACAACTATCCCCTATGTATTAACGAATAAGATAGTTATCCGGAATACGTGCGCACAACCCGCCGAGTACAAATACAAACAGTTATCGACGATAACGTTGTGCAAAGAATGACCTCAAATGAGACTAATGGAATATATCATCGGGTATGATCATTAAAGTGACTAGGAAATACAACAGGATTCCATCCGGGATTTCCTTTTACATTGACGAGGCATGCCGATTCAAGGACAAAAGCATATCACAGACAAGAGGGTAATGAGCACACCGATGATTTATTATTCTTCTCCTTATGTCTGAAAACGTTCAACATAATAATTATCATACGCGTCGATGTCGTGATTTCATGACGTCATGATTTACATTTGTAGGTTTCACTTACCATTCACCCCCGTGGATGATCGATTTGTCATTTTCACATTTTATGAGGATAACTTTGTGAATTTGGCAGAAACGTCACAAACACAAAGCAAGGGACGCTAACACTACAAAAGTCAGCAAGAGGACTTATAATCAGTGAAAAAAAAAACAGCATCGATTCATGAGAAAATGTTAGCATATACCGAACAGACCAGACTACTTAGGACGGCAATATATTTCCTGAATAGAGATGGGTAGTGACCGGCTAACGTGATCACAAACCTGCCATTTCATCTAAGAAGTAAAAACTTAAAATTACAGTTTTATTAAGAATAAAGCCCTTTCCGAAATCCAAAGCCTTGAGAAATTGACAAACTATCAAGAAAATCAAGTTTTCCTTTTCCTCTTGGAAAATGAAGATTCGACAATTTCCTTTAATTTATATAATAGAAAACTTCATACGTCAAACGAGGTGAATAATCGAACTTCTTACACTACACAGATATTGTACATATGCACCGACTTATTTGAACGATTGGATTAATGCAATACCAGTGTTTGATTCATCGAAGGATCGTGTAGAATGTCAATTACTGACATCTTACAATACAATACAAATTTTACATTGTTTGTGAATCATTTTTGACGGTTTTAAGGCTGATATTGTGGTGAATGTCATTTCCGGTAGGACCACAGTGCTTCATGAAGTATAGCAAACAGCAATTACACATTGAATAAAGACTTTTCAACTACATAGAAAGAAAGAAGAAGGGAGGAGATCTCCAACAAGACCCCGTTACAAATAAACGACCAGAGAGCCAACTTAGTCAAATTTAAAATCAATGTTAAACGTCTTCAAATTGAATAGCAGCATTTAAGAACAGGTAAATTAGCAGCATGGACCAGACATGCACGTTTCGGGTACTTAACCCTCATCAGTGATCCTCAAATCTAAACAATGTAATGTGCCAATAAAGCATGAAAGTTACTATGTCGAAAAACGTTCCGAAAGACGTAGCAGGATGGGTGGGATATGATGCTGCTGGACCACTCTTCAGAAATTTCAAGAAATTTTGATAACAGAAATTTTAGAATGCATCGAAGAAACTATCAACCGAAATTGATCGAACTTGGCTACATGTGCCCTCGGGGACTCCTGGTCCACCAGCAGTGATACTCACCAAGTGGTATAAATGTTAAACGTCTTCAAATTGAATAGCATGATTTAAGAACAGATAAATTGGCAGCATGGACCAGACAAGCACGTTTCGGGTTCTTAACCCTTGTTTCTTTAACAATGTAATATGCCAAAAAAAAGTATGAAAGTTACTTTGTCGAAAAAGCGTTCCATAATTCTCAAACACCCATAACATTAACACATAGGTTGAAGAGGTCATGACCGAAAATAAGTATAGTTACATTTGGTGCTCTATTGGGAGTGCTATTGAGATTGTCGTCAGGATCTTCTTAATCTCATGTGTGTCATACGTATTCCCTTTGTCGTGTGGAGCTCGCTAATTTCGGTTCAGAGATGAGACATTTTGGAAAATCATGATCAATTCACCAACATACTTCCGTTTTTGGTCTTCAACGTTTCATTGTATACAGAAAATTTGAGTCCTTTACCGACATATTCCATCGTTGTCTAAACAATAGTAACAATCAGCTTTCAGTCTCAAAGTCAAAAAGGCAAAGCAAAAACATCAGAATTTCCACAGCTGCGAAACTCGATATGAACAACATTCCGAAGTAAGAATAGGTGCCCGGGAAGAGTAAGCGTCTCCTGTTTGCATGCAACACCCGTCGCAATATCTCCATGAAGACTTCATCAAATTCGGTGATTATCTCGATGTACATATTGATGTACATATTGATGTATATATATCAGGTAACTATGTCTTGATTATGACAGTCATTTAATGCCACTGATCATTCTTGAAAAAGGGATCTGATCATTCTGGACAGAAGGATTGATCGTCTGTCTCTTCAACGCATTCGAAAATTTCTGTTATCAAAAAACCACCCATCCTTTTTTTCCACGTTTTTTCTGTACATTTTTGGACACAATAATTTTCACACTCTTTGGCCATATTACATTGTTTAGATTGAGGATCACTGACAAGGGTTAGGTACTCGAAACTTGCGTGTCTTGTCCATGCTGTAAATTTATCTGTTCTTAAATGATGCTAGTGAATTTGAAGACGTTTAACATGCTTTTATAATATCCCCTTTTGCCTTTTTAAAATTTTCAAAGAATTTTTCCTAAATCAGAGAATGAAAGTCAAACACAAAAGCCGAACCAGATTCCAAAACCACAATCCAAAGTCTTACGAATTTGGGAAAGATACAAAGAGACAATGACAGAAGCTCCTCAGAAACCCGAAGAACAACTCATCTAATGATGAACATCTCCAGTGCAAGTGTGGAAGGCAATGTAGAATGTAAAACGCACCGTACCAATTATTTTCACACACCACATGATTCATGCCACATATCCAATGCAATAAGAACATCCAAGCAGGTAAGACTGAAAAGAAAGCCCAAAACCCATTCTAACCTCTTTCCAAGTATTACCCACATTTTCGATCATTGGCCACTGAATGACCAAAAATTATTGTAAGTTAAAGAAGATCCTGACGATAATCTCAATAGCACTTACAATAGAGCACAAAAGTGAGCATCGACGGACCCACAGCACGCTAGAGGTGGGACAAGGTTTTCGGGAGGAGTAAGCATCCCCTGTTTGGCAAGCCGCACCCGCCGTGGATGTTCACGCACGTAAATGAAATATCTAAATTCATGCACTGTCTGACGTTAGAAAGTGTTATGGCGACCATGTCAGGTAAAGACATTCAAAACACTTACTGTCAAACCCATCGCGGGGAACAAGCTCCACACGGCAAAGGGCATAAGTCTGACAGAAGTAAGTAGCGCCACCCTGAATAAATTCGATAAAGTAAGATATGTACACTAAAATTGATAAATTCAGCTCCATTGATCCCAAAGCCCGCCGAACAATAGTGTATCGAATATATTAAACCGATAATTATATAAGGCATAATACATTGCCTTGCAAAAAACAAACAAAACAAAAACAAAAAACACAACAAAAATCAGTGGCGGCATCTAGATTTGTTCTTAATTGCTGAAATGTCTTTTCGTCAATAATTATGAGCATACTGTTGAAGAAAAGTACATGTATTTGAACGATAAAAAAAGAAAGTAATAAAAGAAAAATCTACTTACATCTGTCTCCGAGGTTGTCTAAGAAGTCAAAAGCTAAATGACACTATTTATGTCTTATATACACATTATCATTATCTAAATACGGTAAAAGAAGTTGGTTACTTTTTCAACATTGCAACTTTCAACATTGAAAAAGTAAATGAGTTAGTTACTTATTCAACATTCTCCTGATTCTGAAGTTGGTTACTTTTTCAATATTCGACTTCATTTGAAGTTGGTTACTTATTCAAACCAGGCACATAACAAAAAAAAAATACATCAATAAAATAATCCTGGACGTTAAGATAAAATCATAAAGGAAATAAAAATACTGGAAACTATTTTGCATTGCAAATTCAATATTTTAGATGAAAGGAAGGGATCTCCAACAACACTCGATTGCAGCATCCACAGTAAAACACCAAAACACCCAGAGTAAAAACACAGATAAGACATACAAAGCAGGAGACGAAAGGGACAAGGAACACCAAATACGACATCAAAACACTTTATTTTCGTTAAAACACAAAAAACTAAACATAAACTAACGAAACTAATTGGCAACCTGTGGCGACCTAGGATGGCCATCTGCAGGTTAGCAGCAGATGTTGGGGCTATCCGGATTATCTGCCCACAACCCTCCCACTTTATTGTTACACTGGGGTATCGAAGCACGCACAATTGTAGTGTAAAATAACTTCCTAAATGCAAGATGACCACACAAACGGTACAGCAAAACGCAGGGGCCCTAGGAAGACAGATGAACATTTCAATGGATTATAAGTGTGTGTGGGGGAGGGGGTCCTACTAAATGCAGTCCGTGCACTGCCGACTGTAGCGAGCTTATGTATGTAATCACCCGAGGAGTCCAACCGACATTCAGAGTGGACATATTGTTAGGACGCTGTCCTCTCTAAAGGGGTTTTGACAGGGCCCGTCATGGAGTCCCGTCGTCACAGTTAGTGCACAAGTCTAAAGAATGCGCTCTTGCAAGGCTGTAGATTGATCAGGTACCATGCTGAATGTCCGTTTAGTGACATTACATGTAGGATCATATCCACGGTATAAAAGGCGTTTGATTAATTCACAGCTGCTTGTATAGGTCCGACTCTTCGGTACAATTGTAGCATTCGTATTTGGGTTTCTTCTTGGGCGGTGCTTTTTCGTCTACATTACTCTCGTTGCCCAGTAGTCACAGGAGCTCGATGCCAACAACCCTCAATGACACCCGCCCCTTCCAATCTCTCTATCCAAGTATATTTAAGGAAAGTAGGGTCGGATATTCATGTTGATCGTTGGCATCGATATCCTGTGCCATTAGTGTATTGATCGGATTGCATCTTAGAAATGGATGTCTTTACATCTTCCATCATGGTAGTGATGCACTGACAATTGCCTCTGTCGTCCATTTTGTTGTCTGCAGCCTGCTATACATTGCCCTTTGACCATTGGAATTAAAAATTTGTCAAATCAATATCAGCAACTTGTTGAACAGTAATCTTAGTTGTGTCTGCTATGAAGCTCATTGCCTGAATGACTGGCTTTGAAAGTGTGTGAATTATATACTCAAATCACTGTCCATGGTTTTTCATGCGTCCTTCATTTGCATATGCCTTTCTATGACTTTGAAGATGATGCTATTGAATTTGAAGACGTTTAGCATTTGAGAGCACTTGAACGATTTTCCATGTCAGCTACACGTGCTACTTTGGGTTTGACGCGACCTTTTGTTTAAACCGCATGTGCCACTTTGACTTTGAAACGACCATTCGTGTAAACTGCACGCTCTGGCAACTTACCAGTAGGAACTGTGTCATCAACATAATCTATGACGTCATTTTTCTGCATGTGCTACTTTGACTTTGAAACGACTTTTCGTGTTAGCTGCAAGTGCTACTTTAACTTCGAATCAATCTTTCGCGTCAACTGTACGCGCTTGGAATCAGCTAATGGCTGTCATCATCACCAAACAAGACATATTTACCTGAAATGTACATCAAAATGTACATCGAGACAATCACAGAATTTGACAGGTTTCGATAGAGCTGTTGCGACGGGTGTTGCATGCAGTCAGGAGACGCTGACTTTCCCCGGGCATCTTGTCTTACTTCGGAATTTTGTTCATTCCGAGGTTCGCAACCGTTCCTGTGGAAAATCTAATGATTTTGCCTTGCCTTCTCGACTATGAGACTGAATAACTGATTGGTGCTTCTGTAAAGTTTATTTATGACGTCATTAAAGTCGGTCACCTGACTGCATGTCAAACTATAAAGTAATGAATGGCGCACTATAGAAAAATCGGTCAGTACAATAATGTCAATTACTCGACTGCCTATCAAAACTACAACATAGTCGTTGGCGCGATTTGAAAAGTCGGTTAGTGCAATAATGCCAATCATCTGTTATCCTGCCAAAGCTATGACGTCATGGATAGCGCGCTGAAGAAAAGTAGGTAAGTACAATAATGTCAGTCACCTGGAATCCTGCCAAAAGTACCCCATCATTGATGTTGCGTCATAAAAATGTAAGTACAATCATTTCCTGCATGTGGCTTCCTGCCAAAAATGTTAGGTAATACATGTAACTGACACGTGTACTATTTTCCCGTTCAAGGTTATTGAAAGTCAAGGTCGTGGATTCTAAGTATCAACGTCATTGTTAGTCAATTCAAGGTCAAATGAAATTAAATCACGTGATCAGTAACTTAATTGAATGTTCTAGATTTCCATATGTGTATATAATTTTTCACAGACCGAACATCATTTTGTCCTTGACAAGAGAAAGAGAAAGCTGCTGACGAGAAAACTGAAAGAGAAAAGACTGGGGAATATGATGTATCTACACCGTGGGGGATAGAAGAAGAAACTAGCAAACAGAGGGGTTTTGACGCTAAGGACGTCCGTAAATACTTCGACATCAATGTCAACAAAGTGTACCAGTCCGGAAATTTACGACTTTGGAAATATTGTACGGCCAAAGAGTATGAAAGTGACAAATATGGATAATGACCATATCCCTGTATACAGCACAAAATCGAAAATTCAGAACATCAGAAACCGAAGGCATACAAACTCAGGACAAAACAGGAACCAAAGCAAACAAACAAAAACCTCCACCACATGAAAAGAAGCGAACTCCCGATATGTTATGATGTCCAAAAATGTACCGAAAGTCGTAGCAGGATGGGTGGGATATGATGCTGCAGGATCCACGTTTAAGAAATTTCGAGAAATTTTCATAACAGAAATTTTCGAATGTGTTGAAAAACGATCAACCGAAGTTGATCGAACGTGGCTTTATGTGCCCTCGGGGACACCTGGTCCACCAGCAGTGACACTCACGAAGTTGTTCAAATGTTAAACGTCTTCAAATTCAATAGCATCATTTAAGATCAGATGAATTTTCAGCATGGACCAGACATGCACGCCTCGGGCACTTAACCCTCGTCAGTGATCCTCAATGTAAACAATTTTATTCGGCCAAAGAGTATGGAAGTTATTATGCCCAAAATGTACCGAAAGACGTAGCATGATGGGTGGGATATGATGTTGCAGGACCCACGTTTCAGAAATTTTGAGAAATTTCCATAACAGAAATTTTCGAATGCGTTGAAGAAACGATCAACCGATGTTGATCGAACTTGGCTACATGTGCCCTCGGGGACTCCTGGTCCACAAGCCAAGACAAAGTGCAGACGAAGGTGAATTTCAGTTTTACTGAAGAGATTGATTAGATCTTCAGGTGTGGCATGGACAGTGGTAAATTCAGAGACACCCTCCTGTCTCTATTGAAAGTTGATCCATTTGCAGAGTGTATTACCTTTGCCAGTGAGGCCAATCTAGCTTTCCGCCGCAACTTCATACTCAGGGAAACTTTTGCCATCTTGCTCCCGGAAGATTACTCACCAGGGAGGAAGTACTCCATCAAAGTTTTAAGATTGCTGAAATGGATTGAGCACGAGACTATCCAGGACTTCCGACATGCCAGGAACAGAGAAGAGATTAAGATTCTCACCTGCCATCGATGGCTACAACATGAGCATGCAGACAGTATTTTAGTTTAATGACTGTTTTTGATACGAGTTTTCCGAGTGACACCCCAAGAAGAAATTTGAGGAACGGTGCGAAACGGTTTTCCTTCCAGGAATTATATTAAGACACACAGGACCGTCAGACTTTCTTGTAAGAGTTGAGTTTCTGTGTGGAACATACATTGGAGCATGATTACGATTGACGGTGTAAGGACGATCCGGAATTTCGCCAAGAAAATGACTGAGGAAATCGAGGACCCTTTGCAGCCCAGAGATGCATTCTTTGGCTGCAGAACCAATGCTACTCGGCTCTATTGCGTCGAAGGAAACATGCGCTATATCGATACCTGTCCCCCTACCCTTCTGTTCTGAAGCACGGCACATTTCCTATTGGACATCCGGATCTGATCACCGATAACTCTGACGAAATCAGGGAAAAGTCAAGTGCCGCAACATTCCGCCATGAAGTTGTACCACCCGATATTGCCTTATCGTAACGGAAGTAAAGTACTGTTCCCCCCTCTGTCAAACCTGTGTGCAGATGAAAGAAGAAATAGGTCCAAACTACCGATGTATGACTGGAACTTTCATGTTTTGCTGTGTGCTGTAATCTAGTGTTGTTGGAGATCCCCTCCTTTCTTTTATATGATCGAAGAATTTCGATGACCATGGAAATTTGACATGTAATGGACTGTATCCACGAAGTATGAATTTTCCCCTACACGTCAAGGACACTCTTAAAGGGTTACTTTGACATATTACTGAAAATCAAGCAGGAGGGGGCAGGATTACTTCCCAGATGTGACAGTTTGAAACAGAAGGCTAGATTCATCCAAGAAGTTTGCAGGAGGATCAGACTCGGAGATGTCCAGAAACACACGTTTCTGGCACCATCGCCTAGATGTTCTTAAACTGTCTGTGGGGGAAATTTGGCAACAACTGACCCATGATAAGTCATTACTTTTTTATAAAAGAAGATTTTGTATCATTTTATCAAAATAGTATTTCATTAATAAAAATTTCTACATTGAATTACAGGTACTTGTCGGATTTTGGTGAATTATTCGAATTAATGCAGGACGACACCAAGGAAATGATGCACATGAAACTCACCAAAAAGCAGGAGAACGGCGAACTAGATCCTATCTTGGCCAACCGAAACCGACGACTTTGTACCACTTTGTCATTTCGGGAACGTAGTTAACGCATGCTACACTACAACTTTGGCACATTTTATATTATACGATGCCTTGCGTTGATTGGATGACAGAGTTCTGTGCTTTTATACCGACAGCATAATCTATGTGCACGGTAAACACAAGTAAAGTCTTCCATCTTTTACAGTTGGGATGTTGGACAGACGAATTAGACGGGGAAAATATCACTACCTTCGTGTCGGGCGGACCCGAGAAATACGCGGACCAACTGTACGAAGGCAGTGCCGTGCGCAACGACAAGGGCATGATGGATTACGAGACCAGTCAGATTATCAAATATGAAACGATAACAAACATAGTGCTGAGTCAAGCAGACGATGACAAGGTCACGGTCTCTTCTTCTACCAAGATTGTTTCCTGGAAAGGTAACGAGTGGTTCTCCAAGGACATGACCAAGGACTATCGCATCGTACTAGTACATGTACTTAACATTACAAATATCAAAGGTAAATGGCATGTGTACATATATGACGACTTGATTCTTTTCACAACCGATTCAAAATGTGTTTGGCTGCGATACTGTACATATACTATTGGTTCCAGAGAAGAAGGAATTTTAAAGACGATTATCTCCAAGTTTACTATATGAGACTAGCCATATGTTGTAGTAACAAGCAAAGATAATTGAACAGCCTGATGTTTTTACTTTGCTGACTTTGATTGGATTTTTTGTACAATAAAATGTCCTTACATAGATTGTTATTTAGGACGATCACTCTATCTTGAGATCGTTTATAGATGAATCACTGTGTATCCTGATCACCAAAAAAGACGCCGACGGTAGCCATTACGCTGCATTCCTCTCCTACTTGCTGATCGAATACTTGTCAAATCATGACCTGCATCATAGGTATGAACGTATGGATGTCATGACTAAAACACAAGTGTCCGTGATGTAACGACAGAGAGTGTTTTTGGATATTTTATGGAGTTTTCAACGTCATGTTTGAAGGCAGCATAGATGATCCTTTAGATAATGCATGGCTATATGTGTTTTACGTCTCATGTTCACTGATCCATAAGTGTTTGATGATGACATACTTTTGATTTATACAATTGCTTCTTGCTTACATTAATGCTGTTGTACTCACGTTTGAAAAGAAAGTAAATTAATTTTGTTGTGTATAAATTAAATGATCTTTACATTCTCTTTTTATTCTTTCAATATGAGTTCTCGCTTGCAGATTTGAGTGCATTTGTCTTCAGACACGAGTTAGCCATGGAGGTAGCCGGACCACCTCGTTCCGATGAAACCGAATTCGTCAAACAATTGGTTCAATACAAAGACAAGGCCATTTGTTCGTCCTCCTCACCAAAAAGTATTCTTGTGTTATCGTGAATGGAAAAATCCTACGAAATTAAGCAAGGTTTAGTCAGATTTTTCAAGAACATTTCACCAGAAGACGGAATCTTGGTGTCAGATGTGAAAACCAGACACTTGATAGTCTTTGACGACATGAATGGGGGAGGGGGTTCATAGAAGCGAATACATAGTAGATTAGTTCATGCACAAGGCTCGTCTTCGTAAAACTAGTGTCGTATATATTACAAAAATGTCTTTGAATGCAGTTCGCATCACTGCACCATCAGACTCAATACTTATAACATGGTCTCGTTTAAAGATCCCAGAGATAAATCACAAGTAATGTCGAGCTAATTAAAACTTCCCTGTTTAAATTATGCGTACGTTGATGCCAACTGTAAACCCTACTGGTACCCCACTGGTCCCACCTCTAGCTTGCTAGGGGTCCTTCGATGCTTAATTTTGTACTCTATTGTGAGTGCTGTTGAGATTATCGTCAGGATCTTCTTTAACTCATTTGTGTTACACTTATGCCCTTTGCCGTGTGGAGCTCGTAAAAAAGTTCCCCGCGAGGGGTTTGACAGTAAGTGTTTTGAATATATTTCCCTGACATTGTCGCCATAGCACTTTCTATATAGACATAACGTCAGACAGTGCATGAAGTTTATATATTGTTTTCATTTTCTTGCTTAAACATCGACGGCGGCCGCGGCTAGCCAACAGGGGATGCTTACTCCTCCCGGGCACCTGGTCCCACCTCTAGCTTGCTAGGGGTCCTTCGATGCTTAATTTTGTACTCTATTGTGAGTGCTGTTGAGATTATCGTCAGGATCTTCTTTAACTTATTGGATGTAGACATGGCACCCACTACTCCCGATACACCTACTGGTACTTGGCTTATTTCGTGTTGCAGTGTGGAGTTGGTAATACAAGTCCCCGCGACCCGATGTTTGAAGTGTTTTAAATCCATTTCGTTCTCTATAGTGGGAGGGTTGTGCGCACATAATCCAGGATAACCGCACCGTCTGCTATTTACGTGGCAGATGGCCGTCCTAAGTCCTCACCAGTTGCCCATTGTTCTCGTTGGTTTATGACAAGTAACGTCAACGCACAACACAGAGACATCAAAAACACAAAGGACTACACATAAACCAACGAGACCAATGGGCAACCGGTGCCGACTTAAGACGGCCATTTGTCACGCAAGTAGCAAATGGTGTGGTTATCCTGGATTGCCTGTGCACAACCCTTCCACTATTCCGATTACCCAGAGGTTTCGAAGAACGTACAATTGTGGTGTAAAACAACCACCCCACTGTCAGATGACCACACAAAAACAAGACTGCAAAACGCAGGGGCCCAAGCAACACAGATGAATATGTAAATGGATACCAAAAGAGGGCGTACGAAATACAATCCGTGTTCTGCCGCCGCGAGCTCATGTATCTTATCACCCGAAGAGTCCGACTGACATTCAGAGAGGACATGTGGTCGGGACCCTGTCTTCTCTAAAGAGGTTTGGACAGGGCCCATGATGGAGTCCTGTCGCCACAGTCAGTTAGAGTGCAAGTCATAAGAATACGCTGGCACAAGACTGTAGATTGGTCAAGTACCAAGCCTAGTGTCCGTCTGGTGACATAATGATAATATCGCATGACACTCACAACTCCCAATACATTCAGAATTAGAACGGACGTATTTCACCATCCCCTGCAAGGATGGATCGTGGTGTACAGTCCTAAAACATAGAAATGAGTGTTGAGCCTATTCTGACGTCAGTATCAAACTGGCAAAGTCTGCGATCGCATCAAAGAAAATGGCTTTATCTAAAACTTTTAGTGAACCGGTGAAAAGTTTAACAAAACTACGTAAAAAAGATGAAAACAAATGTCAAGACTTGGTGGATTTGGGACGTCAAGCCTTGTTGGAATGGCTCAGTTTGTGTGCCCGTAAAATGACCAATGGGAGTTTACCTTTGACGAAACCTTTCCAGAACTATGTCAAGAGAAATTTCGAGCTATTAAAAATCATACGTCTGCAGACGAAAAACGTCAAAAAATTTTGAGACGCGGGGTGACGGATTTTTGAGTGACATCATCATCCGTAGAATGTTACAATAGCCCCAACATGAACATTATCGTCAGAAATATTATACGGGCGTTCATAAAAGATAGGAGGACACATAACAACTTCTATAAAAAACCCTGTATAAAGAAGAAAAAGAAATCAATGTATAAGAAGCCACCCAAGACAGTCCCCAACAGCAACCAAACAATAAATAATCCTCAAAGAGGAAGAAGAAGAAGACCAACAAAAGTCTTATATCTACATCTGTTATATATGTTTACGTAGAAACTTTTAACGTCAAATTCGTTCTGTAATAGTGGAGATGCGTTAATAAAACTTACGTCATTTCATGAGGACATCCTAATCAACATACATACCAAGTTTCATCAACTTTGAAAGGGTCTGAGGGGTCGAACTTAGCCCCTGAACATTCGTTATATTGATATTATAGGAAGTTTACGTAGAAACTTTTAACGTCAAATTCGTTATGTAATAGTAGAGATGCGTTAATAAAACTTACGTCATTTCATGAGGACATCCTAATCAACATACATACCAAGTTTCATCAACTTTGAAAGGGTCTGAGGGGTCGAACTTAGCCCCTGAACATTCGTTATATTGATATTATAGGAAGTTTACGTAGAAACTTTTAACGTCAAATTCGTTATGTAATAGTAGAGATGCGTTAATAAAACTTACGTCATTTCATGAGGACATCCTAATCAACATACATACCAAGTTTCATCAACTTTGAAAGGGTCTGAGGGGTCGAACTTAGCCCCTGAACATTCGTTATATTGATATTATAGGAAGTTTACGTAGAAACTTTTAACGTCAAATTCGTTATGTAATAGTAGAGATGCGTTAATAAAACTTACGTCATTTCATGAGGACATCCTAATCAACATACATACCAAGTTTCATCAACTTTGAAAGGGTCTGAGGGGTCGAACTTAGCCCCTGAACATTCGTTATATTGATATTATAGGAAGTTTACGTAGAAACTTTTAACGTCAAATTCGTTATGTAATAGTAGAGATGCGTTAATAAAACTTACGTCATTTCATGAGGACATCCTAATCAACATACATACCAAGTTTCATCAACTTTGAAAGGGTCTGAGGGGTCGAACTTAGCCCCTGAACATTCGTTATATTGATATTATAGGAAGTTTACGTAGAAACTTTTAACGTCAAATTCGTTATGTAATAGTAGAGATGCGTTAATAAAACTTACGTCATTTCATGAGGACATCCTAATCAACATACATACCAAGTTTCATCAACTTTGAAAGGGTCTGAGGGGTCGAACTTAGCCCCTGAACATTCGTTATATTGATATTATAGGAAGTTTACGTAGAAACTTTTAACGTCAAATTCGTTATGTAATAGTAGAGATGCGTTAATAAAACTTACGTCATTTCATGAGGACATCCTAATCAACATACATACCAAGTTTCATCAACTTTGAAAGGGTCTGAGGGGTCGAACTTAGCCCCTGAACATTCGTTATATTGATATTATAGGAAGTTTACGTAGAAACTTTTAACGTCAAATTCGTTATGTAATAGTAGAGATGCGTTAATAAAACTTACGTCATTTCATGAGGACATCCTAATCAACATACATACCAAGTTTCATCAACTTTGAAAGGGTCTGAGGGGTCGAACTTAGCCCCTGAACATTCGTTATATTGATATTATAGGAAGTTTACGTAGAAACTTTTAACGTCAAATTCGTTATGTAATAGTAGAGATGCGTTAATAAAACTTACGTCATTTCATGAGGACATCCTAATCAACATACATACCAAGTTTCATCAACTTTGAAAGGGTCTGAGGGGTCGAACTTAGCCCCTGAACATTCGTTATATTGATATTATAGGAAGTTTACGTAGAAACTTTTAACGTCAAATTCGTTATGTAATAGTAGAGATGCGTTAATAAAACTTACGTCATTTCATGAGGACATCCTAATCAACATACATACCAAGTTTCATCAACTTTGAAAGGGTCTGAGGGGTCGAACTTAGCCCCTGAACATTCGTTATATTGATATTATAGGAAGTTTACGTAGAAACTTTTAACGTCAAATTCGTTATGTAATAGTAGAGATGCGTTAATAAAACTTACGTCATTTCATGAGGACATCCTAATCAACATACATACCAAGTTTCATCAACTTTGAAAGGGTCTGAGGGGTCGAACTTAGCCCCTGAACATTCGTTATATTGATATTATAGGAAGTTTACGTAGAAACTTTTAACGTCAAATTCGTTATGTAATAGTAGAGATGCGTTAATAAAACTTACGTCATTTCATGAGGACATCCTAATCAACATACATACCAAGTTTCATCAACTTTGAAAGGGTCTGAGGGGTCGAACTTAGCCCCTGAACATTCGTTATATTGATATTATAGGAAGTTTACGTAGAAACTTTTAACGTCAAATTCGTTATGTAATAGTAGAGATGCGTTAATAAAACTTACGTCATTTCATGAGGACATCCTAATCAACATACATACCAAGTTTCATCAACTTTGAAAGGGTCTGAGGGGTCGAACTTAGCCCCTGAACATTCGTTATATTGATATTATAGGAAGTTTACGTAGAAACTTTTAACGTCAAATTCGTTATGTAATAGTAGAGATGCGTTAATAAAACTTACGTCATTTCATGAGGACATCCTAATCAACATACATACCAAGTTTCATCAACTTTGAAAGGGTCTGAGGGGTCGAACTTAGCCCCTGAACATTCGTTATATTGATATTATAGGAAGTTTACGTAGAAACTTTTAACGTCAAATTCGTTATGTAATAGTAGAGATGCGTTAATAAAACTTACGTCATTTCATGAGGACATCCTAATCAACATACATACCAAGTTTCATCAACTTTGAAAGGGTCTGAGGGGTCGAACTTAGCCCCTGAACATTCGTTATATTGATATTATAGGAAGTTTACGTAGAAACTTTTAACGTCAAATTCGTTATGTAATAGTAGAGATGCGTTAATAAAACTTACGTCATTTCATGAGGACATCCTAATCAACATACATACCAAGTTTCATCAACTTTGAAAGGGTCTGAGGGGTCGAACTTAGCCCCTGAACATTCGTTATATTGATATTATAGGAAGTTTACGTAGAAACTTTTAACGTCAAATTCGTTATGTAATAGTAGAGATGCGTTAATAAAACTTACGTCATTTCATGAGGACATCCTAATCAACATACATACCAAGTTTCATCAACTTTGAAAGGGTCTGAGGGGTCGAACTTAGCCCCTGAACATTCGTTATATTGATATTATAGGAAGTTTACGTAGAAACTTTTAACGTCAAATTCGTTATGTAATAGTAGAGATGCGTTAATAAAACTTACGTCATTTCATGAGGACATCCTAATCAACATACATACCAAGTTTCATCAACTTTGAAAGGGTCTGAGGGGTCGAACTTAGCCCCTGAACATTCGTTATATTGATATTATAGGAAGTTTACGTAGAAACTTTTAACGTCAAATTCGTTATGTAATAGTAGAGATGCGTTAATAAAACTTACGTCATTTCATGAGGACATCCTAATCAACATACATACCAAGTTTCATCAACTTTGAAAGGGTCTGAGGGGTCGAACTTAGCCCCTGAACATTCGTTATATTGATATTATAGGAAGTTTACGTAGAAACTTTTAACGTCAAATTCGTTATGTAATAGTAGAGATGCGTTAATAAAACTTACGTCATTTCATGAGGACATCCTAATCAACATACATACCAAGTTTCATCAACTTTGAAAGGGTCTGAGGGGTCGAACTTAGCCCCTGAACATTCGTTATATTGATATTATAGGAAGTTTACGTAGAAACTTTTAACGTCAAATTCGTTATGTAATAGTAGAGATGCGTTAATAAAACTTACGTCATTTCATGAGGACATCCTAATCAACATACATACCAAGTTTCATCAACTTTGAAAGGGTCTGAGGGGTCGAACTTAGCCCCTGAACATTCGTTATATTGATATTATAGGAAGTTTACGTAGAAACTTTTAACGTCAAATTCGTTATGTAATAGTAGAGATGCGTTAATAAAACTTACGTCATTTCATGAGGACATCCTAATCAACATACATACCAAGTTTCATCAACTTTGAAAGGGTCTGAGGGGTCGAACTTAGCCCCTGAACATTCGTTATATTGATATTATAGGAAGTTTACGTAGAAACTTTTAACGTCAAATTCGTTATGTAATAGTAGAGATGCGTTAATAAAACTTACGTCATTTCATGAGGACATCCTAATCAACATACATACCAAGTTTCATCAACTTTGAAAGGGTCTGAGGGGTCGAACTTAGCCCCTGAACATTCGTTATATTGATATTATAGGAAGTTTACGTAGAAACTTTTAACGTCAAATTCGTTATGTAATAGTAGAGATGCGTTAATAAAACTTACGTCATTTCATGAGGACATCCTAATCAACATACATACCAAGTTTCATCAACTTTGAAAGGGTCTGAGGGGTCGAACTTAGCCCCTGAACATTCGTTATATTGATATTATAGGAAGTTTACGTAGAAACTTTTAACGTCAAATTCGTTATGTAATAGTAGAGATGCGTTAATAAAACTTACGTCATTTCATGAGGACATCCTAATCAACATACATACCAAGTTTCATCAACTTTGAAAGGGTCTGAGGGGTCGAACTTAGCCCCTGAACATTCGTTATATTGATATTATAGGAAGTTTACGTAGAAACTTTTAACGTCAAATTCGTTATGTAATAGTAGAGATGCGTTAATAAAACTTACGTCATTTCATGAGGACATCCTAATCAACATACATACCAAGTTTCATCAACTTTGAAAGGGTCTGAGGGGTCGAACTTAGCCCCTGAACATTCGTTATATTGATATTATAGGAAGTTTACGTAGAAACTTTTAACGTCAAATTCGTTATGTAATAGTAGAGATGCGTTAATAAAACTTACGTCATTTCATGAGGACATCCTAATCAACATACATACCAAGTTTCATCAACTTTGAAAGGGTCTGAGGGGTCGAACTTAGCCCCTGAACATTCGTTATATTGATATTATAGGAAGTTTACGTAGAAACTTTTAACGTCAAATTCGTTATGTAATAGTAGAGATGCGTTAATAAAACTTACGTCATTTCATGAGGACATCCTAATCAACATACATACCAAGTTTCATCAACTTTGAAAGGGTCTGAGGGGTCGAACTTAGCCCCTGAACATTCGTTATATTGATATTATAGGAAGTTTACGTAGAAACTTTTAACGTCAAATTCGTTATGTAATAGTAGAGATGCGTTAATAAAACTTACGTCATTTCATGAGGACATCCTAATCAACATACATACCAAGTTTCATCAACTTTGAAAGGGTCTGAGGGGTCGAACTTAGCCCCTGAACATTCGTTATATTGATATTATAGGAAGTTTACGTAGAAACTTTTAACGTCAAATTCGTTATGTAATAGTAGAGATGCGTTAATAAAACTTACGTCATTTCATGAGGACATCCTAATCAACATACATACCAAGTTTCATCAACTTTGAAAGGGTCTGAGGGGTCGAACTTAGCCCCTGAACATTCGTTATATTGATATTATAGGAAGTTTACGTAGAAACTTTTAACGTCAAATTCGTTATGTAATAGTAGAGATGCGTTAATAAAACTTACGTCATTTCATGAGGACATCCTAATCAACATACATACCAAGTTTCATCAACTTTGAAAGGGTCTGAGGGGTCGAACTTAGCCCCTGAACATTCGTTATATTGATATTATAGGAAGTTTACGTAGAAACTTTTAACGTCAAATTCGTTATGTAATAGTAGAGATGCGTTAATAAAACTTACGTCATTTCATGAGGACATCCTAATCAACATACATACCAAGTTTCATCAACTTTGAAAGGGTCTGAGGGGTCGAACTTAGCCCCTGAACATTCGTTATATTGATATTATAGGAAGTTTACGTAGAAACTTTTAACGTCAAATTCGTTATGTAATAGTAGAGATGCGTTAATAAAACTTACGTCATTTCATGAGGACATCCTAATCAACATACATACCAAGTTTCATCAACTTTGAAAGGGTCTGAGGGGTCGAACTTAGCCCCTGAACATTCGTTATATTGATATTATAGGAAGTTTACGTAGAAACTTTTAACGTCAAATTCGTTATGTAATAGTAGAGATGCGTTAATAAAACTTACGTCATTTCATGAGGACATCCTAATCAACATACATACCAAGTTTCATCAACTTTGAAAGGGTCTGAGGGGTCGAACTTAGCCCCTGAACATTCGTTATATTGATATTATAGGAAGTTTACGTAGAAACTTTTAACGTCAAATTCGTTATGTAATAGTAGAGATGCGTTAATAAAACTTACGTCATTTCATGAGGACATCCTAATCAACATACATACCAAGTTTCATCAACTTTGAAAGGGTCTGAGGGGTCGAACTTAGCCCCTGAACATTCGTTATATTGATATTATAGGAAGTTTACGTAGAAACTTTTAACGTCAAATTCGTTATGTAATAGTAGAGATGCGTTAATAAAACTTACGTCATTTCATGAGGACATCCTAATCAACATACATACCAAGTTTCATCAACTTTGAAAGGGTCTGAGGGGTCGAACTTAGCCCCTGAACATTCGTTATATTGATATTATAGGAAGTTTACGTAGAAACTTTTAACGTCAAATTCGTTATGTAATAGTAGAGATGCGTTAATAAAACTTACGTCATTTCATGAGGACATCCTAATCAACATACATACCAAGTTTCATCAACTTTGAAAGGGTCTGAGGGGTCGAACTTAGCCCCTGAACATTCGTTATATTGATATTATAGGAAGTTTACGTAGAAACTTTTAACGTCAAATTCGTTATGTAATAGTAGAGATGCGTTAATAAAACTTACGTCATTTCATGAGGACATCCTAATCAACATACATACCAAGTTTCATCAACTTTGAAAGGGTCTGAGGGGTCGAACTTAGCCCCTGAACATTCGTTATATTGATATTATAGGAAGTTTACGTAGAAACTTTTAACGTCAAATTCGTTATGTAATAGTAGAGATGCGTTAATAAAACTTACGTCATTTCATGAGGACATCCTAATCAACATACATACCAAGTTTCATCAACTTTGAAAGGGTCTGAGGGGTCGAACTTAGCCCCTGAACATTCGTTATATTGATATTATAGGAAGTTTACGTAGAAACTTTTAACGTCAAATTCGTTATGTAATAGTAGAGATGCGTTAATAAAACTTACGTCATTTCATGAGGACATCCTAATCAACATACATACCAAGTTTCATCAACTTTGAAAGGGTCTGAGGGGTCGAACTTAGCCCCTGAACATTCGTTATATTGATATTATAGGAAGTTTACGTAGAAACTTTTAACGTCAAATTCGTTATGTAATAGTAGAGATGCGTTAATAAAACTTACGTCATTTCATGAGGACATCCTAATCAACATACATACCAAGTTTCATCAACTTTGAAAGGGTCTGAGGGGTCGAACTTAGCCCCTGAACATTCGTTATATTGATATTATAGGAAGTTTACGTAGAAACTTTTAACGTCAAATTCGTTATGTAATAGTAGAGATGCGTTAATAAAACTTACGTCATTTCATGAGGACATCCTAATCAACATACATACCAAGTTTCATCAACTTTGAAAGGGTCTGAGGGGTCGAACTTAGCCCCTGAACATTCGTTATATTGATATTATAGGAAGTTTACGTAGAAACTTTTAACGTCAAATTCGTTATGTAATAGTAGAGATGCGTTAATAAAACTTACGTCATTTCATGAGGACATCCTAATCAACATACATACCAAGTTTCATCAACTTTGAAAGGGTCTGAGGGGTCGAACTTAGCCCCTGAACATTCGTTATATTGATATTATAGGAAGTTTACGTAGAAACTTTTAACGTCAAATTCGTTATGTAATAGTAGAGATGCGTTAATAAAACTTACGTCATTTCATGAGGACATCCTAATCAACATACATACCAAGTTTCATTAACTTTGAAAGGGTCTGAGGGGTCGAACTTAGCCCCTGAACATTCGTTATATTGATATTATAGGAAGTTTACGTAGAAACTTTTAACGTCAAATTCGTTATGTAATAGTAGAGATGCGTTAATAAAACTTACGTCATTTCATGAGGACATCCTAATCAACATACATACCAAGTTTCATCAACTTTGAAAGGGTCTGAGGGGTCGAACTTAGCCCCTGAACATTCGTTATATTGATATTATAGGAAGTTTACGTAGAAACTTTTAACGTCAAATTCGTTATGTAATAGTAGAGATGCGTTAATAAAACTTACGTCATTTCATGAGGACATCCTAATCAACATACATACCAAGTTTCATCAACTTTGAAAGGGTCTGAGGGGTCGAACTTAGCCCCTGAACATTCGTTATATTGATATTATAGGAAGTTTACGTAGAAACTTTTAACGTCAAATTCGTTATGTAATAGTAGAGATGCGTTAATAAAACTTACGTCATTTCATGAGGACATCCTAATCAACATACATACCAAGTTTCATCAACTTTGAAAGGGTCTGAGGGGTCGAACTTAGCCCCTGAACATTCGTTATATTGATATTATAGGAAGTTTACGTAGAAACTTTTAACGTCAAATTCGTTATGTAATAGTAGAGATGCGTTAATAAAACTTACGTCATTTCATGAGGACATCCTAATCAACATACATACCAAGTTTCATCAACTTTGAAAGGGTCTGAGGGGTCGAACTTAGCCCCTGAACATTCGTTATATTGATATTATAGGAAGTTTACGTAGAAACTTTTAACGTCAAATTCGTTATGTAATAGTAGAGATGCGTTAATAAAACTTACGTCATTTCATGAGGACATCCTAATCAACATACATACCAAGTTTCATCAACTTTGAAAGGGTCTGAGGGGTCGAACTTAGCCCCTGAACATTCGTTATATTGATATTATAGGAAGTTTACGTAGAAACTTTTAACGTCAAATTCGTTATGTAATAGTAGAGATGCGTTAATAAAACTTACGTCATTTCATGAGGACATCCTAATCAACATACATACCAAGTTTCATCAACTTTGAAAGGGTCTGAGGGGTCGAACTTAGCCCCTGAACATTCGTTATATTGATATTATAGGAAGTTTACGTAGAAACTTTTAACGTCAAATTCGTTATGTAATAGTAGAGATGCGTTAATAAAACTTACGTCATTTCATGAGGACATCCTAATCAACATACATACCAAGTTTCATCAACTTTGAAAGGGTCTGAGGGGTCGAACTTAGCCCCTGAACATTCGTTATATTGATATTATAGGAAGTTTACGTAGAAACTTTTAACGTCAAATTCGTTATGTAATAGTAGAGATGCGTTAATAAAACTTACGTCATTTCATGAGGACATCCTAATCAACATACATACCAAGTTTCATCAACTTTGAAAGGGTCTGAGGGGTCGAACTTAGCCCCTGAACATTCGTTATATTGATATTATAGGAAGTTTACGTAGAAACTTTTAACGTCAAATTCGTTATGTAATAGTAGAGATGCGTTAATAAAACTTACGTCATTTCATGAGGACATCCTAATCAACATACATACCAAGTTTCATCAACTTTGAAAGGGTCTGAGGGGTCGAACTTAGCCCCTGAACATTCGTTATATTGATATTATAGGAAGTTTACGTAGAAACTTTTAACGTCAAATTCGTTATGTAATAGTAGAGATGCGTTAATAAAACTTACGTCATTTCATGAGGACATCCTAATCAACATACATACCAAGTTTCATCAACTTTGAAAGGGTCTGAGGGGTCGAACTTAGCCCCTGAACATTCGTTATATTGATATTATAGGAAGTTTACGTAGAAACTTTTAACGTCAAATTCGTTATGTAATAGTAGAGATGCGTTAATAAAACTTACGTCATTTCATGAGGACATCCTAATCAACATACATACCAAGTTTCATCAACTTTGAAAGGGTCTGAGGGGTCGAACTTAGCCCCTGAACATTCGTTATATTGATATTATAGGAAGTTTACGTAGAAACTTTTAACGTCAAATTCGTTATGTAATAGTAGAGATGCGTTAATAAAACTTACGTCATTTCATGAGGACATCCTAATCAACATACATACCAAGTTTCATCAACTTTGAAAGGGTCTGAGGGGTCGAACTTAGCCCCTGAACATTCGTTATATTGATATTATAGGAAGTTTACGTAGAAACTTTTAACGTCAAATTCGTTATGTAATAGTAGAGATGCGTTAATAAAACTTACGTCATTTCATGAGGACATCCTAATCAACATACATACCAAGTTTCATCAACTTTGAAAGGGTCTGAGGGGTCGAACTTAGCCCCTGAACATTCGTTATATTGATATTATAGGAAGTTTACGTAGAAACTTTTAACGTCAAATTCGTTATGTAATAGTAGAGATGCGTTAATAAAACTTACGTCATTTCATGAGGACATCCTAATCAACATACATACCAAGTTTCATCAACTTTGAAAGGGTCTGAGGGGTCGAACTTAGCCCCTGAACATTCGTTATATTGATATTATAGGAAGTTTACGTAGAAACTTTTAACGTCAAATTCGTTATGTAATAGTAGAGATGCGTTAATAAAACTTACGTCATTTCATGAGGACATCCTAATCAACATACATACCAAGTTTCATCAACTTTGAAAGGGTCTGAGGGGTCGAACTTAGCCCCTGAACATTCGTTATATTGATATTATAGGAAGTTTACGTAGAAACTTTTAACGTCAAATTCGTTATGTAATAGTAGAGATGCGTTAATAAAACTTACGTCATTTCATGAGGACATCCTAATCAACATACATACCAAGTTTCATCAACTTTGAAAGGGTCTGAGGGGTCGAACTTAGCCCCTGAACATTCGTTATATTGATATTATAGGAAGTTTACGTAGAAACTTTTAACGTCAAATTCGTTATGTAATAGTAGAGATGCGTTAATAAAACTTACGTCATTTCATGAGGACATCCTAATCAACATACATACCAAGTTTCATCAACTTTGAAAGGGTCTGAGGGGTCGAACTTAGCCCCTGAACATTCGTTATATTGATATTATAGGAAGTTTACGTAGAAACTTTTAACGTCAAATTCGTTATGTAATAGTAGAGATGCGTTAATAAAACTTACGTCATTTCATGAGGACATCCTAATCAACATACATACCAAGTTTCATCAACTTTGAAAGGGTCTGAGGGGTCGAACTTAGCCCCTGAACATTCGTTATATTGATATTATAGGAAGTTTACGTAGAAACTTTTAACGTCAAATTCGTTATGTAATAGTAGAGATGCGTTAATAAAACTTACGTCATTTCATGAGGACATCCTAATCAACATACATACCAAGTTTCATCAACTTTGAAAGGGTCTGAGGGGTCGAACTTAGCCCCTGAACATTCGTTATATTGATATTATAGGAAGTTTACGTAGAAACTTTTAACGTCAAATTCGTTATGTAATAGTAGAGATGCGTTAATAAAACTTACGTCATTTCATGAGGACATCCTAATCAACATACATACCAAGTTTCATCAACTTTGAAAGGGTCTGAGGGGTCGAACTTAGCCCCTGAACATTCGTTATATTGATATTATAGGAAGTTTACGTAGAAACTTTTAACGTCAAATTCGTTATGTAATAGTAGAGATGCGTTAATAAAACTTACGTCATTTCATGAGGACATCCTAATCAACATACATACCAAGTTTCATCAACTTTGAAAGGGTCTGAGGGGTCGAACTTAGCCCCTGAACATTCGTTATATTGATATTATAGGAAGTTTACGTAGAAACTTTTAACGTCAAATTCGTTATGTAATAGTAGAGATGCGTTAATAAAACTTACGTCATTTCATGAGGACATCCTAATCAACATACATACCAAGTTTCATCAACTTTGAAAGGGTCTGAGGGGTCGAACTTAGCCCCTGAACATTCGTTATATTGATATTATAGGAAGTTTACGTAGAAACTTTTAACGTCAAATTCGTTATGTAATAGTAGAGATGCGTTAATAAAACTTACGTCATTTCATGAGGACATCCTAATCAACATACATACCAAGTTTCATCAACTTTGAAAGGGTCTGAGGGGTCGAACTTAGCCCCTGAACATTCGTTATATTGATATTATAGGAAGTTTACGTAGAAACTTTTAACGTCAAATTCGTTATGTAATAGTAGAGATGCGTTAATAAAACTTACGTCATTTCATGAGGACATCCTAATCAACATACATACCAAGTTTCATCAACTTTGAAAGGGTCTGAGGGGTCGAACTTAGCCCCTGAACATTCGTTATATTGATATTATAGGAAGTTTACGTAGAAACTTTTAACGTCAAATTCGTTATGTAATAGTAGAGATGCGTTAATAAAACTTACGTCATTTCATGAGGACATCCTAATCAACATACATACCAAGTTTCATCAACTTTGAAAGGGTCTGAGGGGTCGAACTTAGCCCCTGAACATTCGTTATATTGATATTATAGGAAGTTTACGTAGAAACTTTTAACGTCAAATTCGTTATGTAATAGTAGAGATGCGTTAATAAAACTTACGTCATTTCATGAGGACATCCTAATCAACATACATACCAAGTTTCATCAACTTTGAAAGGGTCTGAGGGGTCGAACTTAGCCCCTGAACATTCGTTATATTGATATTATAGGAAGTTTACGTAGAAACTTTTAACGTCAAATTCGTTATGTAATAGTAGAGATGCGTTAATAAAACTTACGTCATTTCATGAGGACATCCTAATCAACATACATACCAAGTTTCATCAACTTTGAAAGGGTCTGAGGGGTCGAACTTAGCCCCTGAACATTCGTTATATTGATATTATAGGAAGTTTACGTAGAAACTTTTAACGTCAAATTCGTTATGTAATAGTAGAGATGCGTTAATAAAACTTACGTCATTTCATGAGGACATCCTAATCAACATACATACCAAGTTTCATCAACTTTGAAAGGGTCTGAGGGGTCGAACTTAGCCCCTGAACATTCGTTATATTGATATTATAGGAAGTTTACGTAGAAACTTTTAACGTCAAATTCGTTATGTAATAGTAGAGATGCGTTAATAAAACTTACGTCATTTCATGAGGACATCCTAATCAACATACATACCAAGTTTCATCAACTTTGAAAGGGTCTGAGGGGTCGAACTTAGCCCCTGAACATTCGTTATATTGATATTATAGGAAGTTTACGTAGAAACTTTTAACGTCAAATTCGTTATGTAATAGTAGAGATGCGTTAATAAAACTTACGTCATTTCATGAGGACATCCTAATCAACATACATACCAAGTTTCATCAACTTTGAAAGGGTCTGAGGGGTCGAACTTAGCCCCTGAACATTCGTTATATTGATATTATAGGAAGTTTACGTAGAAACTTTTAACGTCAAATTCGTTATGTAATAGTAGAGATGCGTTAATAAAACTTACGTCATTTCATGAGGACATCCTAATCAACATACATACCAAGTTTCATCAACTTTGAAAGGGTCTGAGGGGTCGAACTTAGCCCCTGAACATTCGTTATATTGATATTATAGGAAGTTTACGTAGAAACTTTTAACGTCAAATTCGTTATGTAATAGTAGAGATGCGTTAATAAAACTTACGTCATTTCATGAGGACATCCTAATCAACATACATACCAAGTTTCATCAACTTT
Source organism: Pinctada fucata (assembly GCA_028142955.1). Taxonomy (NCBI): domain Eukaryota; kingdom Metazoa; phylum Mollusca; class Bivalvia; order Pterioida; family Pteriidae; genus Pinctada; species Pinctada fucata. The sequence continues at coordinate 19,591,386 of AP027104.1, forward strand.
GAAAGGGTCTGAGGGGTCGAACTTAGCCCCTGAACATTCGTTATATTGATATTATAGGAAGTTTACGTAGAAACTTTTAACGTCAAATTCGTTATGTAATAGTAGAGATGCGTTAATAAAACTTACGTCATTTCATGAGGACATCCTAATCAACATACATACCAAGTTTCATCAACTTTGAAAGGGTCTGAGGGGTCGAACTTAGCCCCTGAACATTCGTTATATTGATATTATAGGAAGTTTACGTAGAAACTTTTAACGTCAAATTCGTTATGTAATAGTAGAGATGCGTTAATAAAACTTACGTCATTTCATGAGGACATCCTAATCAACATACATACCAAGTTTCATCAACTTTGAAAGGGTCTGAGGGGTCGAACTTAGCCCCTGAACATTCGTTATATTGATATTATAGGAAGTTTACGTAGAAACTTTTAACGTCAAATTCGTTATGTAATAGTAGAGATGCGTTAATAAAACTTACGTCATTTCATGAGGACATCCTAATCAACATACATACCAAGTTTCATCAACTTTGAAAGGGTCTGAGGGGTCGAACTTAGCCCCTGAACATTCGTTATATTGATATTATAGGAAGTTTACGTAGAAACTTTTAACGTCAAATTCGTTATGTAATAGTAGAGATGCGTTAATAAAACTTACGTCATTTCATGAGGACATCCTAATCAACATACATACCAAGTTTCATCAACTTTGAAAGGGTCTGAGGGGTCGAACTTAGCCCCTGAACATTCGTTATATTGATATTATAGGAAGTTTACGTAGAAACTTTTAACGTCAAATTCGTTATGTAATAGTAGAGATGCGTTAATAAAACTTACGTCATTTCATGAGGACATCCTAATCAACATACATACCAAGTTTCATCAACTTTGAAAGGGTCTGAGGGGTCGAACTTAGCCCCTGAACATTCGTTATATTGATATTATAGGAAGTTTACGTAGAAACTTTTAACGTCAAATTCGTTATGTAATAGTAGAGATGCGTTAATAAAACTTACGTCATTTCATGAGGACATCCTAATCAACATACATACCAAGTTTCATCAACTTTGAAAGGGTCTGAGGGGTCGAACTTAGCCCCTGAACATTCGTTATATTGATATTATAGGAAGTTTACGTAGAAACTTTTAACGTCAAATTCGTTATGTAATAGTAGAGATGCGTTAATAAAACTTACGTCATTTCATGAGGACATCCTAATCAACATACATACCAAGTTTCATCAACTTTGAAAGGGTCTGAGGGGTCGAACTTAGCCCCTGAACATTCGTTATATTGATATTATAGGAAGTTTACGTAGAAACTTTTAACGTCAAATTCGTTATGTAATAGTAGAGATGCGTTAATAAAACTTACGTCATTTCATGAGGACATCCTAATCAACATACATACCAAGTTTCATCAACTTTGAAAGGGTCTGAGGGGTCGAACTTAGCCCCTGAACATTCGTTATATTGATATTATAGGAAGTTTACGTAGAAACTTTTAACGTCAAATTCGTTATGTAATAGTAGAGATGCGTTAATAAAACTTACGTCATTTCATGAGGACATCCTAATCAACATACATACCAAGTTTCATCAACTTTGAAAGGGTCTGAGGGGTCGAACTTAGCCCCTGAACATTCGTTATATTGATATTATAGGAAGTTTACGTAGAAACTTTTAACGTCAAATTCGTTATGTAATAGTAGAGATGCGTTAATAAAACTTACGTCATTTCATGAGGACATCCTAATCAACATACATACCAAGTTTCATCAACTTTGAAAGGGTCTGAGGGGTCGAACTTAGCCCCTGAACATTCGTTATATTGATATTATAGGAAGTTTACGTAGAAACTTTTAACGTCAAATTCGTTATGTAATAGTAGAGATGCGTTAATAAAACTTACGTCATTTCATGAGGACATCCTAATCAACATACATACCAAGTTTCATCAACTTTGAAAGGGTCTGAGGGGTCGAACTTAGCCCCTGAACATTCGTTATATTGATATTATAGGAAGTTTACGTAGAAACTTTTAACGTCAAATTCGTTATGTAATAGTAGAGATGCGTTAATAAAACTTACGTCATTTCATGAGGACATCCTAATCAACATACATACCAAGTTTCATCAACTTTGAAAGGGTCTGAGGGGTCGAACTTAGCCCCTGAACATTCGTTATATTGATATTATAGGAAGTTTACGTAGAAACTTTTAACGTCAAATTCGTTATGTAATAGTAGAGATGCGTTAATAAAACTTACGTCATTTCATGAGGACATCCTAATCAACATACATACCAAGTTTCATCAACTTTGAAAGGGTCTGAGGGGTCGAACTTAGCCCCTGAACATTCGTTATATTGATATTATAGGAAGTTTACGTAGAAACTTTTAACGTCAAATTCGTTATGTAATAGTAGAGATGCGTTAATAAAACTTACGTCATTTCATGAGGACATCCTAATCAACATACATACCAAGTTTCATCAACTTTGAAAGGGTCTGAGGGGTCGAACTTAGCCCCTGAACATTCGTTATATTGATATTATAGGAAGTTTACGTAGAAACTTTTAACGTCAAATTCGTTATGTAATAGTAGAGATGCGTTAATAAAACTTACGTCATTTCATGAGGACATCCTAATCAACATACATACCAAGTTTCATCAACTTTGAAAGGGTCTGAGGGGTCGAACTTAGCCCCTGAACATTCGTTATATTGATATTATAGGAAGTTTACGTAGAAACTTTTAACGTCAAATTCGTTATGTAATAGTAGAGATGCGTTAATAAAACTTACGTCATTTCATGAGGACATCCTAATCAACATACATACCAAGTTTCATCAACTTTGAAAGGGTCTGAGGGGTCGAACTTAGCCCCTGAACATTCGTTATATTGATATTATAGGAAGTTTACGTAGAAACTTTTAACGTCAAATTCGTTATGTAATAGTAGAGATGCGTTAATAAAACTTACGTCATTTCATGAGGACATCCTAATCAACATACATACCAAGTTTCATCAACTTTGAAAGGGTCTGAGGGGTCGAACTTAGCCCCTGAACATTCGTTATATTGATATTATAGGAAGTTTACGTAGAAACTTTTAACGTCAAATTCGTTATGTAATAGTAGAGATGCGTTAATAAAACTTACGTCATTTCATGAGGACATCCTAATCAACATACATACCAAGTTTCATCAACTTTGAAAGGGTCTGAGGGGTCGAACTTAGCCCCTGAACATTCGTTATATTGATATTATAGGAAGTTTACGTAGAAACTTTTAACGTCAAATTCGTTATGTAATAGTAGAGATGCGTTAATAAAACTTACGTCATTTCATGAGGACATCCTAATCAACATACATACCAAGTTTCATCAACTTTGAAAGGGTCTGAGGGGTCGAACTTAGCCCCTGAACATTCGTTATATTGATATTATAGGAAGTTTACGTAGAAACTTTTAACGTCAAATTCGTTATGTAATAGTAGAGATGCGTTAATAAAACTTACGTCATTTCATGAGGACATCCTAATCAACATACATACCAAGTTTCATCAACTTTGAAAGGGTCTGAGGGGTCGAACTTAGCCCCTGAACATTCGTTATATTGATATTATAGGAAGTTTACGTAGAAACTTTTAACGTCAAATTCGTTATGTAATAGTAGAGATGCGTTAATAAAACTTACGTCATTTCATGAGGACATCCTAATCAACATACATACCAAGTTTCATCAACTTTGAAAGGGTCTGAGGGGTCGAACTTAGCCCCTGAACATTCGTTATATTGATATTATAGGAAGTTTACGTAGAAACTTTTAACGTCAAATTCGTTATGTAATAGTAGAGATGCGTTAATAAAACTTACGTCATTTCATGAGGACATCCTAATCAACATACATACCAAGTTTCATCAACTTTGAAAGGGTCTGAGGGGTCGAACTTAGCCCCTGAACATTCGTTATATTGATATTATAGGAAGTTTACGTAGAAACTTTTAACGTCAAATTCGTTATGTAATAGTAGAGATGCGTTAATAAAACTTACGTCATTTCATGAGGACATCCTAATCAACATACATACCAAGTTTCATCAACTTTGAAAGGGTCTGAGGGGTCGAACTTAGCCCCTGAACATTCGTTATATTGATATTATAGGAAGTTTACGTAGAAACTTTTAACGTCAAATTCGTTATGTAATAGTAGAGATGCGTTAATAAAACTTACGTCATTTCATGAGGACATCCTAATCAACATACATACCAAGTTTCATCAACTTTGAAAGGGTCTGAGGGGTCGAACTTAGCCCCTGAACATTCGTTATATTGATATTATAGGAAGTTTACGTAGAAACTTTTAACGTCAAATTCGTTATGTAATAGTAGAGATGCGTTAATAAAACTTACGTCATTTCATGAGGACATCCTAATCAACATACATACCAAGTTTCATCAACTTTGAAAGGGTCTGAGGGGTCGAACTTAGCCCCTGAACATTCGTTATATTGATATTATAGGAAGTTTACGTAGAAACTTTTAACGTCAAATTCGTTATGTAATAGTAGAGATGCGTTAATAAAACTTACGTCATTTCATGAGGACATCCTAATCAACATACATACCAAGTTTCATCAACTTTGAAAGGGTCTGAGGGGTCGAACTTAGCCCCTGAACATTCGTTATATTGATATTATAGGAAGTTTACGTAGAAACTTTTAACGTCAAATTCGTTATGTAATAGTAGAGATGCGTTAATAAAACTTACGTCATTTCATGAGGACATCCTAATCAACATACATACCAAGTTTCATCAACTTTGAAAGGGTCTGAGGGGTCGAACTTAGCCCCTGAACATTCGTTATATTGATATTATAGGAAGTTTACGTAGAAACTTTTAACGTCAAATTCGTTATGTAATAGTAGAGATGCGTTAATAAAACTTACGTCATTTCATGAGGACATCCTAATCAACATACATACCAAGTTTCATCAACTTTGAAAGGGTCTGAGGGGTCGAACTTAGCCCCTGAACATTCGTTATATTGATATTATAGGAAGTTTACGTAGAAACTTTTAACGTCAAATTCGTTATGTAATAGTAGAGATGCGTTAATAAAACTTACGTCATTTCATGAGGACATCCTAATCAACATACATACCAAGTTTCATCAACTTTGAAAGGGTCTGAGGGGTCGAACTTAGCCCCTGAACATTCGTTATATTGATATTATAGGAAGTTTACGTAGAAACTTTTAACGTCAAATTCGTTATGTAATAGTAGAGATGCGTTAATAAAACTTACGTCATTTCATGAGGACATCCTAATCAACATACATACCAAGTTTCATCAACTTTGAAAGGGTCTGAGGGGTCGAACTTAGCCCCTGAACATTCGTTATATTGATATTATAGGAAGTTTACGTAGAAACTTTTAACGTCAAATTCGTTATGTAATAGTAGAGATGCGTTAATAAAACTTACGTCATTTCATGAGGACATCCTAATCAACATACATACCAAGTTTCATCAACTTTGAAAGGGTCTGAGGGGTCGAACTTAGCCCCTGAACATTCGTTATATTGATATTATAGGAAGTTTACGTAGAAACTTTTAACGTCAAATTCGTTATGTAATAGTAGAGATGCGTTAATAAAACTTACGTCATTTCATGAGGACATCCTAATCAATATACATACCAAGTTTCATCAACTTTGAAAGGGTCTGAGGGGTCGAACTTAGCCCCTGAACATTCGTTATATTGATATTATAGGAAGTTTACGTAGAAACTTTTAACGTCAAATTCGTTATGTAATAGTAGAGATGCGTTAATAAAACTTACGTCATTTCATGAGGACATCCTAATCAACATACATACCAAGTTTCATCAACTTTGAAAGGGTCTGAGGGGTCGAACTTAGCCCCTGAACATTCGTTATATTGATATTATAGGAAGTTTACGTAGAAACTTTTAACGTCAAATTCGTTATGTAATAGTAGAGATGCGTTAATAAAACTTACGTCATTTCATGAGGACATCCTAATCAACATACATACCAAGTTTCATCAACTTTGAAAGGGTCTGAGGGGTCGAACTTAGCCCCTGAACATTCGTTATATTGATATTATAGGAAGTTTACGTAGAAACTTTTAACGTCAAATTCGTTATGTAATAGTAGAGATGCGTTAATAAAACTTACGTCATTTCATGAGGACATCCTAATCAACATACATACCAAGTTTCATCAACTTTGAAAGGGTCTGAGGGGTCGAACTTAGCCCCTGAACATTCGTTATATTGATATTATAGGAAGTTTACGTAGAAACTTTTAACGTCAAATTCGTTATGTAATAGTAGAGATGCGTTAATAAAACTTACGTCATTTCATGAGGACATCCTAATCAACATACATACCAAGTTTCATCAACTTTGAAAGGGTCTGAGGGGTCGAACTTAGCCCCTGAACATTCGTTATATTGATATTATAGGAAGTTTACGTAGAAACTTTTAACGTCAAATTCGTTATGTAATAGTAGAGATGCGTTAATAAAACTTACGTCATTTCATGAGGACATCCTAATCAACATACATACCAAGTTTCATCAACTTTGAAAGGGTCTGAGGGGTCGAACTTAGCCCCTGAACATTCGTTATATTGATATTATAGGAAGTTTACGTAGAAACTTTTAACGTCAAATTCGTTATGTAATAGTAGAGATGCGTTAATAAAACTTACGTCATTTCATGAGGACATCCTAATCAACATACATACCAAGTTTCATCAACTTTGAAAGGGTCTGAGGGGTCGAACTTAGCCCCTGAACATTCGTTATATTGATATTATAGGAAGTTTACGTAGAAACTTTTAACGTCAAATTCGTTATGTAATAGTAGAGATGCGTTAATAAAACTTACGTCATTTCATGAGGACATCCTAATCAACATACATACCAAGTTTCATCAACTTTGAAAGGGTCTGAGGGGTCGAACTTAGCCCCTGAACATTCGTTATATTGATATTATAGGAAGTTTACGTAGAAACTTTTAACGTCAAATTCGTTATGTAATAGTAGAGATGCGTTAATAAAACTTACGTCATTTCATGAGGACATCCTAATCAACATACATACCAAGTTTCATCAACTTTGAAAGGGTCTGAGGGGTCGAACTTAGCCCCTGAACATTCGTTATATTGATATTATAGGAAGTTTACGTAGAAACTTTTAACGTCAAATTCGTTATGTAATAGTAGAGATGCGTTAATAAAACTTACGTCATTTCATGAGGACATCCTAATCAACATACATACCAAGTTTCATCAACTTTGAAAGGGTCTGAGGGGTCGAACTTAGCCCCTGAACATTCGTTATATTGATATTATAGGAAGTTTACGTAGAAACTTTTAACGTCAAATTCGTTATGTAATAGTAGAGATGCGTTAATAAAACTTACGTCATTTCATGAGGACATCCTAATCAACATACATACCAAGTTTCATCAACTTTGAAAGGGTCTGAGGGGTCGAACTTAGCCCCTGAACATTCGTTATATTGATATTATAGGAAGTTTACGTAGAAACTTTTAACGTCAAATTCGTTATGTAATAGTAGAGATGCGTTAATAAAACTTACGTCATTTCATGAGGACATCCTAATCAACATACATACCAAGTTTCATCAACTTTGAAAGGGTCTGAGGGGTCGAACTTAGCCCCTGAACATTCGTTATATTGATATTATAGGAAGTTTACGTAGAAACTTTTAACGTCAAATTCGTTATGTAATAGTAGAGATGCGTTAATAAAACTTACGTCATTTCATGAGGACATCCTAATCAACATACATACCAAGTTTCATCAACTTTGAAAGGGTCTGAGGGGTCGAACTTAGCCCCTGAACATTCGTTATATTGATATTATAGGAAGTTTACGTAGAAACTTTTAACGTCAAATTCGTTATGTAATAGTAGAGATGCGTTAATAAAACTTACGTCATTTCATGAGGACATCCTAATCAACATACATACCAAGTTTCATCAACTTTGAAAGGGTCTGAGGGGTCGAACTTAGCCCCTGAACATTCGTTATATTGATATTATAGGAAGTTTACGTAGAAACTTTTAACGTCAAATTCGTTATGTAATAGTAGAGATGCGTTAATAAAACTTACGTCATTTCATGAGGACATCCTAATCAACATACATACCAAGTTTCATCAACTTTGAAAGGGTCTGAGGGGTCGAACTTAGCCCCTGAACATTCGTTATATTGATATTATAGGAAGTTTACGTAGAAACTTTTAACGTCAAATTCGTTATGTAATAGTAGAGATGCGTTAATAAAACTTACGTCATTTCATGAGGACATCCTAATCAACATACATACCAAGTTTCATCAACTTTGAAAGGGTCTGAGGGGTCGAACTTAGCCCCTGAACATTCGTTATATTGATATTATAGGAAGTTTACGTAGAAACTTTTAACGTCAAATTCGTTATGTAATAGTAGAGATGCGTTAATAAAACTTACGTCATTTCATGAGGACATCCTAATCAACATACATACCAAGTTTCATCAACTTTGAAAGGGTCTGAGGGGTCGAACTTAGCCCCTGAACATTCGTTATATTGATATTATAGGAAGTTTACGTAGAAACTTTTAACGTCAAATTCGTTATGTAATAGTAGAGATGCGTTAATAAAACTTACGTCATTTCATGAGGACATCCTAATCAACATACATACCAAGTTTCATCAACTTTGAAAGGGTCTGAGGGGTCGAACTTAGCCCCTGAACATTCGTTATATTGATATTATAGGAAGTTTACGTAGAAACTTTTAACGTCAAATTCGTTATGTAATAGTAGAGATGCGTTAATAAAACTTACGTCATTTCATGAGGACATCCTAATCAACATACATACCAAGTTTCATCAACTTTGAAAGGGTCTGAGGGGTCGAACTTAGCCCCTGAACATTCGTTATATTGATATTATAGGAAGTTTACGTAGAAACTTTTAACGTCAAATTCGTTATGTAATAGTAGAGATGCGTTAATAAAACTTACGTCATTTCATGAGGACATCCTAATCAACATACATACCAAGTTTCATCAACTTTGAAAGGGTCTGAGGGGTCGAACTTAGCCCCTGAACATTCGTTATATTGATATTATAGGAAGTTTACGTAGAAACTTTTAACGTCAAATTCGTTATGTAATAGTAGAGATGCGTTAATAAAACTTACGTCATTTCATGAGGACATCCTAATCAACATACATACCAAGTTTCATCAACTTTGAAAGGGTCTGAGGGGTCGAACTTAGCCCCTGAACATTCGTTATATTGATATTATAGGAAGTTTACGTAGAAACTTTTAACGTCAAATTCGTTATGTAATAGTAGAGATGCGTTAATAAAACTTACGTCATTTCATGAGGACATCCTAATCAACATACATACCAAGTTTCATCAACTTTGAAAGGGTCTGAGGGGTCGAACTTAGCCCCTGAACATTCGTTATATTGATATTATAGGAAGTTTACGTAGAAACTTTTAACGTCAAATTCGTTATGTAATAGTAGAGATGCGTTAATAAAACTTACGTCATTTCATGAGGACATCCTAATCAACATACATACCAAGTTTCATCAACTTTGAAAGGGTCTGAGGGGTCGAACTTAGCCCCTGAACATTCGTTATATTGATATTATAGGAAGTTTACGTAGAAACTTTTAACGTCAAATTCGTTATGTAATAGTAGAGATGCGTTAATAAAACTTACGTCATTTCATGAGGACATCCTAATCAACATACATACCAAGTTTCATCAACTTTGAAAGGGTCTGAGGGGTCGAACTTAGCCCCTGAACATTCGTTATATTGATATTATAGGAAGTTTACGTAGAAACTTTTAACGTCAAATTCGTTATGTAATAGTAGAGATGCGTTAATAAAACTTACGTCATTTCATGAGGACATCCTAATCAACATACATACCAAGTTTCATCAACTTTGAAAGGGTCTGAGGGGTCGAACTTAGCCCCTGAACATTCGTTATATTGATATTATAGGAAGTTTACGTAGAAACTTTTAACGTCAAATTCGTTATGTAATAGTAGAGATGCGTTAATAAAACTTACGTCATTTCATGAGGACATCCTAATCAACATACATACCAAGTTTCATCAACTTTGAAAGGGTCTGAGGGGTCGAACTTAGCCCCTGAACATTCGTTATATTGATATTATAGGAAGTTTACGTAGAAACTTTTAACGTCAAATTCGTTATGTAATAGTAGAGATGCGTTAATAAAACTTACGTCATTTCATGAGGACATCCTAATCAACATACATACCAAGTTTCATCAACTTTGAAAGGGTCTGAGGGGTCGAACTTAGCCCCTGAACATTCGTTATATTGATATTATAGGAAGTTTACGTAGAAACTTTTAACGTCAAATTCGTTATGTAATAGTAGAGATGCGTTAATAAAACTTACGTCATTTCATGAGGACATCCTAATCAACATACATACCAAGTTTCATCAACTTTGAAAGGGTCTGAGGGGTCGAACTTAGCCCCTGAACATTCGTTATATTGATATTATAGGAAGTTTACGTAGAAACTTTTAACGTCAAATTCGTTATGTAATAGTAGAGATGCGTTAATAAAACTTACGTCATTTCATGAGGACATCCTAATCAACATACATACCAAGTTTCATCAACTTTGAAAGGGTCTGAGGGGTCGAACTTAGCCCCTGAACATTCGTTATATTGATATTATAGGAAGTTTACGTAGAAACTTTTAACGTCAAATTCGTTATGTAATAGTAGAGATGCGTTAATAAAACTTACGTCATTTCATGAGGACATCCTAATCAACATACATACCAAGTTTCATCAACTTTGAAAGGGTCTGAGGGGTCGAACTTAGCCCCTGAACATTCGTTATATTGATATTATAGGAAGTTTACGTAGAAACTTTTAACGTCAAATTCGTTATGTAATAGTAGAGATGCGTTAATAAAACTTACGTCATTTCATGAGGACATCCTAATCAACATACATACCAAGTTTCATCAACTTTGAAAGGGTCTGAGGGGTCGAACTTAGCCCCTGAACATTCGTTATATTGATATTATAGGAAGTTTACGTAGAAACTTTTAACGTCAAATTCGTTATGTAATAGTAGAGATGCGTTAATAAAACTTACGTCATTTCATGAGGACATCCTAATCAACATACATACCAAGTTTCATCAACTTTGAAAGGGTCTGAGGGGTCGAACTTAGCCCCTGAACATTCGTTATATTGATATTATAGGAAGTTTACGTAGAAACTTTTAACGTCAAATTCGTTATGTAATAGTAGAGATGCGTTAATAAAACTTACGTCATTTCATGAGGACATCCTAATCAACATACATACCAAGTTTCATCAACTTTGAAAGGGTCTGAGGGGTCGAACTTAGCCCCTGAACATTCGTTATATTGATATTATAGGAAGTTTACGTAGAAACTTTTAACGTCAAATTCGTTATGTAATAGTAGAGATGCGTTAATAAAACTTACGTCATTTCATGAGGACATCCTAATCAACATACATACCAAGTTTCATCAACTTTGAAAGGGTCTGAGGGGTCGAACTTAGCCCCTGAACATTCGTTATATTGATATTATAGGAAGTTTACGTAGAAACTTTTAACGTCAAATTCGTTATGTAATAGTAGAGATGCGTTAATAAAACTTACGTCATTTCATGAGGACATCCTAATCAACATACATACCAAGTTTCATCAACTTTGAAAGGGTCTGAGGGGTCGAACTTAGCCCCTGAACATTCGTTATATTGATATTATAGGAAGTTTACGTAGAAACTTTTAACGTCAAATTCGTTATGTAATAGTAGAGATGCGTTAATAAAACTTACGTCATTTCATGAGGACATCCTAATCAACATACATACCAAGTTTCATCAACTTTGAAAGGGTCTGAGGGGTCGAACTTAGCCCCTGAACATTCGTTATATTGATATTATAGGAAGTTTACGTAGAAACTTTTAACGTCAAATTCGTTATGTAATAGTAGAGATGCGTTAATAAAACTTACGTCATTTCATGAGGACATCCTAATCAACATACATACCAAGTTTCATCAACTTTGAAAGGGTCTGAGGGGTCGAACTTAGCCCCTGAACATTCGTTATATTGATATTATAGGAAGTTTACGTAGAAACTTTTAACGTCAAATTCGTTATGTAATAGTAGAGATGCGTTAATAAAACTTACGTCATTTCATGAGGACATCCTAATCAACATACATACCAAGTTTCATCAACTTTGAAAGGGTCTGAGGGGTCGAACTTAGCCCCTGAACATTCGTTATATTGATATTATAGGAAGTTTACGTAGAAACTTTTAACGTCAAATTCGTTATGTAATAGTAGAGATGCGTTAATAAAACTTACGTCATTTCATGAGGACATCCTAATCAACATACATACCAAGTTTCATCAACTTTGAAAGGGTCTGAGGGGTCGAACTTAGCCCCTGAACATTCGTTATATTGATATTATAGGAAGTTTACGTAGAAACTTTTAACGTCAAATTCGTTATGTAATAGTAGAGATGCGTTAATAAAACTTACGTCATTTCATGAGGACATCCTAATCAACATACATACCAAGTTTCATCAACTTTGAAAGGGTCTGAGGGGTCGAACTTAGCCCCTGAACATTCGTTATATTGATATTATAGGAAGTTTACGTAGAAACTTTTAACGTCAAATTCGTTATGTAATAGTAGAGATGCGTTAATAAAACTTACGTCATTTCATGAGGACATCCTAATCAACATACATACCAAGTTTCATCAACTTTGAAAGGGTCTGAGGGGTCGAACTTAGCCCCTGAACATTCGTTATATTGATATTATAGGAAGTTTACGTAGAAACTTTTAACGTCAAATTCGTTATGTAATAGTAGAGATGCGTTAATAAAACTTACGTCATTTCATGAGGACATCCTAATCAACATACATACCAAGTTTCATCAACTTTGAAAGGGTCTGAGGGGTCGAACTTAGCCCCTGAACATTCGTTATATTGATATTATAGGAAGTTTACGTAGAAACTTTTAACGTCAAATTCGTTATGTAATAGTAGAGATGCGTTAATAAAACTTACGTCATTTCATGAGGACATCCTAATCAACATACATACCAAGTTTCATCAACTTTGAAAGGGTCTGAGGGGTCGAACTTAGCCCCTGAACATTCGTTATATTGATATTATAGGAAGTTTACGTAGAAACTTTTAACGTCAAATTCGTTATGTAATAGTAGAGATGCGTTAATAAAACTTACGTCATTTCATGAGGACATCCTAATCAACATACATACCAAGTTTCATCAACTTTGAAAGGGTCTGAGGGGTCGAACTTAGCCCCTGAACATTCGTTATATTGATATTATAGGAAGTTTACGTAGAAACTTTTAACGTCAAATTCGTTATGTAATAGTAGAGATGCGTTAATAAAACTTACGTCATTTCATGAGGACATCCTAATCAACATACATACCAAGTTTCATCAACTTTGAAAGGGTCTGAGGGGTCGAACTTAGCCCCTGAACATTCGTTATATTGATATTATAGGAAGTTTACGTAGAAACTTTTAACGTCAAATTCGTTATGTAATAGTAGAGATGCGTTAATAAAACTTACGTCATTTCATGAGGACATCCTAATCAACATACATACCAAGTTTCATCAACTTTGAAAGGGTCTGAGGGGTCGAACTTAGCCCCTGAACATTCGTTATATTGATATTATAGGAAGTTTACGTAGAAACTTTTAACGTCAAATTCGTTATGTAATAGTAGAGATGCGTTAATAAAACTTACGTCATTTCATGAGGACATCCTAATCAACATACATACCAAGTTTCATCAACTTTGAAAGGGTCTGAGGGGTCGAACTTAGCCCCTGAACATTCGTTATATTGATATTATAGGAAGTTTACGTAGAAACTTTTAACGTCAAATTCGTTATGTAATAGTAGAGATGCGTTAATAAAACTTACGTCATTTCATGAGGACATCCTAATCAACATACATACCAAGTTTCATCAACTTTGAAAGGGTCTGAGGGGTCGAACTTAGCCCCTGAACATTCGTTATATTGATATTATAGGAAGTTTACGTAGAAACTTTTAACGTCAAATTCGTTATGTAATAGTAGAGATGCGTTAATAAAACTTACGTCATTTCATGAGGACATCCTAATCAACATACATACCAAGTTTCATCAACTTTGAAAGGGTCTGAGGGGTCGAACTTAGCCCCTGAACATTCGTTATATTGATATTATAGGAAGTTTACGTAGAAACTTTTAACGTCAAATTCGTTATGTAATAGTAGAGATGCGTTAATAAAACTTACGTCATTTCATGAGGACATCCTAATCAACATACATACCAAGTTTCATCAACTTTGAAAGGGTCTGAGGGGTCGAACTTAGCCCCTGAACATTCGTTATATTGATATTATAGGAAGTTTACGTAGAAACTTTTAACGTCAAATTCGTTATGTAATAGTAGAGATGCGTTAATAAAACTTACGTCATTTCATGAGGACATCCTAATCAACATACATACCAAGTTTCATCAACTTTGAAAGGGTCTGAGGGGTCGAACTTAGCCCCTGAACATTCGTTATATTGATATTATAGGAAGTTTACGTAGAAACTTTTAACGTCAAATTCGTTATGTAATAGTAGAGATGCGTTAATAAAACTTACGTCATTTCATGAGGACATCCTAATCAACATACATACCAAGTTTCATCAACTTTGAAAGGGTCTGAGGGGTCGAACTTAGCCCCTGAACATTCGTTATATTGATATTATAGGAAGTTTACGTAGAAACTTTTAACGTCAAATTCGTTATGTAATAGTAGAGATGCGTTAATAAAACTTACGTCATTTCATGAGGACATCCTAATCAACATACATACCAAGTTTCATCAACTTTGAAAGGGTCTGAGGGGTCGAACTTAGCCCCTGAACATTCGTTATATTGATATTATAGGAAGTTTACGTAGAAACTTTTAACGTCAAATTCGTTATGTAATAGTAGAGATGCGTTAATAAAACTTACGTCATTTCATGAGGACATCCTAATCAACATACATACCAAGTTTCATCAACTTTGAAAGGGTCTGAGGGGTCGAACTTAGCCCCTGAACATTCGTTATATTGATATTATAGGAAGTTTACGTAGAAACTTTTAACGTCAAATTCGTTATGTAATAGTAGAGATGCGTTAATAAAACTTACGTCATTTCATGAGGACATCCTAATCAACATACATACCAAGTTTCATCAACTTTGAAAGGGTCTGAGGGGTCGAACTTAGCCCCTGAACATTCGTTATATTGATATTATAGGAAGTTTACGTAGAAACTTTTAACGTCAAATTCGTTATGTAATAGTAGAGATGCGTTAATAAAACTTACGTCATTTCATGAGGACATCCTAATCAACATACATACCAAGTTTCATCAACTTTGAAAGGGTCTGAGGGGTCGAACTTAGCCCCTGAACATTCGTTATATTGATATTATAGGAAGTTTACGTAGAAACTTTTAACGTCAAATTCGTTATGTAATAGTAGAGATGCGTTAATAAAACTTACGTCATTTCATGAGGACATCCTAATCAACATACATACCAAGTTTCATCAACTTTGAAAGGGTCTGAGGGGTCGAACTTAGCCCCTGAACATTCGTTATATTGATATTATAGGAAGTTTACGTAGAAACTTTTAACGTCAAATTCGTTATGTAATAGTAGAGATGCGTTAATAAAACTTACGTCATTTCATGAGGACATCCTAATCAACATACATACCAAGTTTCATCAACTTTGAAAGGGTCTGAGGGGTCGAACTTAGCCCCTGAACATTCGTTATATTGATATTATAGGAAGTTTACGTAGAAACTTTTAACGTCAAATTCGTTATGTAATAGTAGAGATGCGTTAATAAAACTTACGTCATTTCATGAGGACATCCTAATCAACATACATACCAAGTTTCATCAACTTTGAAAGGGTCTGAGGGGTCGAACTTAGCCCCTGAACATTCGTTATATTGATATTATAGGAAGTTTACGTAGAAACTTTTAACGTCAAATTCGTTATGTAATAGTAGAGATGCGTTAATAAAACTTACGTCATTTCATGAGGACATCCTAATCAACATACATACCAAGTTTCATCAACTTTGAAAGGGTCTGAGGGGTCGAACTTAGCCCCTGAACATTCGTTATATTGATATTATAGGAAGTTTACGTAGAAACTTTTAACGTCAAATTCGTTATGTAATAGTAGAGATGCGTTAATAAAACTTACGTCATTTCATGAGGACATCCTAATCAACATACATACCAAGTTTCATCAACTTTGAAAGGGTCTGAGGGGTCGAACTTAGCCCCTGAACATTCGTTATATTGATATTATAGGAAGTTTACGTAGAAACTTTTAACGTCAAATTCGTTATGTAATAGTAGAGATGCGTTAATAAAACTTACGTCATTTCATGAGGACATCCTAATCAACATACATACCAAGTTTCATCAACTTTGAAAGGGTCTGAGGGGTCGAACTTAGCCCCTGAACATTCGTTATATTGATATTATAGGAAGTTTACGTAGAAACTTTTAACGTCAAATTCGTTATGTAATAGTAGAGATGCGTTAATAAAACTTACGTCATTTCATGAGGACATCCTAATCAACATACATACCAAGTTTCATCAACTTTGAAAGGGTCTGAGGGGTCGAACTTAGCCCCTGAACATTCGTTATATTGATATTATAGGAAGTTTACGTAGAAACTTTTAACGTCAAATTCGTTATGTAATAGTAGAGATGCGTTAATAAAACTTACGTCATTTCATGAGGACATCCTAATCAACATACATACCAAGTTTCATCAACTTTGAAAGGGTCTGAGGGGTCGAACTTAGCCCCTGAACATTCGTTATATTGATATTATAGGAAGTTTACGTAGAAACTTTTAACGTCAAATTCGTTATGTAATAGTAGAGATGCGTTAATAAAACTTACGTCATTTCATGAGGACATCCTAATCAACATACATACCAAGTTTCATCAACTTTGAAAGGGTCTGAGGGGTCGAACTTAGCCCCTGAACATTCGTTATATTGATATTATAGGAAGTTTACGTAGAAACTTTTAACGTCAAATTCGTTATGTAATAGTAGAGATGCGTTAATAAAACTTACGTCATTTCATGAGGACATCCTAATCAACATACATACCAAGTTTCATCAACTTTGAAAGGGTCTGAGGGGTCGAACTTAGCCCCTGAACATTCGTTATATTGATATTATAGGAAGTTTACGTAGAAACTTTTAACGTCAAATTCGTTATGTAATAGTAGAGATGCGTTAATAAAACTTACGTCATTTCATGAGGACATCCTAATCAACATACATACCAAGTTTCATCAACTTTGAAAGGGTCTGAGGGGTCGAACTTAGCCCCTGAACATTCGTTATATTGATATTATAGGAAGTTTACGTAGAAACTTTTAACGTCAAATTCGTTATGTAATAGTAGAGATGCGTTAATAAAACTTACGTCATTTCATGAGGACATCCTAATCAACATACATACCAAGTTTCATCAACTTTGAAAGGGTCTGAGGGGTCGAACTTAGCCCCTGAACATTCGTTATATTGATATTATAGGAAGTTTACGTAGAAACTTTTAACGTCAAATTCGTTATGTAATAGTAGAGATGCGTTAATAAAACTTACGTCATTTCATGAGGACATCCTAATCAACATACATACCAAGTTTCATCAACTTTGAAAGGGTCTGAGGGGTCGAACTTAGCCCCTGAACATTCGTTATATTGATATTATAGGAAGTTTACGTAGAAACTTTTAACGTCAAATTCGTTATGTAATAGTAGAGATGCGTTAATAAAACTTACGTCATTTCATGAGGACATCCTAATCAACATACATACCAAGTTTCATCAACTTTGAAAGGGTCTGAGGGGTCGAACTTAGCCCCTGAACATTCGTTATATTGATATTATAGGAAGTTTACGTAGAAACTTTTAACGTCAAATTCGTTATGTAATAGTAGAGATGCGTTAATAAAACTTACGTCATTTCATGAGGACATCCTAATCAACATACATACCAAGTTTCATCAACTTTGAAAGGGTCTGAGGGGTCGAACTTAGCCCCTGAACATTCGTTATATTGATATTATAGGAAGTTTACGTAGAAACTTTTAACGTCAAATTCGTTATGTAATAGTAGAGATGCGTTAATAAAACTTACGTCATTTCATGAGGACATCCTAATCAACATACATACCAAGTTTCATCAACTTTGAAAGGGTCTGAGGGGTCGAACTTAGCCCCTGAACATTCGTTATATTGATATTATAGGAAGTTTACGTAGAAACTTTTAACGTCAAATTCGTTATGTAATAGTAGAGATGCGTTAATAAAACTTACGTCATTTCATGAGGACATCCTAATCAACATACATACCAAGTTTCATCAACTTTGAAAGGGTCTGAGGGGTCGAACTTAGCCCCTGAACATTCGTTATATTGATATTATAGGAAGTTTACGTAGAAACTTTTAACGTCAAATTCGTTATGTAATAGTAGAGATGCGTTAATAAAACTTACGTCATTTCATGAGGACATCCTAATCAACATACATACCAAGTTTCATCAACTTTGAAAGGGTCTGAGGGGTCGAACTTAGCCCCTGAACATTCGTTATATTGATATTATAGGAAGTTTACGTAGAAACTTTTAACGTCAAATTCGTTATGTAATAGTAGAGATGCGTTAATAAAACTTACGTCATTTCATGAGGACATCCTAATCAACATACATACCAAGTTTCATCAACTTTGAAAGGGTCTGAGGGGTCGAACTTAGCCCCTGAACATTCGTTATATTGATATTATAGGAAGTTTACGTAGAAACTTTTAACGTCAAATTCGTTATGTAATAGTAGAGATGCGTTAATAAAACTTACGTCATTTCATGAGGACATCCTAATCAACATACATACCAAGTTTCATCAACTTTGAAAGGGTCTGAGGGGTCGAACTTAGCCCCTGAACATTCGTTATATTGATATTATAGGAAGTTTACGTAGAAACTTTTAACGTCAAATTCGTTATGTAATAGTAGAGATGCGTTAATAAAACTTACGTCATTTCATGAGGACATCCTAATCAACATAGATACCAAGTTTCATCAACTTTGAAAGGGTCTGAGGGGTCGAACTTAGCCCCTGAACATTCGTTATATTGATATTATAGGAAGTTTACGTAGAAACTTTTAACGTCAAATTCGTTATGTAATAGTAGAGATGCGTTAATAAAACTTACGTCATTTCATGAGGACATCCTAATCAACATACATACCAAGTTTCATCAACTTTGAAAGGGTCTGAGGGGTCGAACTTAGCCCCTGAACATTCGTTATATTGATATTATAGGAAGTTTACGTAGAAACTTTTAACGTCAAATTCGTTATGTAATAGTAGAGATGCGTTAATAAAACTTACGTCATTTCATGAGGACATCCTAATCAACATACATACCAAGTTTCATCAACTTTGAAAGGGTCTGAGGGGTCGAACTTAGCCCCTGAACATTCGTTATATTGATATTATAGGAAGTTTACGTAGAAACTTTTAACGTCAAATTCGTTATGTAATAGTAGAGATGCGTTAATAAAACTTACGTCATTTCATGAGGACATCCTAATCAACATACATACCAAGTTTCATCAACTTTGAAAGGGTCTGAGGGGTCGAACTTAGCCCCTGAACATTCGTTATATTGATATTATAGGAAGTTTACGTAGAAACTTTTAACGTCAAATTCGTTATGTAATAGTAGAGATGCGTTAATAAAACTTACGTCATTTCATGAGGACATCCTAATCAACATACATACCAAGTTTCATCAACTTTGAAAGGGTCTGAGGGGTCGAACTTAGCCCCTGAACATTCGTTATATTGATATTATAGGAAGTTTACGTAGAAACTTTTAACGTCAAATTCGTTATGTAATAGTAGAGATGCGTTAATAAAACTTACGTCATTTCATGAGGACATCCTAATCAACATACATACCAAGTTTCATCAACTTTGAAAGGGTCTGAGGGGTCGAACTTAGCCCCTGAACATTCGTTATATTGATATTATAGGAAGTTTACGTAGAAACTTTTAACGTCAAATTCGTTATGTAATAGTAGAGATGCGTTAATAAAACTTACGTCATTTCATGAGGACATCCTAATCAACATACATACCAAGTTTCATCAACTTTGAAAGGGTCTGAGGGGTCGAACTTAGCCCCTGAACATTCGTTATATTGATATTATAGGAAGTTTACGTAGAAACTTTTAACGTCAAATTCGTTATGTAATAGTAGAGATGCGTTAATAAAACTTACGTCATTTCATGAGGACATCCTAATCAACATACATACCAAGTTTCATCAACTTTGAAAGGGTCTGAGGGGTCGAACTTAGCCCCTGAACATTCGTTATATTGATATTATAGGAAGTTTACGTAGAAACTTTTAACGTCAAATTCGTTATGTAATAGTAGAGATGCGTTAATAAAACTTACGTCATTTCATGAGGACATCCTAATCAACATACATACCAAGTTTCATCAACTTTGAAAGGGTCTGAGGGGTCGAACTTAGCCCCTGAACATTCGTTATATTGATATTATAGGAAGTTTACGTAGAAACTTTTAACGTCAAATTCGTTATGTAATAGTAGAGATGCGTTAATAAAACTTACGTCATTTCATGAGGACATCCTAATCAACATACATACCAAGTTTCATCAACTTTGAAAGGGTCTGAGGGGTCGAACTTAGCCCCTGAACATTCGTTATATTGATATTATAGGAAGTTTACGTAGAAACTTTTAACGTCAAATTCGTTATGTAATAGTAGAGATGCGTTAATAAAACTTACGTCATTTCATGAGGACATCCTAATCAACATACATACCAAGTTTCATCAACTTTGAAAGGGTCTGAGGGGTCGAACTTAGCCCCTGAACATTCGTTATATTGATATTATAGGAAGTTTACGTAGAAACTTTTAACGTCAAATTCGTTATGTAATAGTAGAGATGCGTTAATAAAACTTACGTCATTTCATGAAGACATCCTAATCAACATACATACCAAGTTTCATCAACTTTGAAAGGGTCTGAGGGGTCGAACTTAGCCCCTGAACATTCGTTATATTGATATTATAGGAAGTTTACGTAGAAACTTTTAACGTCAAATTCGTTATGTAATAGTAGAGATGCGTTAATAAAACTTACGTCATTTCATGAGGACATCCTAATCAACATACATACCAAGTTTCATCAACTTTGAAAGGGTCTGAGGGGTCGAACTTAGCCCCTGAACATTCGTTATATTGATATTATAGGAAGTTTACGTAGAAACTTTTAACGTCAAATTCGTTATGTAATAGTAGAGATGCGTTAATAAAACTTACGTCATTTCATGAGGACATCCTAATCAACATACATACCAAGTTTCATCAACTTTGAAAGGGTCTGAGGGGTCGAACTTAGCCCCTGAACATTCGTTATATTGATATTATAGGAAGTTTACGTAGAAACTTTTAACGTCAAATTCGTTATGTAATAGTAGAGATGCGTTAATAAAACTTACGTCATTTCATGAGGACATCCTAATCAACATACATACCAAGTTTCATCAACTTTGAAAGGGTCTGAGGGGTCGAACTTAGCCCCTGAACATTCGTTATATTGATATTATAGGAAGTTTACGTAGAAACTTTTAACGTCAAATTCGTTATGTAATAGTAGAGATGCGTTAATAAAACTTACGTCATTTCATGAGGACATCCTAATCAACATACATACCAAGTTTCATCAACTTTGAAAGGGTCTGAGGGGTCGAACTTAGCCCCTGAACATTCGTTATATTGATATTATAGGAAGTTTACGTAGAAACTTTTAACGTCAAATTCGTTATGTAATAGTAGAGATGCGTTAATAAAACTTACGTCATTTCATGAGGACATCCTAATCAACATACATACCAAGTTTCATCAACTTTGAAAGGGTCTGAGGGGTCGAACTTAGCCCCTGAACATTCGTTATATTGATATTATAGGAAGTTTACGTAGAAACTTTTAACGTCAAATTCGTTATGTAATAGTAGAGATGCGTTAATAAAACTTACGTCATTTCATGAGGACATCCTAATCAACATACATACCAAGTTTCATCAACTTTGAAAGGGTCTGAGGGGTCGAACTTAGCCCCTGAACATTCGTTATATTGATATTATAGGAAGTTTACGTAGAAACTTTTAACGTCAAATTCGTTATGTAATAGTAGAGATGCGTTAATAAAACTTACGTCATTTCATGAGGACATCCTAATCAACATACATACCAAGTTTCATCAACTTTGAAAGGGTCTGAGGGGTCGAACTTAGCCCCTGAACATTCGTTATATTGATATTATAGGAAGTTTACGTAGAAACTTTTAACGTCAAATTCGTTATGTAATAGTAGAGATGCGTTAATAAAACTTACGTCATTTCATGAGGACATCCTAATCAACATACATACCAAGTTTCATCAACTTTGAAAGGGTCTGAGGGGTCGAACTTAGCCCCTGAACATTCGTTATATTGATATTATAGGAAGTTTACGTAGAAACTTTTAACGTCAAATTCGTTATGTAATAGTAGAGATGCGTTAATAAAACTTACGTCATTTCATGAGGACATCCTAATCAACATACATACCAAGTTTCATCAACTTTGAAAGGGTCTGAGGGGTCGAACTTAGCCCCTGAACATTCGTTATATTGATATTATAGGAAGTTTACGTAGAAACTTTTAACGTCAAATTCGTTATGTAATAGTAGAGATGCGTTAATAAAACTTACGTCATTTCATGAGGACATCCTAATCAACATACATACCAAGTTTCATCAACTTTGAAAGGGTCTGAGGGGTCGAACTTAGCCCCTGAACATTCGTTATATTGATATTATAGGAAGTTTACGTAGAAACTTTTAACGTCAAATTCGTTATGTAATAGTAGAGATGCGTTAATAAAACTTACGTCATTTCATGAGGACATCCTAATCAACATACATACCAAGTTTCATCAACTTTGAAAGGGTCTGAGGGGTCGAACTTAGCCCCTGAACATTCGTTATATTGATATTATAGGAAGTTTACGTAGAAACTTTTAACGTCAAATTCGTTATGTAATAGTAGAGATGCGTTAATAAAACTTACGTCATTTCATGAGGACATCCTAATCAACATACATACCAAGTTTCATCAACTTTGAAAGGGTCTGAGGGGTCGAACTTAGCCCCTGAACATTCGTTATATTGATATTATAGGAAGTTTACGTAGAAACTTTTAACGTCAAATTCGTTATGTAATAGTAGAGATGCGTTAATAAAACTTACGTCATTTCATGAGGACATCCTAATCAACATACATACCAAGTTTCATCAACTTTGAAAGGGTCTGAGGGGTCGAACTTAGCCCCTGAACATTCGTTATATTGATATTATAGGAAGTTTACGTAGAAACTTTTAACGTCAAATTCGTTATGTAATAGTAGAGATGCGTTAATAAAACTTACGTCATTTCATGAGGACATCCTAATCAACATACATACCAAGTTTCATCAACTTTGAAAGGGTCTGAGGGGTCGAACTTAGCCCCTGAACATTCGTTATATTGATATTATAGGAAGTTTACGTAGAAACTTTTAACGTCAAATTCGTTATGTAATAGTAGAGATGCGTTAATAAAACTTACGTCATTTCATGAGGACATCCTAATCAACATACATACCAAGTTTCATCAACTTTGAAAGGGTCTGAGGGGTCGAACTTAGCCCCTGAACATTCGTTATATTGATATTATAGGAAGTTTACGTAGAAACTTTTAACGTCAAATTCGTTATGTAATAGTAGAGATGCGTTAATAAAACTTACGTCATTTCATGAGGACATCCTAATCAACATACATACCAAGTTTCATCAACTTTGAAAGGGTCTGAGGGGTCGAACTTAGCCCCTGAACATTCGTTATATTGATATTATAGGAAGTTTACGTAGAAACTTTTAACGTCAAATTCGTTATGTAATAGTAGAGATGCGTTAATAAAACTTACGTCATTTCATGAGGACATCCTAATCAACATACATACCAAGTTTCATCAACTTTGAAAGGGTCTGAGGGGTCGAACTTAGCCCCTGAACATTCGTTATATTGATATTATAGGAAGTTTACGTAGAAACTTTTAACGTCAAATTCGTTATGTAATAGTAGAGATGCGTTAATAAAACTTACGTCATTTCATGAGGACATCCTAATCAACATACATACCAAGTTTCATCAACTTTGAAAGGGTCTGAGGGGTCGAACTTAGCCCCTGAACATTCGTTATATTGATATTATAGGAAGTTTACGTAGAAACTTTTAACGTCAAATTCGTTATGTAATAGTAGAGATGCGTTAATAAAACTTACGTCATTTCATGAGGACATCCTAATCAACATACATACCAAGTTTCATCAACTTTGAAAGGGTCTGAGGGGTCGAACTTAGCCCCTGAACATTCGTTATATTGATATTATAGGAAGTTTACGTAGAAACTTTTAACGTCAAATTCGTTATGTAATAGTAGAGATGCGTTAATAAAACTTACGTCATTTCATGAGGACATCCTAATCAACATACATACCAAGTTTCATCAACTTTGAAAGGGTCTGAGGGGTCGAACTTAGCCCCTGAACATTCGTTATATTGATATTATAGGAAGTTTACGTAGAAACTTTTAACGTCAAATTCGTTATGTAATAGTAGAGATGCGTTAATAAAACTTACGTCATTTCATGAGGACATCCTAATCAACATACATACCAAGTTTCATCAACTTTGAAAGGGTCTGAGGGGTCGAACTTAGCCCCTGAACATTCGTTATATTGATATTATAGGAAGTTTACGTAGAAACTTTTAACGTCAAATTCGTTATGTAATAGTAGAGATGCGTTAATAAAACTTACGTCATTTCATGAGGACATCCTAATCAACATACATACCAAGTTTCATCAACTTTGAAAGGGTCTGAGGGGTCGAACTTAGCCCCTGAACATTCGTTATATTGATATTATAGGAAGTTTACGTAGAAACTTTTAACGTCAAATTCGTTATGTAATAGTAGAGATGCGTTAATAAAACTTACGTCATTTCATGAGGACATCCTAATCAACATACATACCAAGTTTCATCAACTTTGAAAGGGTCTGAGGGGTCGAACTTAGCCCCTGAACATTCGTTATATTGATATTATAGGAAGTTTACGTAGAAACTTTTAACGTCAAATTCGTTATGTAATAGTAGAGATGCGTTAATAAAACTTACGTCATTTCATGAGGACATCCTAATCAACATACATACCAAGTTTCATCAACTTTGAAAGGGTCTGAGGGGTCGAACTTAGCCCCTGAACATTCGTTATATTGATATTATAGGAAGTTTACGTAGAAACTTTTAACGTCAAATTCGTTATGTAATAGTAGAGATGCGTTAATAAAACTTACGTCATTTCATGAGGACATCCTAATCAACATACATACCAAGTTTCATCAACTTTGAAAGGGTCTGAGGGGTCGAACTTAGCCCCTGAACATTCGTTATATTGATATTATAGGAAGTTTACGTAGAAACTTTTAACGTCAAATTCGTTATGTAATAGTAGAGATGCGTTAATAAAACTTACGTCATTTCATGAGGACATCCTAATCAACATACATACCAAGTTTCATCAACTTTGAAAGGGTCTGAGGGGTCGAACTTAGCCCCTGAACATTCGTTATATTGATATTATAGGAAGTTTACGTAGAAACTTTTAACGTCAAATTCGTTATGTAATAGTAGAGATGCGTTAATAAAACTTACGTCATTTCATGAGGACATCCTAATCAACATACATACCAAGTTTCATCAACTTTGAAAGGGTCTGAGGGGTCGAACTTAGCCCCTGAACATTCGTTATATTGATATTATAGGAAGTTTACGTAGAAACTTTTAACGTCAAATTCGTTATGTAATAGTAGAGATGCGTTAATAAAACTTACGTCATTTCATGAGGACATCCTAATCAACATACATACCAAGTTTCATCAACTTTGAAAGGGTCTGAGGGGTCGAACTTAGCCCCTGAACATTCGTTATATTGATATTATAGGAAGTTTACGTAGAAACTTTTAACGTCAAATTCGTTATGTAATAGTAGAGATGCGTTAATAAAACTTACGTCATTTCATGAGGACATCCTAATCAACATACATACCAAGTTTCATCAACTTTGAAAGGGTCTGAGGGGTCGAACTTAGCCCCTGAACATTCGTTATATTGATATTATAGGAAGTTTACGTAGAAACTTTTAACGTCAAATTCGTTATGTAATAGTAGAGATGCGTTAATAAAACTTACGTCATTTCATGAGGACATCCTAATCAACATACATACCAAGTTTCATCAACTTTGAAAGGGTCTGAGGGGTCGAACTTAGCCCCTGAACATTCGTTATATTGATATTATAGGAAGTTTACGTAGAAACTTTTAACGTCAAATTCGTTATGTAATAGTAGAGATGCGTTAATAAAACTTACGTCATTTCATGAGGACATCCTAATCAACATACATACCAAGTTTCATCAACTTTGAAAGGGTCTGAGGGGTCGAACTTAGCCCCTGAACATTCGTTATATTGATATTATAGGAAGTTTACGTAGAAACTTTTAACGTCAAATTCGTTATGTAATAGTAGAGATGCGTTAATAAAACTTACGTCATTTCATGAGGACATCCTAATCAACATACATACCAAGTTTCATCAACTTTGAAAGGGTCTGAGGGGTCGAACTTAGCCCCTGAACATTCGTTATATTGATATTATAGGAAGTTTACGTAGAAACTTTTAACGTCAAATTCGTTATGTAATAGTAGAGATGCGTTAATAAAACTTACGTCATTTCATGAGGACATCCTAATCAACATACATACCAAGTTTCATCAACTTTGAAAGGGTCTGAGGGGTCGAACTTAGCCCCTGAACATTCGTTATATTGATATTATAGGAAGTTTACGTAGAAACTTTTAACGTCAAATTCGTTATGTAATAGTAGAGATGCGTTAATAAAACTTACGTCATTTCATGAGGACATCCTAATCAACATACATACCAAGTTTCATCAACTTTGAAAGGGTCTGAGGGGTCGAACTTAGCCCCTGAACATTCGTTATATTGATATTATAGGAAGTTTACGTAGAAACTTTTAACGTCAAATTCGTTATGTAATAGTAGAGATGCGTTAATAAAACTTACGTCATTTCATGAGGACATCCTAATCAACATACATACCAAGTTTCATCAACTTTGAAAGGGTCTGAGGGGTCGAACTTAGCCCCTGAACATTCGTTATATTGATATTATAGGAAGTTTACGTAGAAACTTTTAACGTCAAATTCGTTATGTAATAGTAGAGATGCGTTAATAAAACTTACGTCATTTCATGAGGACATCCTAATCAACATACATACCAAGTTTCATCAACTTTGAAAGGGTCTGAGGGGTCGAACTTAGCCCCTGAACATTCGTTATATTGATATTATAGGAAGTTTACGTAGAAACTTTTAACGTCAAATTCGTTATGTAATAGTAGAGATGCGTTAATAAAACTTACGTCATTTCATGAGGACATCCTAATCAACATACATACCAAGTTTCATCAACTTTGAAAGGGTCTGAGGGGTCGAACTTAGCCCCTGAACATTCGTTATATTGATATTATAGGAAGTTTACGTAGAAACTTTTAACGTCAAATTCGTTATGTAATAGTAGAGATGCGTTAATAAAACTTACGTCATTTCATGAGGACATCCTAATCAACATACATACCAAGTTTCATCAACTTTGAAAGGGTCTGAGGGGTCGAACTTAGCCCCTGAACATTCGTTATATTGATATTATAGGAAGTTTACGTAGAAACTTTTAACGTCAAATTCGTTATGTAATAGTAGAGATGCGTTAATAAAACTTACGTCATTTCATGAGGACATCCTAATCAACATACATACCAAGTTTCATCAACTTTGAAAGGGTCTGAGGGGTCGAACTTAGCCCCTGAACATTCGTTATATTGATATTATAGGAAGTTTACGTAGAAACTTTTAACGTCAAATTCGTTATGTAATAGTAGAGATGCGTTAATAAAACTTACGTCATTTCATGAGGACATCCTAATCAACATACATACCAAGTTTCATCAACTTTGAAAGGGTCTGAGGGGTCGAACTTAGCCCCTGAACATTCGTTATATTGATATTATAGGAAGTTTACGTAGAAACTTTTAACGTCAAATTCGTTATGTAATAGTAGAGATGCGTTAATAAAACTTACGTCATTTCATGAGGACATCCTAATCAACATACATACCAAGTTTCATCAACTTTGAAAGGGTCTGAGGGGTCGAACTTAGCCCCTGAACATTCGTTATATTGATATTATAGGAAGTTTACGTAGAAACTTTTAACGTCAAATTCGTTATGTAATAGTAGAGATGCGTTAATAAAACTTACGTCATTTCATGAGGACATCCTAATCAACATACATACCAAGTTTCATCAACTTTGAAAGGGTCTGAGGGGTCGAACTTAGCCCCTGAACATTCGTTATATTGATATTATAGGAAGTTTACGTAGAAACTTTTAACGTCAAATTCGTTATGTAATAGTAGAGATGCGTTAATAAAACTTACGTCATTTCATGAGGACATCCTAATCAACATACATACCAAGTTTCATCAACTTTGAAAGGGTCTGAGGGGTCGAACTTAGCCCCTGAACATTCGTTATATTGATATTATAGGAAGTTTACGTAGAAACTTTTAACGTCAAATTCGTTATGTAATAGTAGAGATGCGTTAATAAAACTTACGTCATTTCATGAGGACATCCTAATCAACATACATACCAAGTTTCATCAACTTTGAAAGGGTCTGAGGGGTCGAACTTAGCCCCTGAACATTCGTTATATTGATATTATAGGAAGTTTACGTAGAAACTTTTAACGTCAAATTCGTTATGTAATAGTAGAGATGCGTTAATAAAACTTACGTCATTTCATGAGGACATCCTAATCAACATACATACCAAGTTTCATCAACTTTGAAAGGGTCTGAGGGGTCGAACTTAGCCCCTGAACATTCGTTATATTGATATTATAGGAAGTTTACGTAGAAACTTTTAACGTCAAATTCGTTATGTAATAGTAGAGATGCGTTAATAAAACTTACGTCATTTCATGAGGACATCCTAATCAACATACATACCAAGTTTCATCAACTTTGAAAGGGTCTGAGGGGTCGAACTTAGCCCCTGAACATTCGTTATATTGATATTATAGGAAGTTTACGTAGAAACTTTTAACGTCAAATTCGTTATGTAATAGTAGAGATGCGTTAATAAAACTTACGTCATTTCATGAGGACATCCTAATCAACATACATACCAAGTTTCATCAACTTTGAAAGGGTCTGAGGGGTCGAACTTAGCCCCTGAACATTCGTTATATTGATATTATAGGAAGTTTACGTAGAAACTTTTAACGTCAAATTCGTTATGTAATAGTAGAGATGCGTTAATAAAACTTACGTCATTTCATGAGGACATCCTAATCAACATACATACCAAGTTTCATCAACTTTGAAAGGGTCTGAGGGGTCGAACTTAGCCCCTGAACATTCGTTATATTGATATTATAGGAAGTTTACGTAGAAACTTTTAACGTCAAATTCGTTATGTAATAGTAGAGATGCGTTAATAAAACTTACGTCATTTCATGAGGACATCCTAATCAACATACATACCAAGTTTCATCAACTTTGAAAGGGTCTGAGGGGTCGAACTTAGCCCCTGAACATTCGTTATATTGATATTATAGGAAGTTTACGTAGAAACTTTTAACGTCAAATTCGTTATGTAATAGTAGAGATGCGTTAATAAAACTTACGTCATTTCATGAGGACATCCTAATCAACATACATACCAAGTTTCATCAACTTTGAAAGGGTCTGAGGGGTCGAACTTAGCCCCTGAACATTCGTTATATTGATATTATAGGAAGTTTACGTAGAAACTTTTAACGTCAAATTCGTTATGTAATAGTAGAGATGCGTTAATAAAACTTACGTCATTTCATGAGGACATCCTAATCAACATACATACCAAGTTTCATCAACTTTGAAAGGGTCTGAGGGGTCGAACTTAGCCCCTGAACATTCGTTATATTGATATTATAGGAAGTTTACGTAGAAACTTTTAACGTCAAATTCGTTATGTAATAGTAGAGATGCGTTAATAAAACTTACGTCATTTCATGAGGACATCCTAATCAACATACATACCAAGTTTCATCAACTTTGAAAGGGTCTGAGGGGTCGAACTTAGCCCCTGAACATTCGTTATATTGATATTATAGGAAGTTTACGTAGAAACTTTTAACGTCAAATTCGTTATGTAATAGTAGAGATGCGTTAATAAAACTTACGTCATTTCATGAGAACATCCTAATCAACATACATACCAAGTTTCATCAACTTTGAAAGGGTCTGAGGGGTCGAACTTAGCCCCTGAACATTCGTTATATTGATATTATAGGAAGTTTACGTAGAAACTTTTAACGTCAAATTCGTTATGTAATAGTAGAGATGCGTTAATAAAACTTACGTCATTTCATGAGGACATCCTAATCAACATACATACCAAGTTTCATCAACTTTGAAAGGGTCTGAGGGGTCGAACTTAGCCCCTGAACATTCGTTATATTGATATTATAGGAAGTTTACGTAGAAACTTTTAACGTCAAATTCGTTATGTAATAGTAGAGATGCGTTAATAAAACTTACGTCATTTCATGAGGACATCCTAATCAACATACATACCAAGTTTCATCAACTTTGAAAGGGTCTGAGGGGTCGAACTTAGCCCCTGAACATTCGTTATATTGATATTATAGGAAGTTTACGTAGAAACTTTTAACGTCAAATTCGTTATGTAATAGTAGAGATGCGTTAATAAAACTTACGTCATTTCATGAGGACATCCTAATCAACATACATACCAAGTTTCATCAACTTTGAAAGGGTCTGAGGGGTCGAACTTAGCCCCTGAACATTCGTTATATTGATATTATAGGAAGTTTACGTAGAAACTTTTAACGTCAAATTCGTTATGTAATAGTAGAGATGCGTTAATAAAACTTACGTCATTTCATGAGGACATCCTAATCAACATACATACCAAGTTTCATCAACTTTGAAAGGGTCTGAGGGGTCGAACTTAGCCCCTGAACATTCGTTATATTGATATTATAGGAAGTTTACGTAGAAACTTTTAACGTCAAATTCGTTATGTAATAGTAGAGATGCGTTAATAAAACTTACGTCATTTCATGAGGACATCCTAATCAACATACATACCAAGTTTCATCAACTTTGAAAGGGTCTGAGGGGTCGAACTTAGCCCCTGAACATTCGTTATATTGATATTATAGGAAGTTTACGTAGAAACTTTTAACGTCAAATTCGTTATGTAATAGTAGAGATGCGTTAATAAAACTTACGTCATTTCATGAGGACATCCTAATCAACATACATACCAAGTTTCATCAACTTTGAAAGGGTCTGAGGGGTCGAACTTAGCCCCTGAACATTCGTTATATTGATATTATAGGAAGTTTACGTAGAAACTTTTAACGTCAAATTCGTTATGTAATAGTAGAGATGCGTTAATAAAACTTACGTCATTTCATGAGGACATCCTAATCAACATACATACCAAGTTTCATCAACTTTGAAAGGGTCTGAGGGGTCGAACTTAGCCCCTGAACATTCGTTATATTGATATTATAGGAAGTTTACGTAGAAACTTTTAACGTCAAATTCGTTATGTAATAGTAGAGATGCGTTAATAAAACTTACGTCATTTCATGAGGACATCCTAATCAACATACATACCAAGTTTCATCAACTTTGAAAGGGTCTGAGGGGTCGAACTTAGCCCCTGAACATTCGTTATATTGATATTATAGGAAGTTTACGTAGAAACTTTTAACGTCAAATTCGTTATGTAATAGTAGAGATGCGTTAATAAAACTTACGTCATTTCATGAGGACATCCTAATCAACATACATACCAAGTTTCATCAACTTTGAAAGGGTCTGAGGGGTCGAACTTAGCCCCTGAACATTCGTTATATTGATATTATAGGAAGTTTACGTAGAAACTTTTAACGTCAAATTCGTTATGTAATAGTAGAGATGCGTTAATAAAACTTACGTCATTTCATGAGGACATCCTAATCAACATACATACCAAGTTTCATCAACTTTGAAAGGGTCTGAGGGGTCGAACTTAGCCCCTGAACATTCGTTATATTGATATTATAGGAAGTTTACGTAGAAACTTTTAACGTCAAATTCGTTATGTAATAGTAGAGATGCGTTAATAAAACTTACGTCATTTCATGAGGACATCCTAATCAACATACATACCAAGTTTCATCAACTTTGAAAGGGTCTGAGGGGTCGAACTTAGCCCCTGAACATTCGTTATATTGATATTATAGGAAGTTTACGTAGAAACTTTTAACGTCAAATTCGTTATGTAATAGTAGAGATGCGTTAATAAAACTTACGTCATTTCATGAGGACATCCTAATCAACATACATACCAAGTTTCATCAACTTTGAAAGGGTCTGAGGGGTCGAACTTAGCCCCTGAACATTCGTTATATTGATATTATAGGAAGTTTACGTAGAAACTTTTAACGTCAAATTCGTTATGTAATAGTAGAGATGCGTTAATAAAACTTACGTCATTTCATGAGGACATCCTAATCAACATACATACCAAGTTTCATCAACTTTGAAAGGGTCTGAGGGGTCGAACTTAGCCCCTGAACATTCGTTATATTGATATTATAGGAAGTTTACGTAGAAACTTTTAACGTCAAATTCGTTATGTAATAGTAGAGATGCGTTAATAAAACTTACGTCATTTCATGAGGACATCCTAATCAACATACATACCAAGTTTCATCAACTTTGAAAGGGTCTGAGGGGTCGAACTTAGCCCCTGAACATTCGTTATATTGATATTATAGGAAGTTTACGTAGAAACTTTTAACGTCAAATTCGTTATGTAATAGTAGAGATGCGTTAATAAAACTTACGTCATTTCATGAGGACATCCTAATCAACATACATACCAAGTTTCATCAACTTTGAAAGGGTCTGAGGGGTCGAACTTAGCCCCTGAACATTCGTTATATTGATATTATAGGAAGTTTACGTAGAAACTTTTAACGTCAAATTCGTTATGTAATAGTAGAGATGCGTTAATAAAACTTACGTCATTTCATGAGGACATCCTAATCAACATACATACCAAGTTTCATCAACTTTGAAAGGGTCTGAGGGGTCGAACTTAGCCCCTGAACATTCGTTATATTGATATTATAGGAAGTTTACGTAGAAACTTTTAACGTCAAATTCGTTATGTAATAGTAGAGATGCGTTAATAAAACTTACGTCATTTCATGAGGACATCCTAATCAACATACATACCAAGTTTCATCAACTTTGAAAGGGTCTGAGGGGTCGAACTTAGCCCCTGAACATTCGTTATATTGATATTATAGGAAGTTTACGTAGAAACTTTTAACGTCAAATTCGTTATGTAATAGTAGAGATGCGTTAATAAAACTTACGTCATTTCATGAGGACATCCTAATCAACATACATACCAAGTTTCATCAACTTTGAAAGGGTCTGAGGGGTCGAACTTAGCCCCTGAACATTCGTTATATTGATATTATAGGAAGTTTACGTAGAAACTTTTAACGTCAAATTCGTTATGTAATAGTAGAGATGCGTTAATAAAACTTACGTCATTTCATGAGGACATCCTAATCAACATACATACCAAGTTTCATCAACTTTGAAAGGGTCTGAGGGGTCGAACTTAGCCCCTGAACATTCGTTATATTGATATTATAGGAAGTTTACGTAGAAACTTTTAACGTCAAATTCGTTATGTAATAGTAGAGATGCGTTAATAAAACTTACGTCATTTCATGAGGACATCCTAATCAACATACATACCAAGTTTCATCAACTTTGAAAGGGTCTGAGGGGTCGAACTTAGCCCCTGAACATTCGTTATATTGATATTATAGGAAGTTTACGTAGAAACTTTTAACGTCAAATTCGTTATGTAATAGTAGAGATGCGTTAATAAAACTTACGTCATTTCATGAGGACATCCTAATCAACATACATACCAAGTTTCATCAACTTTGAAAGGGTCTGAGGGGTCGAACTTAGCCCCTGAACATTCGTTATATTGATATTATAGGAAGTTTACGTAGAAACTTTTAACGTCAAATTCGTTATGTAATAGTAGAGATGCGTTAATAAAACTTACGTCATTTCATGAGGACATCCTAATCAACATACATACCAAGTTTCATCAACTTTGAAAGGGTCTGAGGGGTCGAACTTAGCCCCTGAACATTCGTTATATTGATATTATAGGAAGTTTACGTAGAAACTTTTAACGTCAAATTCGTTATGTAATAGTAGAGATGCGTTAATAAAACTTACGTCATTTCATGAGGACATCCTAATCAACATACATACCAAGTTTCATCAACTTTGAAAGGGTCTGAGGGGTCGAACTTAGCCCCTGAACATTCGTTATATTGATATTATAGGAAGTTTACGTAGAAACTTTTAACGTCAAATTCGTTATGTAATAGTAGAGATGCGTTAATAAAACTTACGTCATTTCATGAGGACATCCTAATCAACATACATACCAAGTTTCATCAACTTTGAAAGGGTCTGAGGGGTCGAACTTAGCCCCTGAACATTCGTTATATTGATATTATAGGAAGTTTACGTAGAAACTTTTAACGTCAAATTCGTTATGTAATAGTAGAGATGCGTTAATAAAACTTACGTCATTTCATGAGGACATCCTAATCAACATACATACCAAGTTTCATCAACTTTGAAAGGGTCTGAGGGGTCGAACTTAGCCCCTGAACATTCGTTATATTGATATTATAGGAAGTTTACGTAGAAACTTTTAACGTCAAATTCGTTATGTAATAGTAGAGATGCGTTAATAAAACTTACGTCATTTCATGAGGACATCCTAATCAACATACATACCAAGTTTCATCAACTTTGAAAGGGTCTGAGGGGTCGAACTTAGCCCCTGAACATTCGTTATATTGATATTATAGGAAGTTTACGTAGAAACTTTTAACGTCAAATTCGTTATGTAATAGTAGAGATGCGTTAATAAAACTTACGTCATTTCATGAGGACATCCTAATCAACATACATACCAAGTTTCATCAACTTTGAAAGGGTCTGAGGGGTCGAACTTAGCCCCTGAACATTCGTTATATTGATATTATAGGAAGTTTACGTAGAAACTTTTAACGTCAAATTCGTTATGTAATAGTAGAGATGCGTTAATAAAACTTACGTCATTTCATGAGGACATCCTAATCAACATACATACCAAGTTTCATCAACTTTGAAAGGGTCTGAGGGGTCGAACTTAGCCCCTGAACATTCGTTATATTGATATTATAGGAAGTTTACGTAGAAACTTTTAACGTCAAATTCGTTATGTAATAGTAGAGATGCGTTAATAAAACTTACGTCATTTCATGAGGACATCCTAATCAACATACATACCAAGTTTCATCAACTTTGAAAGGGTCTGAGGGGTCGAACTTAGCCCCTGAACATTCGTTATATTGATATTATAGGAAGTTTACGTAGAAACTTTTAACGTCAAATTCGTTATGTAATAGTAGAGATGCGTTAATAAAACTTACGTCATTTCATGAGGACATCCTAATCAACATACATACCAAGTTTCATCAACTTTGAAAGGGTCTGAGGGGTCGAACTTAGCCCCTGAACATTCGTTATATTGATATTATAGGAAGTTTACGTAGAAACTTTTAACGTCAAATTCGTTATGTAATAGTAGAGATGCGTTAATAAAACTTACGTCATTTCATGAGGACATCCTAATCAACATACATACCAAGTTTCATCAACTTTGAAAGGGTCTGAGGGGTCGAACTTAGCCCCTGAACATTCGTTATATTGATATTATAGGAAGTTTACGTAGAAACTTTTAACGTCAAATTCGTTATGTAATAGTAGAGATGCGTTAATAAAACTTACGTCATTTCATGAGGACATCCTAATCAACATACATACCAAGTTTCATCAACTTTGAAAGGGTCTGAGGGGTCGAACTTAGCCCCTGAACATTCGTTATATTGATATTATAGGAAGTTTACGTAGAAACTTTTAACGTCAAATTCGTTATGTAATAGTAGAGATGCGTTAATAAAACTTACGTCATTTCATGAGGACATCCTAATCAACATACATACCAAGTTTCATCAACTTTGAAAGGGTCTGAGGGGTCGAACTTAGCCCCTGAACATTCGTTATATTGATATTATAGGAAGTTTACGTAGAAACTTTTAACGTCAAATTCGTTATGTAATAGTAGAGATGCGTTAATAAAACTTACGTCATTTCATGAGGACATCCTAATCAACATACATACCAAGTTTCATCAACTTTGAAAGGGTCTGAGGGGTCGAACTTAGCCCCTGAACATTCGTTATATTGATATTATAGGAAGTTTACGTAGAAACTTTTAACGTCAAATTCGTTATGTAATAGTAGAGATGCGTTAATAAAACTTACGTCATTTCATGAGGACATCCTAATCAACATACATACCAAGTTTCATCAACTTTGAAAGGGTCTGAGGGGTCGAACTTAGCCCCTGAACATTCGTTATATTGATATTATAGGAAGTTTACGTAGAAACTTTTAACGTCAAATTCGTTATGTAATAGTAGAGATGCGTTAATAAAACTTACGTCATTTCATGAGGACATCCTAATCAACATACATACCAAGTTTCATCAACTTTGAAAGGGTCTGAGGGGTCGAACTTAGCCCCTGAACATTCGTTATATTGATATTATAGGAAGTTTACGTAGAAACTTTTAACGTCAAATTCGTTATGTAATAGTAGAGATGCGTTAATAAAACTTACGTCATTTCATGAGGACATCCTAATCAACATACATACCAAGTTTCATCAACTTTGAAAGGGTCTGAGGGGTCGAACTTAGCCCCTGAACATTCGTTATATTGATATTATAGGAAGTTTACGTAGAAACTTTTAACGTCAAATTCGTTATGTAATAGTAGAGATGCGTTAATAAAACTTACGTCATTTCATGAGGACATCCTAATCAACATACATACCAAGTTTCATCAACTTTGAAAGGGTCTGAGGGGTCGAACTTAGCCCCTGAACATTCGTTATATTGATATTATAGGAAGTTTACGTAGAAACTTTTAACGTCAAATTCGTTATGTAATAGTAGAGATGCGTTAATAAAACTTACGTCATTTCATGAGGACATCCTAATCAACATACATACCAAGTTTCATCAACTTTGAAAGGGTCTGAGGGGTCGAACTTAGCCCCTGAACATTCGTTATATTGATATTATAGGAAGTTTACGTAGAAACTTTTAACGTCAAATTCGTTATGTAATAGTAGAGATGCGTTAATAAAACTTACGTCATTTCATGAGGACATCCTAATCAACATACATACCAAGTTTCATCAACTTTGAAAGGGTCTGAGGGGTCGAACTTAGCCCCTGAACATTCGTTATATTGATATTATAGGAAGTTTACGTAGAAACTTTTAACGTCAAATTCGTTATGTAATAGTAGAGATGCGTTAATAAAACTTACGTCATTTCATGAGGACATCCTAATCAACATACATACCAAGTTTCATCAACTTTGAAAGGGTCTGAGGGGTCGAACTTAGCCCCTGAACATTCGTTATATTGATATTATAGGAAGTTTACGTAGAAACTTTTAACGTCAAATTCGTTATGTAATAGTAGAGATGCGTTAATAAAACTTACGTCATTTCATGAGGACATCCTAATCAACATACATACCAAGTTTCATCAACTTTGAAAGGGTCTGAGGGGTCGAACTTAGCCCCTGAACATTCGTTATATTGATATTATAGGAAGTTTACGTAGAAACTTTTAACGTCAAATTCGTTATGTAATAGTAGAGATGCGTTAATAAAACTTACGTCATTTCATGAGGACATCCTAATCAACATACATACCAAGTTTCATCAACTTTGAAAGGGTCTGAGGGGTCGAACTTAGCCCCTGAACATTCGTTATATTGATATTATAGGAAGTTTACGTAGAAACTTTTAACGTCAAATTCGTTATGTAATAGTAGAGATGCGTTAATAAAACTTACGTCATTTCATGAGGACATCCTAATCAACATACATACCAAGTTTCATCAACTTTGAAAGGGTCTGAGGGGTCGAACTTAGCCCCTGAACATTCGTTATATTGATATTATAGGAAG
Source organism: Pinctada fucata (assembly GCA_028142955.1). Taxonomy (NCBI): domain Eukaryota; kingdom Metazoa; phylum Mollusca; class Bivalvia; order Pterioida; family Pteriidae; genus Pinctada; species Pinctada fucata. The sequence goes on from AP027104.1 coordinate 19,630,111, forward strand.
TTTACGTAGAAACTTTTAACGTCAAATTCGTTATGTAATAGTAGAGATGCGTTAATAAAACTTACGTCATTTCATGAGGACATCCTAATCAACATACATACCAAGTTTCATCAACTTTGAAAGGGTCTGAGGGGTCGAACTTAGCCCCTGAACATTCGTTATATTGATATTATAGGAAGTTTACGTAGAAACTTTTAACGTCAAATTCGTTATGTAATAGTAGAGATGCGTTAATAAAACTTACGTCATTTCATGAGGACATCCTAATCAACATACATACCAAGTTTCATCAACTTTGAAAGGGTCTGAGGGGTCGAACTTAGCCCCTGAACATTCGTTATATTGATATTATAGGAAGTTTACGTAGAAACTTTTAACGTCAAATTCGTTATGTAATAGTAGAGATGCGTTAATAAAACTTACGTCATTTCATGAGGACATCCTAATCAACATACATACCAAGTTTCATCAACTTTGAAAGGGTCTGAGGGGTCGAACTTAGCCCCTGAACATTCGTTATATTGATATTATAGGAAGTTTACGTAGAAACTTTTAACGTCAAATTCGTTATGTAATAGTAGAGATGCGTTAATAAAACTTACGTCATTTCATGAGGACATCCTAATCAACATACATACCAAGTTTCATCAACTTTGAAAGGGTCTGAGGGGTCGAACTTAGCCCCTGAACATTCGTTATATTGATATTATAGGAAGTTTACGTAGAAACTTTTAACGTCAAATTCGTTATGTAATAGTAGAGATGCGTTAATAAAACTTACGTCATTTCATGAGGACATCCTAATCAACATACATACCAAGTTTCATCAACTTTGAAAGGGTCTGAGGGGTCGAACTTAGCCCCTGAACATTCGTTATATTGATATTATAGGAAGTTTACGTAGAAACTTTTAACGTCAAATTCGTTATGTAATAGTAGAGATGCGTTAATAAAACTTACGTCATTTCATGAGGACATCCTAATCAACATACATACCAAGTTTCATCAACTTTGAAAGGGTCTGAGGGGTCGAACTTAGCCCCTGAACATTCGTTATATTGATATTATAGGAAGTTTACGTAGAAACTTTTAACGTCAAATTCGTTATGTAATAGTAGAGATGCGTTAATAAAACTTACGTCATTTCATGAGGACATCCTAATCAACATACATACCAAGTTTCATCAACTTTGAAAGGGTCTGAGGGGTCGAACTTAGCCCCTGAACATTCGTTATATTGATATTATAGGAAGTTTACGTAGAAACTTTTAACGTCAAATTCGTTATGTAATAGTAGAGATGCGTTAATAAAACTTACGTCATTTCATGAGGACATCCTAATCAACATACATACCAAGTTTCATCAACTTTGAAAGGGTCTGAGGGGTCGAACTTAGCCCCTGAACATTCGTTATATTGATATTATAGGAAGTTTACGTAGAAACTTTTAACGTCAAATTCGTTATGTAATAGTAGAGATGCGTTAATAAAACTTACGTCATTTCATGAGGACATCCTAATCAACATACATACCAAGTTTCATCAACTTTGAAAGGGTCTGAGGGGTCGAACTTAGCCCCTGAACATTCGTTATATTGATATTATAGGAAGTTTACGTAGAAACTTTTAACGTCAAATTCGTTATGTAATAGTAGAGATGCGTTAATAAAACTTACGTCATTTCATGAGGACATCCTAATCAACATACATACCAAGTTTCATCAACTTTGAAAGGGTCTGAGGGGTCGAACTTAGCCCCTGAACATTCGTTATATTGATATTATAGGAAGTTTACGTAGAAACTTTTAACGTCAAATTCGTTATGTAATAGTAGAGATGCGTTAATAAAACTTACGTCATTTCATGAGGACATCCTAATCAACATACATACCAAGTTTCATCAACTTTGAAAGGGTCTGAGGGGTCGAACTTAGCCCCTGAACATTCGTTATATTGATATTATAGGAAGTTTACGTAGAAACTTTTAACGTCAAATTCGTTATGTAATAGTAGAGATGCGTTAATAAAACTTACGTCATTTCATGAGGACATCCTAATCAACATACATACCAAGTTTCATCAACTTTGAAAGGGTCTGAGGGGTCGAACTTAGCCCCTGAACATTCGTTATATTGATATTATAGGAAGTTTACGTAGAAACTTTTAACGTCAAATTCGTTATGTAATAGTAGAGATGCGTTAATAAAACTTACGTCATTTCATGAGGACATCCTAATCAACATACATACCAAGTTTCATCAACTTTGAAAGGGTCTGAGGGGTCGAACTTAGCCCCTGAACATTCGTTATATTGATATTATAGGAAGTTTACGTAGAAACTTTTAACGTCAAATTCGTTATGTAATAGTAGAGATGCGTTAATAAAACTTACGTCATTTCATGAGGACATCCTAATCAACATACATACCAAGTTTCATCAACTTTGAAAGGGTCTGAGGGGTCGAACTTAGCCCCTGAACATTCGTTATATTGATATTATAGGAAGTTTACGTAGAAACTTTTAACGTCAAATTCGTTATGTAATAGTAGAGATGCGTTAATAAAACTTACGTCATTTCATGAGGACATCCTAATCAACATACATACCAAGTTTCATCAACTTTGAAAGGGTCTGAGGGGTCGAACTTAGCCCCTGAACATTCGTTATATTGATATTATAGGAAGTTTACGTAGAAACTTTTAACGTCAAATTCGTTATGTAATAGTAGAGATGCGTTAATAAAACTTACGTCATTTCATGAGGACATCCTAATCAACATACATACCAAGTTTCATCAACTTTGAAAGGGTCTGAGGGGTCGAACTTAGCCCCTGAACATTCGTTATATTGATATTATAGGAAGTTTACGTAGAAACTTTTAACGTCAAATTCGTTATGTAATAGTAGAGATGCGTTAATAAAACTTACGTCATTTCATGAGGACATCCTAATCAACATACATACCAAGTTTCATCAACTTTGAAAGGGTCTGAGGGGTCGAACTTAGCCCCTGAACATTCGTTATATTGATATTATAGGAAGTTTACGTAGAAACTTTTAACGTCAAATTCGTTATGTAATAGTAGAGATGCGTTAATAAAACTTACGTCATTTCATGAGGACATCCTAATCAACATACATACCAAGTTTCATCAACTTTGAAAGGGTCTGAGGGGTCGAACTTAGCCCCTGAACATTCGTTATATTGATATTATAGGAAGTTTACGTAGAAACTTTTAACGTCAAATTCGTTATGTAATAGTAGAGATGCGTTAATAAAACTTACGTCATTTCATGAGGACATCCTAATCAACATACATACCAAGTTTCATCAACTTTGAAAGGGTCTGAGGGGTCGAACTTAGCCCCTGAACATTCGTTATATTGATATTATAGGAAGTTTACGTAGAAACTTTTAACGTCAAATTCGTTATGTAATAGTAGAGATGCGTTAATAAAACTTACGTCATTTCATGAGGACATCCTAATCAACATACATACCAAGTTTCATCAACTTTGAAAGGGTCTGAGGGGTCGAACTTAGCCCCTGAACATTCGTTATATTGATATTATAGGAAGTTTACGTAGAAACTTTTAACGTCAAATTCGTTATGTAATAGTAGAGATGCGTTAATAAAACTTACGTCATTTCATGAGGACATCCTAATCAACATACATACCAAGTTTCATCAACTTTGAAAGGGTCTGAGGGGTCGAACTTAGCCCCTGAACATTCGTTATATTGATATTATAGGAAGTTTACGTAGAAACTTTTAACGTCAAATTCGTTATGTAATAGTAGAGATGCGTTAATAAAACTTACGTCATTTCATGAGGACATCCTAATCAACATACATACCAAGTTTCATCAACTTTGAAAGGGTCTGAGGGGTCGAACTTAGCCCCTGAACATTCGTTATATTGATATTATAGGAAGTTTACGTAGAAACTTTTAACGTCAAATTCGTTATGTAATAGTAGAGATGCGTTAATAAAACTTACGTCATTTCATGAGGACATCCTAATCAACATACATACCAAGTTTCATCAACTTTGAAAGGGTCTGAGGGGTCGAACTTAGCCCCTGAACATTCGTTATATTGATATTATAGGAAGTTTACGTAGAAACTTTTAACGTCAAATTCGTTATGTAATAGTAGAGATGCGTTAATAAAACTTACGTCATTTCATGAGGACATCCTAATCAACATACATACCAAGTTTCATCAACTTTGAAAGGGTCTGAGGGGTCGAACTTAGCCCCTGAACATTCGTTATATTGATATTATAGGAAGTTTACGTAGAAACTTTTAACGTCAAATTCGTTATGTAATAGTAGAGATGCGTTAATAAAACTTACGTCATTTCATGAGGACATCCTAATCAACATACATACCAAGTTTCATCAACTTTGAAAGGGTCTGAGGGGTCGAACTTAGCCCCTGAACATTCGTTATATTGATATTATAGGAAGTTTACGTAGAAACTTTTAACGTCAAATTCGTTATGTAATAGTAGAGATGCGTTAATAAAACTTACGTCATTTCATGAGGACATCCTAATCAACATACATACCAAGTTTCATCAACTTTGAAAGGGTCTGAGGGGTCGAACTTAGCCCCTGAACATTCGTTATATTGATATTATAGGAAGTTTACGTAGAAACTTTTAACGTCAAATTCGTTATGTAATAGTAGAGATGCGTTAATAAAACTTACGTCATTTCATGAGGACATCCTAATCAACATACATACCAAGTTTCATCAACTTTGAAAGGGTCTGAGGGGTCGAACTTAGCCCCTGAACATTCGTTATATTGATATTATAGGAAGTTTACGTAGAAACTTTTAACGTCAAATTCGTTATGTAATAGTAGAGATGCGTTAATAAAACTTACGTCATTTCATGAGGACATCCTAATCAACATACATACCAAGTTTCATCAACTTTGAAAGGGTCTGAGGGGTCGAACTTAGCCCCTGAACATTCGTTATATTGATATTATAGGAAGTTTACGTAGAAACTTTTAACGTCAAATTCGTTATGTAATAGTAGAGATGCGTTAATAAAACTTACGTCATTTCATGAGGACATCCTAATCAACATACATACCAAGTTTCATCAACTTTGAAAGGGTCTGAGGGGTCGAACTTAGCCCCTGAACATTCGTTATATTGATATTATAGGAAGTTTACGTAGAAACTTTTAACGTCAAATTCGTTATGTAATAGTAGAGATGCGTTAATAAAACTTACGTCATTTCATGAGGACATCCTAATCAACATACATACCAAGTTTCATCAACTTTGAAAGGGTCTGAGGGGTCGAACTTAGCCCCTGAACATTCGTTATATTGATATTATAGGAAGTTTACGTAGAAACTTTTAACGTCAAATTCGTTATGTAATAGTAGAGATGCGTTAATAAAACTTACGTCATTTCATGAGGACATCCTAATCAACATACATACCAAGTTTCATCAACTTTGAAAGGGTCTGAGGGGTCGAACTTAGCCCCTGAACATTCGTTATATTGATATTATAGGAAGTTTACGTAGAAACTTTTAACGTCAAATTCGTTATGTAATAGTAGAGATGCGTTAATAAAACTTACGTCATTTCATGAGGACATCCTAATCAACATACATACCAAGTTTCATCAACTTTGAAAGGGTCTGAGGGGTCGAACTTAGCCCCTGAACATTCGTTATATTGATATTATAGGAAGTTTACGTAGAAACTTTTAACGTCAAATTCGTTATGTAATAGTAGAGATGCGTTAATAAAACTTACGTCATTTCATGAGGACATCCTAATCAACATACATACCAAGTTTCATCAACTTTGAAAGGGTCTGAGGGGTCGAACTTAGCCCCTGAACATTCGTTATATTGATATTATAGGAAGTTTACGTAGAAACTTTTAACGTCAAATTCGTTATGTAATAGTAGAGATGCGTTAATAAAACTTACGTCATTTCATGAGGACATCCTAATCAACATACATACCAAGTTTCATCAACTTTGAAAGGGTCTGAGGGGTCGAACTTAGCCCCTGAACATTCGTTATATTGATATTATAGGAAGTTTACGTAGAAACTTTTAACGTCAAATTCGTTATGTAATAGTAGAGATGCGTTAATAAAACTTACGTCATTTCATGAGGACATCCTAATCAACATACATACCAAGTTTCATCAACTTTGAAAGGGTCTGAGGGGTCGAACTTAGCCCCTGAACATTCGTTATATTGATATTATAGGAAGTTTACGTAGAAACTTTTAACGTCAAATTCGTTATGTAATAGTAGAGATGCGTTAATAAAACTTACGTCATTTCATGAGGACATCCTAATCAACATACATACCAAGTTTCATCAACTTTGAAAGGGTCTGAGGGGTCGAACTTAGCCCCTGAACATTCGTTATATTGATATTATAGGAAGTTTACGTAGAAACTTTTAACGTCAAATTCGTTATGTAATAGTAGAGATGCGTTAATAAAACTTACGTCATTTCATGAGGACATCCTAATCAACATACATACCAAGTTTCATCAACTTTGAAAGGGTCTGAGGGGTCGAACTTAGCCCCTGAACATTCGTTATATTGATATTATAGGAAGTTTACGTAGAAACTTTTAACGTCAAATTCGTTATGTAATAGTAGAGATGCGTTAATAAAACTTACGTCATTTCATGAGGACATCCTAATCAACATACATACCAAGTTTCATCAACTTTGAAAGGGTCTGAGGGGTCGAACTTAGCCCCTGAACATTCGTTATATTGATATTATAGGAAGTTTACGTAGAAACTTTTAACGTCAAATTCGTTATGTAATAGTAGAGATGCGTTAATAAAACTTACGTCATTTCATGAGGACATCCTAATCAACATACATACCAAGTTTCATCAACTTTGAAAGGGTCTGAGGGGTCGAACTTAGCCCCTGAACATTCGTTATATTGATATTATAGGAAGTTTACGTAGAAACTTTTAACGTCAAATTCGTTATGTAATAGTAGAGATGCGTTAATAAAACTTACGTCATTTCATGAGGACATCCTAATCAACATACATACCAAGTTTCATCAACTTTGAAAGGGTCTGAGGGGTCGAACTTAGCCCCTGAACATTCGTTATATTGATATTATAGGAAGTTTACGTAGAAACTTTTAACGTCAAATTCGTTATGTAATAGTAGAGATGCGTTAATAAAACTTACGTCATTTCATGAGGACATCCTAATCAACATACATACCAAGTTTCATCAACTTTGAAAGGGTCTGAGGGGTCGAACTTAGCCCCTGAACATTCGTTATATTGATATTATAGGAAGTTTACGTAGAAACTTTTAACGTCAAATTCGTTATGTAATAGTAGAGATGCGTTAATAAAACTTACGTCATTTCATGAGGACATCCTAATCAACATACATACCAAGTTTCATCAACTTTGAAAGGGTCTGAGGGGTCGAACTTAGCCCCTGAACATTCGTTATATTGATATTATAGGAAGTTTACGTAGAAACTTTTAACGTCAAATTCGTTATGTAATAGTAGAGATGCGTTAATAAAACTTACGTCATTTCATGAGGACATCCTAATCAACATACATACCAAGTTTCATCAACTTTGAAAGGGTCTGAGGGGTCGAACTTAGCCCCTGAACATTCGTTATATTGATATTATAGGAAGTTTACGTAGAAACTTTTAACGTCAAATTCGTTATGTAATAGTAGAGATGCGTTAATAAAACTTACGTCATTTCATGAGGACATCCTAATCAACATACATACCAAGTTTCATCAACTTTGAAAGGGTCTGAGGGGTCGAACTTAGCCCCTGAACATTCGTTATATTGATATTATAGGAAGTTTACGTAGAAACTTTTAACGTCAAATTCGTTATGTAATAGTAGAGATGCGTTAATAAAACTTACGTCATTTCATGAGGACATCCTAATCAACATACATACCAAGTTTCATCAACTTTGAAAGGGTCTGAGGGGTCGAACTTAGCCCCTGAACATTCGTTATATTGATATTATAGGAAGTTTACGTAGAAACTTTTAACGTCAAATTCGTTATGTAATAGTAGAGATGCGTTAATAAAACTTACGTCATTTCATGAGGACATCCTAATCAACATACATACCAAGTTTCATCAACTTTGAAAGGGTCTGAGGGGTCGAACTTAGCCCCTGAACATTCGTTATATTGATATTATAGGAAGTTTACGTAGAAACTTTTAACGTCAAATTCGTTATGTAATAGTAGAGATGCGTTAATAAAACTTACGTCATTTCATGAGGACATCCTAATCAACATACATACCAAGTTTCATCAACTTTGAAAGGGTCTGAGGGGTCGAACTTAGCCCCTGAACATTCGTTATATTGATATTATAGGAAGTTTACGTAGAAACTTTTAACGTCAAATTCGTTATGTAATAGTAGAGATGCGTTAATAAAACTTACGTCATTTCATGAGGACATCCTAATCAACATACATACCAAGTTTCATCAACTTTGAAAGGGTCTGAGGGGTCGAACTTAGCCCCTGAACATTCGTTATATTGATATTATAGGAAGTTTACGTAGAAACTTTTAACGTCAAATTCGTTATGTAATAGTAGAGATGCGTTAATAAAACTTACGTCATTTCATGAGGACATCCTAATCAACATACATACCAAGTTTCATCAACTTTGAAAGGGTCTGAGGGGTCGAACTTAGCCCCTGAACATTCGTTATATTGATATTATAGGAAGTTTACGTAGAAACTTTTAACGTCAAATTCGTTATGTAATAGTAGAGATGCGTTAATAAAACTTACGTCATTTCATGAGGACATCCTAATCAACATACATACCAAGTTTCATCAACTTTGAAAGGGTCTGAGGGGTCGAACTTAGCCCCTGAACATTCGTTATATTGATATTATAGGAAGTTTACGTAGAAACTTTTAACGTCAAATTCGTTATGTAATAGTAGAGATGCGTTAATAAAACTTACGTCATTTCATGAGGACATCCTAATCAACATACATACCAAGTTTCATCAACTTTGAAAGGGTCTGAGGGGTCGAACTTAGCCCCTGAACATTCGTTATATTGATATTATAGGAAGTTTACGTAGAAACTTTTAACGTCAAATTCGTTATGTAATAGTAGAGATGCGTTAATAAAACTTACGTCATTTCATGAGGACATCCTAATCAACATACATACCAAGTTTCATCAACTTTGAAAGGGTCTGAGGGGTCGAACTTAGCCCCTGAACATTCGTTATATTGATATTATAGGAAGTTTACGTAGAAACTTTTAACGTCAAATTCGTTATGTAATAGTAGAGATGCGTTAATAAAACTTACGTCATTTCATGAGGACATCCTAATCAACATACATACCAAGTTTCATCAACTTTGAAAGGGTCTGAGGGGTCGAACTTAGCCCCTGAACATTCGTTATATTGATATTATAGGAAGTTTACGTAGAAACTTTTAACGTCAAATTCGTTATGTAATAGTAGAGATGCGTTAATAAAACTTACGTCATTTCATGAGGACATCCTAATCAACATACATACCAAGTTTCATCAACTTTGAAAGGGTCTGAGGGGTCGAACTTAGCCCCTGAACATTCGTTATATTGATATTATAGGAAGTTTACGTAGAAACTTTTAACGTCAAATTCGTTATGTAATAGTAGAGATGCGTTAATAAAACTTACGTCATTTCATGAGGACATCCTAATCAACATACATACCAAGTTTCATCAACTTTGAAAGGGTCTGAGGGGTCGAACTTAGCCCCTGAACATTCGTTATATTGATATTATAGGAAGTTTACGTAGAAACTTTTAACGTCAAATTCGTTATGTAATAGTAGAGATGCGTTAATAAAACTTACGTCATTTCATGAGGACATCCTAATCAACATACATACCAAGTTTCATCAACTTTGAAAGGGTCTGAGGGGTTATTTTTAACCTATTACCGGGTGCATGTCTGAATTCTCAATTTGTTGTTTGTGGTTTCTTAAGTTGTCTTCCCTGAGATTCTGTTAAATTATGGAATTGAATTTTTTTGTTGCCTTTTTTTCTTTCAATCTAGCTGAAAATAGTCATTTGATGATATATTTATTATTACTTTATTTATTCTTCCTTATTTTACTTTAGGTATTCGAATAAGTAACCAACTTCAGATTCAGGCGAATGTTGAATAAGTAACTAACTTCAGAAATCATTTACTTTTTCAATGTTGAAAGTTGCAATGTTGAATAAGTAACCAACTTCCGATACCCATCTAAATATCGTATTTGCATATTGATTTCAATTCTATTTTCGACCAAAGGTCCTTCCCTGGGGTCCCATCAAAGGGATCTGAAACTGAAAACAAAAGTTTCTATCATTTAACGTCATCGTGCGTCATTCAGTGCTGTCGCCGTTTAATTTCATAACGTTTTCTCTTTAATTACTGCATCGCATGTTAAATTGTGAATCCTTTGTTAACGACTCTACATTTTATCCCTATGCATTGGTACACAAATCATAGCAGCTTAATTTCTTGTAAACATATCTTAAATGAGTAACACACCTTGTGGAGTTCAAATGCCGCTAATTTCTCATCTTTTTATGTTTACCATATGTCAAAATGTAAAACTTTTCAACGAGTGGACATCACTGACATATTACATTATGGGGAACCTTTTGCAAATTCAGCGTCCGTAACGAATCGTCTTTTAATGTATTCAATGGGAAACGGAATCTTGAAATCTAATCACAGCATAGTGATAATGCAAACATTGATTTTTTTTTTACCAATTTGGATTTGAAATGATTTGTTACTTTAAGAGTTATGGGCCCTTACAGTTTAAACTTTAGGGTGCGGCTAGCCAACAGGGGATGCATACTCTTCCCGGGCACCTGGTCCCACCTCTAGCTTGCTAGGGGTCAGTCGATGATTAATTTTGTGCTTTATTGTGAGTGCTGTTGAGATTATGGTCAGGATCTGTTATACGATGTTTATTATTCGAAATGCGATGATATTGGTGCAGATAAAACATATTTGTATGACATAATCTGCACTTAGATTTTTAAAATAGATACAGCTAGGTGTTTCAATAAAAATCACAATCTTTGTTGTTATTTGTCAATAATATCCCAGCGCGAAGATAAGGCAGAATTATAATAGATGTCTGGTTTCAAAGAATGGAAGGATGCCTCTGTCCGAAACAAAATGAATTAAACAAATAGTCCATTATGATTTAATTGCTATTCGAAGAATCATAAACCCAAAAATAAAAAAGTGAACATGAAGATGGGAACCAGCAACAATCCATCATTAGAGCAGAAGAAAAAAACGATAAAATTCTCTCTACCCCATCTCCCCATGCATTATGAGTGAGATATTATTAAGTGCTCGGAGAAAATAAGCATTTCTTGCTTCAGAAATATCTGAAACATCTTTTATTGCTTGATTGTTTTTGTGATCGATGGAGATTGCTTTGTCAATGTGAAAGAACCTCTTTTTTCCCCTTTTTGTATTTGTCTCCAATCCATCTCCTCTTTCCCCTTTTTCGTAGACAATCTTAGTTCGCGAAGCATGTAAATAAGTACGAAGGATTGTGGATTTGTATTTTAAAGACTTGTGCAGTAGCATCTATTTCGACAAAAGCGTACGGATAAAGTAAACTTTACATGAGACACTACTCTAAACCTGCAAATTCTTTTAAAAGTACGATCAATGAGAACTTGCTTCATGTAAAAAATGTACTAAAACACGTTTGCTGAATCCTATTAGTTATTTTCGAAAACCAGAGTTTTTGAGACGGTATCTGACGTAGACTGATTATAACGTCTTCAAATTCTATGGAAACAGTCCTAAATGTATGGGAAATCATGGTATAAAATCAACGTTACCATACCGTTTTCATGATGTTTTACGTCAGATGCCGTCTGTAAGGGGAACAACTCTGTATTCCGCAAATACTCAATATGATTCATTTAGTTCTGTCTTTATGGTAGTTTACATGTATCGAGCGAATAAAAACATTCAAAGGTCTCATAGTTAGTATGAAATCATTCGTACTTCCTTTGAAACTTTTGAATTTATATTTATGCCTTTTCCCAAAAGAATAAAAATTACACAATAATTGATAATAAAAAATCATGAAAGTTTCCAAAACAGTAGATATATTGATACAAAAATTATTCGTTTCTGATTCATTCTTTTTTCTATAAACGTGTCGTACCACGTGTATTATGAGACAATTTCCACGTACACGTGCATTTTAATGGAATTCCCAATGATCTAGTCTACATAATTTTTCATTTTCATTAGAAATTATGTATAAAAGACATAATCTATTTCTCTTAGTTAATCCGTCACGATGAATAGTCGTGTATGAGAATATGGATGTCTATCACCAAAGGAAGGAGGGGATCTCCAACAAAACTCTGTTGAAGCATCCAAAGCAAAACACAGAAACACAGAGTAGACACACACAGCAAGAGACGAACAAGGGACAAGGAACACCAAATACGACATCAAACACAAAGCATAAAAGACTTCACATAAATCAACGAAAACGAGGGCTTTCAAAACATTTGAAAATTAATTTAATGGTAATATTTCAAAGTAAATATATCCTGACTGACCGATCGAAGCCAATACAGAAACATATTTCTTGGCATAGAAACATGTGTCAGGACTGATCTACATTGTTTGTTTTTCTGAAGTCAATGATTTGTCGTATGATATTTAGGTGAGTCTTCGTAAATTCAAATAAATTCTTGTCTTAAGAAATGAATCTTATAGTTTTTCTGTTGATGCATGTATCACCCGAAAAATTGGACAGAAAACTGCATCAATGTGCGTAGCGCGTTGATGCAAAAGTTTTCTGTCCAATTTTTCGGGTGATACCTGCATAAAAAAACACCCATTAATTTCTTTTCATTTAGTTATCATCTATTTATGGAAAACAGACTGTTTCTTGTATCAAAAAACAATCAATCACCGCACTATATTAATTATATTTATTATATATAAAGCGAAGAGTTTCGCAGTGATACGTCTGCCAAAACAAGTTATGGCAGCCGCCATGGTTCAAACAGCGAACGAGCGTCTCTCTATATCTTTGGAATAAGGACCACTTTGAGCATATTCTACATGCATTGTTAGTTTTTGAGTAAGTAGAAAAGAAATGGTACCCTTGAAATGATAAGCAAACATCAATAAATTGTATTTTCAACAACGAGTTCATTCGTGTATGAGGGAGCCCCCGGTTCTAAAAATAGTGCTATAAATAAAATTCCGTGAAAAATTGTGTTGATCGAAGTATCAACAAAATTTCTCAGCCAATCAGAATCTTCGTTTCTTGAAAATGACGATGGAAATTAAATTATTTGTAGATCAACCACACCAACTACGATGAAAATTTATAGTTGATGGCAGTTCAGAGTTGAAATAAGAAACATATTGTTATCCCTACTATCTTTTTCCGTGTTGTCTTTCGTGATTCTGTTTTACCACTTAGTCTATTCTATAGGAGTATTTACATTTTCCCTAACTGTTTAATGATTGTTGCGTACTTATTGGCTGGTGCTATATTCAGGAGTTACAGTCACAAGTTCAGTGTTCACTACGCCAGACTTCAACGCAAAATGTCGGCATTGTAAAACGTCTTAAAATTTAATAGCATCATTTAAGAACAGATCAATTTGCAGCATGAACCAGACATGCACATTTCGGATACTTAACCCTCGTCAGTGATCGTTAATCTAAAGAATGTAATATTGCCAAAGAATGTGGTAGTTATGATGTCCAAAATTGTACCGAAAGACGTAGCAGGATGGGTGGGATATGATGCTACAAGCAAGCGCGGATCCAGAGGGGGTTGGGGATCCGGAAACACCCCCTGGAATGTTCGAAGCATAGTTAAAATTAATATATAAATATACATATTTCTTAAGATAAAGTCCCGATTTCCCTTTTGTTGTCTTAATAATTGAAAAAATATGACATAAATTTATATTGGACATCTTTCATTCTGATAAAAGAAATATTGCCGTCAGCATGCCAGAAGGAGCTGATAAGATAAGACGTAAAATCTGCCCTAAAATGTGGAATTTTGAAAATGGAAATTTTAAGAAAAATCGTTCGTTAAATTAATACAGATACAGTATCCCATCAAAGTCTTGAGTTATTTTAGATCTATTATGCATATTATTGCTAATATTTGGGTCAAAACTTGTCTTTTTCCCATAGAAATCAATAGAAAACGGAAAAGTTTTTTTGAACATTGTTCCCCCCGGAGATACAGAATGCCACTTATACTGGAGGTGTATTTCAATGATACAAATTTTCTGGAAAAGTGGGGTTCTGTATCTCCGGGGGGGGACACTACCCCAGAGACAAAAAAGGAAGGGGGGTTCATCTGTTAAAGAATCGATCTTTAAGATCATCAAATATTGAAAAATTTACTATTTTTCCTCCTTAATCCATCAAGAAATGTGTTCTAAATACGATCGAATGAAATGTGCAACAATTAGGAACGAAATAAGCAGGAGCGATGCGGATTTCTCCGCGAATGTGTATTTCGCGCTAAAAAGCTTCTATTATAGCCATTAGATACAAAATAAGACCGTATTTTGAGTTCCGGATTTCATTATTTACCGATTAGAGGAAATAGAACTTTCGAAATGTATTTCTGATATACAATGTAGAAGTAGTATTTGATATCTTATAGTTAATATTTATCCATTTCTGGTAAAATATTCTAAAATTTCTACGTTTTTTGTCGATTTTATCAGTTTTTCTATCCGTGCACCCCTACCTCTTTGGACCTTCATTTTAGAGTCTTGGTAGTATTTCATCGAAACGTAAAACACACAAAAAGTCTTCAAATACATTTTATTTCAATAATGATTTTCTCTTGTCTGCATATGTACCGTCGTGTGGAAGAAATACGACACGAGATTTAGGGCTATATCTTATCAGCTCCTTTATTACATATGATGCTGCGCTTTCCTATACAACTCAATGAACTCATATACATTACATCTTGGTTAATAAACAAGGGCACTAAGAGTAACGAAACTGAAAAAGACACGAATAGAGGATTTTATTCCAATTCTGAAAAATGACAGTAATTCGGAAGGATTCCAACTCTATATCTTCTTGAAGAAAATTTCCAACCAATTTCCATGCACCAGATACGTGTTTCGAATATTAAATTCTCATCAGTAATGCTTCCAGCCAAAGTACTTTCTAATAAGCAGCCCAAATCAATTTCACTAGCGCCCTCTTGTGTTATTTTTAGAAGACCCACATTTTTGAAATCTAACAATTTGACATATACCACTTTTGGAAGTCCCTGAACTGACACCGTTCATTGAGCATAGTGAGGGATGTTGTTATTTTTTGGGTACCTATTCCATAGGCATTATTTAAATTAATTTTTATCTAAGTTTGTAATAAACATTAAAGAAGTATCCATCAGTTATTCAGTCTCAAAGTCGAAAGGGAAGAATTTTCATTGGAACCCAGGAATAAACAATACTCCGAAGTGAGACCAGGTGCCCGGGGAGAATCAGCTTCTCTTGTTTGCATGCAACACCTCGCAAAAGTTCCATAAAAACTTGACAAATTCGGTGATTGTCTCGATGTACATATTGATGTACATATCAGGTAAAGCCATTCAATCCCAATCCATAACATCGCTGGTCATTCCATGGGCGGTTTCTTACGAAATTATTCAGGAATTTTCGTAACTTTTGATCCCTTAATTCTATTATTGAATGTAAATTCACAAAAAGTTGTTCTATGAATTTCATGGTCATTTTCAGTATTGAGTATTTATATACCTTTCGTATGAAATGTTATCAGAAAATATGAAGAAAAATCTAAATGAAAATACTTTTAAATGCTATATCTAAAGACGAAGTAACGAAAATTCCTGAGATTTTCGTAAGAACATTTGTGAATAAGGAAACAGGATGAAATAAGTGAATAACAAATCGAAACAATCAAAATTTACGGAGTAATCAAGGTAACAAATCGTAAAATAGCCCATTCAGCCTTGAATACAATTTACTGAGAAATGATTGATAAAGTTCTTAATTAAGAAAGATAATTTCATGCAAAAGGAATTTCGGTTATTTTTATTTGAGCTCGTAAATTATGAAGATGTGGTGACATTTGGTGGTTATAAAAGTTAACTTTTGTTTTTGATTTCCATTTCTTTGCGGGTTTTATTTATTTTCCGGGCATTCATTTTGCGTTTTTTATGCATCTGTTATGTTTATATATATGACATTTTATAGAGCTGACGGTTTTTTTTTTTTATCACATTTAGATCTTGTTTCTGTCCAGGGGTTTATCTCTGGTAGCAGAGCCTGACACTTCAATTTTAATGAATGTTCTTTGAATGGGTCAAGCGATCATAAACAACTCCTTTAAAGTACCTCCTTTACATGGAACCAAAATTTCAAAATCATCATGGACTCTTATGAGGAATATGCTAGACGTTGGGCAAAGAAAGAAGATGTACAGCTCGACACCCTTTCCGAATGGATAAAATCCATCAGAGGGCTACTTTTATCTAGAATTTACCTATTAAAATCAACTGTGAACACCAGATTCGAGTATATCTTTAAAGACCCTGATGTTATCAAAGAGCCTACCTACCTCCAAGAACATTATGTCATCACATCAGCAGACAAAGCCTGAAATAATTACACATTTACTTGCAAAAAGTACTTATTCGACAGTCTTGTTAAAGATTGGGGTTTAAATTCGACACCTTGAAACCCCACTTACAATCCAAAAAACCTTTCTGTCTCTGAAATAATAGATAGCCACAAATCAGCACTCGCTTCCTTTAGCTTCGACACAAACAATTTAGATTTAGATATACCATACTTATACTGCATACCTAAAATACATAAGAATCCGTACAAACAACGTTTCATCGCTGGTTCTTCAAAATGTACTACTAAATATGTGTCGATCTTACTCACCAAAGGTTTCTCTGAAATCAAATCTGGACTTCAAAAATAGTGTTCGACAGTATATTCCCGTAGCGGTACCAGATGTGGATTTTAAAGAATTCGAAGGAACTTTAAGAGCATCTGAAATCTACTCATTTTAGTAGAGTCCATTCAATCAAATCCTTTGATTTTTCGACACTTTACACTACAATCCCACATTTTAAATTGAAAGAAAGACTCACAAAAATTATAAGTAATGCGTTTACAAGCAAGAAAGGCAATCGCAAATACCAATTCAATGTTGTTAACTATGACAAAACCTACTTTGTAAAAGAAAAGTCCGAAACTGAAAATAAGTACACTGAAACAGATATTATTCAGATGTATAACTTCCTGATCGACAACATTTTTGTGGTGTTTGGAGGAAAGATCTTCCAGCAAATTATCGAAATTCCAATGGGGACCAATTGTACCCACTCCTTGCCGACAATTTTCTTTACTCGTACGAAGCTGAATTCATTCAATCTTTGGTGTCTGAAAGGAAACGATACTTAGCTTCTGACTTTTACTTCACTTACAGATACATAGACGATGTGTTGTCCATAAATAATCCAAAATTCGCAGATTACCTCCGCAGAAGTCAGAGAAACTACAGAGACAAATAATTCGGCATCCTATTTGGACATAATGGTGTCATACGACACAGATGGTCACATGAACACCTCACTCTATGACAAACCAGATTACTTCAATTTCAGCATCACAACTTTCTTTTTTCTGAGTAGCAACATACCTTCATCGCCTGCTGATGGCGTGTTCATATCTCAGTTGATATGCTATGCCAGAGAAAGTACCAAATATACAGATTTTATTCTGAGAGCTATGCGTCTTTCAGATAAGTTTCTCAGTCAGGGATACGTTTGTGACCGACTAACATCGTCACTGAGGAAGTTCTACGGTCGATATGGGGAACTCGTCATACACTATGATGTCCCACTCTCCAGAATAGTGGTTGATATTCTGTCATAGACCATTTGTACCATCCAACCAAAGATTATACTTTATATCTTCCAAATGGAAGTAACCGGAGTTGACAATTCTACCGAATTGAAGCGACGGGTGTTGCATGTAAGCAGGAGATGCTTACTCTTCCTGGACACCTGGTCTCAATCCCATATCGGGAGTTCGCGAAGCGGATTATATTTTGTTTGTGCATCGGTTTTTGTCTATACATCGATAGACAGAAAAATTATTACAGTCATTTCTTATAATTTAATTAAATCACTATTTAATCATCTAGTTTATTTTGCAATTGGTGTCATTTTTGCGTGGTTGATTTTCAAGTTCAAAACTGGCGACGTGATATTTGAACAGGCCTAACGTAGCGGCGCTCGCCGTTAGTGACGTCATAATAGGCGACATTGTCTATACAGCTATAGATAAAATTTCGCGCCGTACGTTTGTATAGGCGTTATACAGACATTACGGGAATAGTTAAATTATTTGCTTTTGTTTCTGTTTTATCCTGATTTTGTATGCCTTCGGTTTATGATTTTCTGAATTATTGATTTTGTGCTGTATATAGGAATATGGTCATTATCCATATTTGTCATCCTTTATACAGAATATGATCCATTTGACATCGAAGGATAATTGAGTATTGATCCATTTTATAACATTGTATTTATTATCGTGCGATTAACTGTCTTAATTGCTTTGGATGTTAAACGCCTTCAAATTGAATAGCATCATTTAAGAGCAGATAAATTTGCAGCATGGACCAGACATGCGCGCTTCGGGTACTTAACCCTCCTCAGTGATCCTCAATCTAAACAATGAAATTGGCCAAAGAGTGTGTGAAAAATGTTATGTCCAAAAACGTACCGAAAGACGTAGCAGGATGGGTGGGATATGATGCTACAGGACCCACGTTTTAGAAATTTCAAGACATTTTGATAACAGAAATTTTCGAATGCGTTGAAGAGACAGACGATCAACCGAAGCTGATCGAACTTGGCTACATGTGCCTTTAGGGACTCCTGGTCCACCAGCCGTGATGTCTTATATTATAGCGAGAATGGTGTTTTTTTTATTTAACAGCTTTCCGACTCTGTTGGCAGACCTACCTATATCCGGATAAGTAGGATTGGCGTGTGCATGTAATCCGGGGAACCACACAATCAAATGTCGACACAAGGTGCACAATTTATATATTGTCGGTCATGTTTCATACTTCGATGTGTCTACTTGGATTGTACGTTGGTCCATTTGATTTTGTTGGGATGTTGTGTATTTTGTTGAGGGCGCTACTGAAATGAATTTGGTGGCTCCGCTGGGAGCATCACTGATGAGAATTTGATATTCGAAACACGCGTCTCTTTAAAACATGTAACTTAATAATTCAGTGAATGAAAGTCAACGAAAAACCCGAAATCAGATTCCATAATTCACAATTACAGTCAAAAGTCTTACAAATTCTTGAAAAATATAAAACAAGAACTTTCTCAAGAGAAAAGAAAATAGAACAAACATGCGGAGATACTAAGAAAACTTCATAGAAACACAAAGGACAACTTTTTAAATCTAATGAACAATCTCCAGAGTGAGTACCGAATGTATTTACATACATCTGAGGCATACTCAAAGGGTTTCGTTTCCGCAATAGACTACAATTATAAAATCTTGGACCTGCAGTGTGTAGTGACATGTGTAATACCTTGTCCTTCCTTTTGGACAACATTCATGTTAGAGTGGTGAGAATCTCTATGGGTACTAACTGTGAGCCTCTTGTTGCAGATTTATTTTTGTACAATTACGAAAAAGAATTTACCCAAAATCTTCCAAAGCAAAGAGAGCATGATTTGAACTGTTCCAATGGTACTTCTATGTACCTGGATGATATTCTCGAAAATCAAATTCTCGATCAAATATTAGAATGTACTGAACAATGCAAACGTTATACGGAGAAAAGGGAAAGAATAATTTCCAGCATCACCAACTTGCACTCACCCAGCGGAACAAACCCACAAGAAAGTGACACATAAATGACATGACATCATACAAAACTACTAAAGGCATAAAAGGACACAATATTCACTATAACATCATACAAAACAATCGAAACAGACGTACAGAAACATCAAACATTAATGACAACACATAAAAGGAAGTGCACCCGGCGCCGACTTTGGACAGCCATCTGCTATTAGCAAATGGTGTGGATATCCGGATTACGTGCACACAACCCTCCCACTTATCCGGATACACAGAGGTCTCCATAGACGGACAATAATTGTATATACATAAAACTTCTCACTGTAAGGTGAAATCACAAACAAGACATTTAAACGCAACAGCCTCTTGTAACACAAATTCTATGTAAATGGATCTAAAAATTCTTTAGCATGCGTATAACAGAACAGCTGGCTGAAACGAGCTCAAGATCAAGTACCCGATAAGTCTGACCAACTTTCAGATAGGACAGAGAATCAGGACCCAGTCTTCTCTGACGAGATTTTAAAACAAGGCCCGTCATGGAGTCCCGTCGTCACGGTTGGCCAGTGTGCAACTTTTGGAAGGACACTGGTACAAAACTGAAGATTGGTCCAGTGCCATGCCCAATGTTCTCTTGGTGACCGAGGATCATATCCTCGGTGAAGCAGGCGACCGACTGTTTTCTTACATTTGTGGTTGAAGTTTGATCTGCCTATGATCCTTCTGATTTTGTTTACTAGGTCACCGTGAAATGAAGGATGTGAAATTCCCAATGATACATACGCTGATGCTTGAGTTTTCACAAATTTTGAAAGAAGTTCAAAATTTATAAAAAGATTTTACATGTTTATGAAATCTAAATCCTTGACTGATAAGTTTCTTTGTAATTTGTTTATTTTTATCATGGAAGTCCGAAACATGGGAGCAAGCTCTAGCGTATCTGATAAGCTGAGAGATGTAAATGCCGTACGATGGCAATCTTGGAACATCGCCATCAAGCCAAGGAAAATTATTTTTGTTGAAGCCAAAGTCTTCTCTTCTCACAGAAACACCATTTTTCGATCTAAATATCAAAATTGTAAATCGGCAGATTCATACTAATGTGTATAGCAAAAGAGATTATTTTGGATTCAACATAGTAAATTTCTCCTGGCTTGATGTTCCTAGATTACCGTAATACGGTATCTACATTTAGCAGCCCATCCGGTATGCTAGAGAATGTAGTAATGTCTTGGAATTTCATGGTAAAAATTTACAAATAACCAAAATCCTTTTAGGTCAAGGTTTTCGCTTTCAAAAACTACTTAAGACTTTCTGGAAATTTTACAAACATTACTGTCAGCTACTTTTGAATGCATACCCATACAAGCAACAGAGTATATTACTTTGGAATTTTCACAACCTGCCTTTTATGGTGACACAATAAACAAAATAAGAAGGATAAAAGATAGCCAGAATTACCATCGAAATTACGTCAGAATCGTAAAACGCCTTTTATACCGTGGATATATGATACCGCTGTCACCAAACAGACACTTGCTTTGGTACTTTAAGAATTGTGCTTGCTGAATGTGACTACAGGGCAAGATGACGGGCCCCGGCCACCTGTCCTGTCGTGCAGGTCGGTCGGACTCCTCGGGTAAAACATGCTTGAGCTCGCTACAGCCGGTAAAGCACGAACAGTATTTCGTAGGCCCTCAATTTTTACACCAATTGACATATCAATCTATGTATTGCTTAGGCCCCTGAGTTATGCTGTCTTTTTCGTATGGTAATCTTAGTCCTCTTGGTAACCGGAAAGTGGGAGGGTTGTGTGCACGTAATCCGGATAACCACAACATTTGCTACTTGTTATTGACTTAACAAATGGCCGTCCAAAGTCGGCACCGGCTGCCCATAGGTCTCGTTGTTTTATGTGTGGTCTTTTGTGTTGGATGGTTCTGTGCTGTGTTTTTGGAGTTCCTTGTTCCTTTTGCGTCTCTTGCTGTGTATTTCTGCTTTGTGTTATTACACGGGGTATGTTTGGTGTTTTGCTGTATGTGCTGCAACCGAGTGTTGTTGGAGATTCCCTTCTTTCTTTCTCTAACTCCAATCTGCGCAGCTTTAAATTTTTTTATCTTTTCTTTTGAATACATGGATGTAAATAGAAATTATTATTTAGTTATCGAAGGTCAAGAAGACAATCCAAAAGGTATGATAG
The DNA here is from genome assembly GCA_028142955.1 of Pinctada fucata. Taxonomy (NCBI): domain Eukaryota; kingdom Metazoa; phylum Mollusca; class Bivalvia; order Pterioida; family Pteriidae; genus Pinctada; species Pinctada fucata. The sequence goes on from AP027104.1 coordinate 19,652,296, forward strand.
AGCAAAATGTCACTTCCTTTATAACTCGACACATTTTACGACGTTTGAACATAATTATTCGTTGCATAATACGGTAACATCTTTTCCACATAGTTATTCAAATTTATTGTCGTTACGCCCAGAAATGTGAAGATTTTCTTCATCTAATATGTCTAAGAAGACAAACATTTGACCAATCAGATCCATCTCCTGTGTCCTTTTTCTTAATTAATACCTACATTCAACATGATTCCATGCAGGACAAGAGACCAATGGTCTTTTGAAGAATATCAAAATTTACACCGCTTTATTTACATAATCAAATTCAAATTTCTTCCTAACAAATCCTACAGATCGTATACCATTTATCTGGAATATGTGTACAGTAAGGTCATACGGAAAGGTAATTTAGTAAATAATTTAGTATCAAAATTAGAGTGTGTTTTTATACAAAAAAAGTTTTTCACAAGATCACTATTATGCACGATTTCAAAGTCTTACAAATAAAAACTTCGCCGAGGCTTTTATTTATGCATTGCAGAAATTCCATACCATTCAGAATTTGTAGGGTAATCATCAAAGAAGTACCTATCGGATATTCAGTCTCAAAATCGAGAAGGCAATTCAAAATTAATAGAATTTCCATCGGAACGGTTGCGAACCTCGGAATGAATAACATTCCGAAGTGAGACCAGGTGCCCGGGGAGAGTCAGCCCTGATTGCATGCAATACCCGTCGCAACAGCTCCGCGAAAACAAATTCGGTGATTGTCTCAATGTACATATTGATGTACATATCAGGTAAATAGTTCTTGTTTGGTGGTAATAACAGCAATTCAATCGCAATCCAGAATTTCACTTATCATTCTGGAAAGGGGGCTTTGATATGCTTTTATTATATCCCCGTAGCGACCGAAGAACTTCCTCAAAGATGAGTTCAGTCGTTGCGTAATATAACCCCGAACTAGTAGCTTACTTACAAGCCGTCTGGTTCTAATGATAGAATCTTCCTATCTAGAACATGTCCTTGCGTACCGTATAAGCTGAGAAACAAAAACGCCATAAGCAGAAGAAGACAGAATGTTGCTACTCATGAAAGGGTAGTTAGTTATGTGGAAGCTCAAATCATCACGCTTGTCGTACAGTGAGGCGTTCATATGGCCAAATGCGTCGAAAGACAGATCTATCGCTTCTAGGGTACATTTCCAACTTGATGCTCGTGATGTAGGAAAGGTCATAAGTCAAACATCAATGAAAAGGATTGATATATGTCAATGAAGATGACAGTTAATTGTTAACTGTAGTTAAAAGTTATCGGAATGTGATGGATATGTTGTGCAAAGGACATGCTTTGCATTGGCTTCCTTTATATATCATTGACACATTATTTGCATTTCTGGTCATGCTACAAATTTATCTGTTCTTAAATGATGCTTATTGAATTTGAAGACGTTTAACATTATCCTCTCGCAATTCTACTGCGGAGGGGAAGTGCATTCGTGTGTGTCCGGATTTTCTTGTGAACGGCAGAGAAGACAGCAATCGTCACAGAAACATAAAACCTTCTACAAATATTTCTCCTGGAAGGATGAGCCCTATTGCTTTTCATAGTCAAAGGCCAAGGTCACATCGGGGTGAAAATCCTTGTCAACAACATAGATAACTAGAAAGGTTTCTTGTTGCGGTTGCAACAAGAGTGTCTTCCTCCTATACAATTTTTGGTTTGGAAATATGAAGGACAGTTTTGCAAATTCTTCCTGCCCCCTTCCCCCATAAAAAAAGGCGAGCTCGTAGCTGTAGAACCAATTTTCTTGAGAAGAGAAATGGTAATAACAAGTTACGTTCAATATATATATAAATACCATGAGGTTCTCGCTGTGCAGGTTCAAATTTGGAACCCCCCCCCCCTTCCCTTTTTTCAAAGTTTATTTTGAATTTCCATCATGGCGACATCGTTCAATATAAACAGAACTGTTTTCGAAAAACGAGGAGAGGGAAGAATGTTGGAGAAATTGTTCATCAATTTGTAAATAAACCAACCGAAAATTATGTTCGAACGTTTGCTAGAATTAGAAATTAAACTTGATGTTCAAAATATAGTTATTGAAGTTTAGAAACAGGTTTGTAGGTTAGAAATCGGAATCAAACTACCACTTTTTGTGTGTAAATTCTGGTTTGTAGCTGATCTCTTCTAAATTAATCAACTGTTTTAAAATCAAATTGTGTATATCGAAATGTATTTATGAAATGGATATTCATCATTGCCGTGAAATCGGAATTTGAAAATCTCAACACTGCTTTTCTCGAGTCGGACTCGGACTACCAATTTTAGTGTGCGCCCGATCTGTTGGCGTGAAGGTGTATCGAAATACCCAACTCAAAATGTCGATGCTCATATCTTTTCAACAGTAAGAGATAGGAAAATTCAGAAAGACTAAATAAGACAGATATATGGATAAAAAGTAATAATATTGAAAATTTTAGGAAACTTCATAAGCTTAATTTTTGTTTACTATTATAAGCAAAAAAGTGTCTTCCTCCTATGAACTTCTGAATTTGGAAATATGAAGGACGGTGAAGGACGTCATCGTAATAAATCGTTACAGTGTGCATCTAGCATTTCATATCTTGCATGGCTGTCGACTTTCAAAAAGAATGGAAATTGTAGATAGCAAAATACGAGATATTTAAGCTTACAAATAGCAAAACATGAAATTTTCGGTCCTTTTGAGTAATTCGACGCTCCCGTCAAATATTTGAATCTACTAAAAAACATGATAAAAAAATAACAGAGACCAAAAATAAAAAAGACCAATCTAGCTTTTACTCCAAACGTAACGTTGGAGAACTTTCATTGTCCTAGCTTACAGGGTTCTTGAGAAATCGCTGATCCAATTTTCCACGGTTATGAAAACAATAGGTCTTCCGACGGAAGTCGGAAGACCTAATAAAGCAATCTTCATGGGACCATGTGGAGAGGATGAATCCTAGTTATTTTCAAGGTCAAGGGTCAGATGTCAAGGTCGCTGTGGACTTAGGCTTAAAATCCTTGTGAACAGCATAGAAGACAAAGCAATAACCATAGGATCACCAAACTCCAAAAAATTTCCCTATTGGAAGAGGAAGGACCCTTTTGGTTTTCAAGGTCGAAGATCAATGTCACTATAGACTTGATTCTAAAATCCTCTTTTTTTGATAGCATAAAATTCGCATTTGCGAGGGGATGCTACACTTGTGTTGTCTTTACTTTTCGTGAAATACATTATCTCTATACCGTATTTAAGGATTCTGACTACTTCCATCTGTCACCTTAACCTTGAAATCAATAGGATTCATTCTCCATACACAAAAAAGGTCGCACAAGTGTAGAATCCATCACAACTGCAGGTCTTCTATGATGTTCATTAGGTTTAAATGCTTCAAGTCCACAAGTTGAAATTTGACTCTTGATGTTTCTATGATGATTGTTTTTTTCTTCTATACCTTTTAAACAAATCAGGAGTTAAGAAAATCCTGATGATAATCTCGACAGCACTCACAATAGAGTACCAAATTGAGCATCGACGGACCCCCAGCCAGCCAGAGGTGGGACCAGGTGCCCAGGAGGAGCAAGCATCCCCTGCTGGCTAGCCGCACCCGCAATCGATGTTCATGCATGAAAATGTAAACAATATATAAAATACATGCACTGTCTGAGGTTATGTCTATATAGAAAGTGCCATGGCGACCATGCCAGGACACACATAAACAAAAATTCACAGAAATGATGTTATATCCCCTCCACTACAGAGTTAAGGGATGCCAATTAAAGCCTTATATATGTTTCAAAAAGTTCTATTGGAAGATGTGTCCTTCAGACCATAAACAAAGTTGTCACCCATTCCAATACTTGTATCTGGACTGGACCTTGACTCCGTAAATTTTGATCAAGTTCTGTTTAAAATGTGCATACGTTGTTCAAAGATTTTCTACACCCTGTTAAGAGTTCCATTTGTGGCCTTGACCTTGGAAATCAATCTGGTTCTTTAACCTTATATCATAGCAACAATGTTGCTAGGCAACAATGGAAAATCTGTATGGAACATGTTGGCAACTGACCTTGGATCAGTTTTTATTTTATTCATGAGAAATACACCATGATGCATCATCAGAATTTGTTAGTGGCAATATTTATGTTTGAAGTCAAAATGCCCCAGTCCAGATAAATTAATAATGAAAATGAATACCTTATGCAAATAAAGGTTTCATTGTTTATCAGTTAAATATTTCTTCATTATCATGGCTCATAACATATAAAACATGATTGCTTCCAGGTGATGAATGTTACCAATGCAAATCTTATGAAATGGAAGTTTATGCAAGAAAGAAAATGGCAAATGTAAGTTATAAAAAGTTTCATACCAACAGTATATTACATGTTGTACCAATTTAAATTTCCACACCCAAGGGACATAACTCTGGAAAACTGACCTGACCTGTAATTTATTATGAAATGCATGCTCATATACCAAAATCCTAACTATGTATATTACAAGCACAGTCAAAACCTTGACAGACAGACAGACAGACAGACAGACAGACCAACAGACAGACAAACATAATCAATCAGCTCCTTCCAGGCTGTCTTGAAGACAGTCATAAAGGATATTTTCTCTATTCCAGACATTTTACTGGATCTTAAATGCATCCAAATTGTGCATATACTCTTCCATGTCAATCATATTTTTCATATCAAAAAACAAAAAATCAACTTTTGTTACCTGCTTCCGTTTATAATTTATTTCAGCCATACTATAAATATCTATTATTCCTGTCCACTAAAAATTTTCATCGCTTATAAAATCACATTAAATCTGACAACTCTTGCGCATGACTAATTAAAGAAAAGTTGACACAGTGACATATTGACATAAATTTCCTTCCATACAATCATATGTTGTGTCAATGACAACATCCTTTCATTTTGATTTAAACGGTTATTTCTCATTCATGCAAAAGTGAAAAATTCATTCACAATTTGATATTGTAAGATATGACAAGAAACATTTCTGAAAGCAAATCAGTTCATAAAGAGGCATGTAAAAGTACAAAGATAAGGTTCAAGACAGTCATAATTTTTCTCCTGTTAATAAAAAACAAAGACCTCCTCACGCGAACATCTGAACCAACGTCAGACATTAATATAAGTTTGTAACTTTTTGTTAAAAGTTGTAAAATAAATAAAATTAATCTTTTTTCTTTACAACACAATCAAGATACGGGCACACTTTTCTTCAAGGAAAGAAGAGAATGTAGATTTTAAATATTACATTACGTAATCAAGTATTTCACTTTTTTCATCTTATACCTGAAATATATTTGGATGGAATCCTCAATGCAAAAGCATCAGTGTAAAATAACTTACAAAAATATGAAAATGACAAAGAGTAAGGTAAAAATACATAAGTGTACATTTATATAACAAAACATTTAAGTTAAATAAGATAAAAAAAAATTGTGTAAAAATTTACAGTTAATTATGTATATAATCAATGGACGGATTCAATGTGAATAAAGAATAAAATTCAATATATACAATAAAATTAGATAAAAAACAACAACTATTAGATATGTAAAAGTTGCACCTTAAGTATGAAAAAAAGCATCACAGCTAGCTTATGGATATGTGTGAATTCACAACACTGGATAAAATTCCCAATTTTCCGGAATTCACAGTGAGTTGTATAAACTATTATCATAACCCCAAAGTCAGTTTGGGTATCACTTCACATTGCGTGACTAACAACTACGCAGACATGTGTACATGAGACATGATCTTCCTCCCATAATCCTTTGCCTAACAATACTCTAACAAAGCACTATGAAAGTCGGTATAAACATCCTATCATTTTCTATACGCGTCCAGATTCCAGGTCAAGGTCAAGGTGCCCATGCCATCACTACTTTGTTAAAAGCTACAAACACTCCCTTGCTTGGTTTACTGAAAATTAATAAGGAATAGTAATGATAAATATTAATCACATCTGTGGTTTTCCTTGTCAGTTATGGCCAAATCTTGAGGGGGTTTTTTGGTCAATGAAAGGCAACAATGAATTACATATTGATGAAAGTATATGTACCTCCCACATAAAATATCGAAATGCTGGAAATTAAACAAGTACATGTATTAAAAAAAGAATCAAATCTATATTGTTACTTATTTCTATAATCAAGATTCAGTTGCTCTTTATTTTGTCAAAATTCACAAAAATTTGCAGATTTTGCAGATTTCTTTGAAACAAGTGTGATAACGTAATTTCTTTTTTAACCTATAAGCAGAACTGAAGACATGTACTTACCATCTAAAATACCTCATTCCCTCAAATTTCCCATCATGTTTCCCATCTGTAAAATACAAACATAAGAAATTCAAACAAACGCAGAAAAAAACAGTTTAAAACTTCTTCCTTCTTAATAGAATGCAAATGCATAAAATTGCTTGAATTCCATTTATTCTTTTTATCTATACATACCCTCTTTATCTAGCTCGACCCCTAAATAAGCATCACTCCTACCAGGGAGGTGACCTACAAATTTTACACGCCCCTGACTGAGTTTTCCCCCTTGTCTTGAGAATTTGACAACATCTTCGATGCTAATATCTGCAGGTGAACGCGGGGCAAATGGTCGCATACCTGTGGTAAGGGATGTCAGGGACCTGCAATGATAAACGATTATAAATTTAGATTTTTAACAAAATGTATTTTCCTTAAAGCTATCAAAATTCTAATAAAAGCATAATAATGTCTTGTGTTGCCATGCTTAATTACTTTATATTTAATTTTGTGAATTTGATGTATAGTTTAAATATAGCTGGAAGAGATCTGAACATTTATTTTTTTTCTTTCCAGATGTCCAATAGTATAGTCATCAGAAAATAAATAAATGTTGTTGTTGTTTAGAAGACTGACAGTGTGACTGTACGTAGATTTGCTGTAGAGGGTGTCAGAAGGGTTTTATATAGAGTTTGACCTTGACCCCTGGTACTCAATAACATATCATAACACTATAAGTGCATACATATCCAGTAGATGAGGTAAGCATGTTACCGTTGTGTTGTGTAGTTAATACTGACAGTGTGACTGTACGTAGGCATCAGCAAGGTTTTAAATGGAGTTTGACCTTGACCCTGGGTACCATACGTACCCATCAGATAAGGTAAGCATGTTACGGTTGAGTTGAGTAGTTAATCTGTATGTAGGTTTGCTTTAAAAGGAGTTGGCAGGGTTTTATTATGTGTCTGACCTTGACCTCTCTACTCAATAACGTATGATAACAATAAAAGAACATACATACCCAGTAGATGAGGTAAGTATGCTACAGTGGTGTTGTGTAGTAAAATACTGACAGTGCAACTATACGTAGGTTAGTTGAAGAGGGCATTGGCAGGATTTTATACATAGTTTAACCTTGACCCCCTGTACTCAATTACATATGGTAACACTATAAGTGCATATGTACATGTACCCAGGCGATGGGTCAAGCATGTTAGGATTGTGTTGTGTAGTCAATACTTTCAGTGTGACAGTGTAGGTTTTTTGTGGAGGACGTCAGCAAGGTTTTATATAGAGTTTGACCTTGACCTCAGGTACTCAATAACATATGATAACAATAAAAGAACATACATACCCAGTAGATGAGGTAAGTATGCTACAGTGGTGTTGTGTAGTAAAATACTGACAGTGCAACTATACGTAGGTTAGTTGAAGAGGGCATTGGCAGGATTTTATACATAGTTTAACCTTGACCCCCTGTACTCAATTACATATGGTAACACTATAAGTGCATATGTACATGTACCCAGGCGATGGGTCAAGCATGTTAGGATTGTGTTGTGTAGTCAATACTTTCAGTGTGACAGTGTAGGTTTTTTGTGGAGGACGTCAGCAAGGTTTTATATAGAGTTTGACCTTGACCTCAGGTACTCAATAACATATGATAATACTATAAGAACATACGTACCCAGTAGATGAGGCAAGCATGTTACGGTTGTGTTGTGTAGTTAATACTGACGGAGTAACTGTACGTAGGTTTGCTGTAGAGGGCGTCGGCAGGGTTTTATACATGGTTTGACCTTGACCTCCTGTACTCAAGCCGGACCTATCTGTCCCAAGGGGCTGGGACCGCCTGATCAACTCTGAAATATACAAATTAGTGTGAATATAATTATAGGCTATTTAGTAAAACAATATAATTATATAAGACAATATATTTGTATGATTAAATTTGTGATATCATATGTATATGCACACAATCATTTTATACAATATGTAAGTACATGAAAAGGGAAACATTAATGGACATTCATGATAATAATATTGTTCATTCTTTTATGAAAAATCCCTACACACCAAATACTTAATATCACTAGTCTTTGGTGTTCTTAAAATTATATATGCACATGAGCGTTTTTACAAATACATGTCATTTATCAACTGCATGCATACATGTGTGATACAATTAAGACCTAGTTCTACATAATATATATCACTCCAAATTTGAACACATTTTCACAAACAAATCCTGGTGGACCCACTCAATTTTGATATTTGAAAATTTAAACTAGACCAAAATAAGAAACTAAAAATGACATTTGACCAGATCACAAATTATAAATAATGTACACTGAAATTAATTTGTCAAAAGAAAAAAGAAATTTCAATATACATGTAGTTTAAAAAAATCCCCATGAGGGAGTAAAAGGTCAAGGCCATAATTTTGTCAAGGTCACATCACTTTCATAAAGGCTTATCTTCACTGCAATACTTATGTTTACTATACCCTCAAAACAAATTGACCCTTCCGATTGCGGGAAAAAAATGCAAAATTTCGTGACGTCACAATGCTTTTACCTCGGACAAACTAGCTTCGAACCTCGGTCAAACATCAAAATTGCATTGTGACGTCATGGAATTTCTCAAATTTTTCGTTCGGAAGGGTCAATTGTGCTTGGCAAGTTCTTTATGTCAAGACAAAAGATCAAAGACTTTAAGTCTCATTATAGATTGTCATCACAACCTCACTAAAGGTCATTCTCATAATCTAATGTTGAGCACAATACTCAAAGTATGCTTACAAAACAATGCACTGTGTTGAACTCAACGCAATAGAAGCTAGGATCTCTAATGTCAATGGTCAAGGTCATTTGTGAATTCTTTCATCAAAGTCTTTATATGTTCAAAGTTTCTTTTCTTAAACATCTTAGTTCCATGTAGAAGCTTGAAATTCTTGATGTAGATGGACAAACAGACACACAAAGAATTTCATTGCAATTCAGTCAAACCATGACATTACACACACTTATCCCAAACATTCGTAAGTTAAAATATTTCTAAGAAGCATTAATGTGAGAAAGCCTACCTAAATTACATCAAATACTCTAAAATTCATCAATTATTACAAATCTAATCTATTGTCCTGTTCACTAAATCTAGAGCACCCTTTTTTCCTGGTTTTCTCTTAAATATGATACTGTCATCTTCCAAAAAGATATCAATGTTATTATAAGTACTCCTTTCGTCGTAACAGAAAATACCATTGTTTTGGCTGTACATCAATTAAATTAGAAATAGGATGGAAAATAAAAAGTCTATTGGGATTTTCTATAGTAAAATCGCTTAAAATGCATGACGTCGGGAGCTTTGACGTCACTGTTTACTATTGTTGACAGGGAGAACAATATGGTGGCAGCTTGAAATTAACCTGGAAATTTCCCATAGACATCTTATTTTTCAAATTGCAGTTTGTTGGCAGCTGATAGGGTAAGATGATGTTAATTTCCAGTTACGACTAAAGGAGGTCAATTCTCGGAAACTATAATTTATAGGAAAATTCTTCGGATGACAGAATAAATCGCCGAAACAGGGTGCTCTTGATTTAGTGAACAGGACAGTAGCACTACTTGACCTTAAGACTTGGTTGAACTTCCATTGCTTTGCAAACAACTTCAAAATTAGTTACTGAAACATTTCTTTAAACATTCTACCATGCCCAGTGACCTGACTACTCCTACATGAATGATCAAGCCATCGCTATATTTGCCTTCTCCATGCCGCTTAAACAATTATTAAAACACCTTACTTTTAAATGCATTACCCCAAGTCTCTCTCATTTTACTCCCAAGTCCTTTAATCAAAATTGCACAAAAATTTCAATATGCCATTGCTTGGAAAACTTCTTTTAAAGCAATATGTGTCCTCAATCATAAAAGTTGTCACTCCATAAAACATTCAGTTGAACAAATTCAGTATACACATTGAACGGAGCTCGAATCAATGGACTGATTTTTAAGTGTCACAGGTCACTTATCAAACACAATGTAGGTATATGTATTAGATCGATTTAAAGGTGGAACAGTAGAGTAAATACCTGTACAAACACTTAACGTGCAAACAGGGAATTTAAACTGCCATACAACATTATCAATCAATAAAAGGATTACTCTCACATGTAGTTTAAAAACGAATAGTTTAATAATACAAATGTACGGACAAGAATCTAGCCTTCTCAATGTGAATACGTATTCAGACATGTTTCAAAATTTCAGTTTTGAGCAACAAAAGCTGTCTTGGGCATAAATATCATAATTCAAATACATGTATTAACTTAATGTAATTTAAACAGAATAATTTAAGTTAAAAAAAAATCATGCGAGTGATACAAAGAACCCTATTGATGATGATGTGCATGAGCCATAACTCTGGTAAATTAATAGGTCTAGGATAAACTTGAGCTTTCTATAAAAACTGACCTTAAGATTTTAAAAATCAACAAATTTTTATGGGCAATTATTATAATGATCAACATTCAATCCTGCTTATTTTACAAAGTACATATACTAGCTCTCTCATTTCTAATTTTCATCCCAATCTGTAACCATGGTAACATGAACTTCCCCACCCGTACTACTTATTCTCACCTCTGCCGTCCGCTGACTTTGACCTTGAATGTTTGCCGTACAACTGATCATCAATGTCCTCCACATCTGACATTGACCCACTTGAATCCAGCGAGTCATGCCTTCTCCTTGACCTACTTAACTGGGAGGTGCTTCTTTGGCTGCCATGGCGACGGTGGAGTCGGTTATCCGGTACCGGAGACACTGGTTGCTTCTCGTACGGTTCTGCGTTAACCAGGATATCAGTTGCTGTATCACTGACATCACCCGTGTCATCTTGATAGGTCGAAGGTGAAGGTCGCTTGTAAAGGTCATAACCTTGAAAAATAGAAATCATATTTAATTGATTTTGATAGATTAAACAATTGTATCTGCAGCAATACAATCTGTTCTTGAAAATTCTATAAAGGCCATGTTGAGTTCAAGGGAAAAAATTCTCAATTCTACACAGTTTTTCACATTCTGTAAGTATGTAAAATAACTTATGTATGACATGATAAAGTTTCAGAGTTTGTGAAGACTGGTGAAAGATATCACAGAAAATTTTCAAAAATTTGATTTTCATACAAATGATCATAATTGAGTTTAATTACAATAACATATTTAAGAAACTGCTTGCAAGTAATAAACCAGGCAATCTTAACTTTGTAACAAAGACATGATCAGAATTAAAAGTCACTTTGGACTAATTTAAGTCAGGATTCTTACACCCATTTTGGGGACTGGGCCAGGGCCTTTGAAATTGGGAAAAATAGCAGCATTTCCTTAAAAATTGGGAATATATACAATTAAGTTTGGATACCTTTTCATTTGAAAATAAATTTTTTTAACTCATTTTGTTAAAATTTTCCATGAGGTGGCAAATAGGGAAAAATGGTCAATAAATTGGGAAAAGAGATACTATCTTGCATTGGGACAGGGGCTGATCGAGAGCCCTGAAAGTGAATTTAAAAAAAAATTGAAACTCAATAAATAGGGACAATTTGTATCAATATCTAATGCATAATTTGGCCTTTGTCAGTAATTTTTCATTAAATACTTAAGAATAAAATAACCTACCTTTACCAAAATCATTGTACTCTCCTTTAGGTCTATACACAGAGAGACCGGGTGTGGTCTTGGAGTAGGGGGGAAGGTCACTAGGTACTCTGTCTTGTAAGTTACTGATTGTATGCCGAGCTGGAGCTTCATCTGTACAGACAGACAGACAATGAATTATTTATACTGGAAACTGAAATTGTTTAGTAAGATGTCCTTCAATACAACTGACTAAGAATCTTTACCATTGCCAACGTCTTTGATATCTAGTTAACAAATTTTAAGAAAATTTCAGTTTATAATTATTGATATAGATTTTAAAGATGAAAATGAATATATGAAAAAAATTACATAAAACAGCTAGGACCAGGCATACAACGATCATTAATTCATTAAGACCAATTACTCACAAGAAAAGCAAAATTATAGACGTAATATGTTGTAGTAAAAAGTTCAAATGACTGAAAAAATTTTGATAAAGCCTCTTTTTAGCTATTCTAACAAGTTACTATAAACAAATGTACAACAAACTATAAGAAAACACTTAGCTACAAGTGAATATTCATTAGATTATCTTATGATGCCACAAATCTACGGATAAATGTGGAGAAATCAAAAAGCTAAAGAGTTTGCAACATGAATTAATTAGTTATTGGTTACATTCTTACTTAACATCATATCAAAAGCAAATTGTTCTGTACCTACTGTCCTGTTCACTAATTCCAGAGCACCCTGTTTTCCCGGTTTTCTCTAAAATATGAAAATGTCATCTTCCAAAAAGATATAAATTCTATAGTACTCCTTTAGTCGTAACAGAAAATACCATTGTTTTGGCTGTGCATCAGCTAAGTTAGAAATAGGACGGAAAATAAAGTCTACGGGGATTTTCTATAGTAAAATCGCTGAAAATGCGTGACGTCGGAGGCTTTGACGTCACTGTTTACTATTGTTGACACGGAGAACAATATGGCGGCGGCTTGAAATTAACATGGGAATTTCCCGTAGACATTTTCATTTTTCATATTGCGGTATAAGGCAGCTCATAGGGTAAGTTGAATTTAATTTCCAGTTACTACTAAAGGAGGTCAATTCTCGGAAACAATAATTTATAGCAAAGTTCTTCAGACGACAGAATAAATCGCCAAAACAGGGTGCTCTGGATTTAGTGAACAGGACAGTAGCTATTATGTGTAGCAGTTTGAAAACTATAAACTTATTTCTACATTACAATCGTATCTGGCTAGTTGTAAATTTTGCTTTAATCTTTGAATTCTAAATATTACAGTATAACGACAATGTATATTCCATAAATGTCACAGCAACTGAACTGATTTCTCAGGCAAAAATAGGAAGATCTGAAAGGAAACCTCTACGGTTAAAGATGTGTAAAAAATCAGTCTACACCACGCTAACTTGTTGCAGTGCACTTGAATTACTATTTATTAACCTTAAATTTTACATGTTAATTATAAGGTATGTTAATGTTACATCATTCACTATCACACTTTTGTAGCCCAGTATTATATCATAATTCATTCTACTTCAACATGCTCTGCAAGTATCATGTCCACACAGGCTCATTTACCTATTGAATAATTTGCAATGAGTGTGCTAAAAAATTCCAACTGAAGAATTGATAAATCTAAACCCTTGTCAAATGTATATCATATATTTCTGTAAAGCATGCATGAGAAATCTTGCAAAGCATGATAAAACAAAAACCACAAACAATAAAGGATGCAGTAAACAACCCTGGGTAACACCTAATAAAAGTGCTGAAAACGCCTTCTGCCAATATAATGGAGGAAATCTTCACTCTCCAAGTAAATAGTTAGATGGAAAATAAATTACCTTGGTTATTACTGACAAATTTTCTATGACGATGACATTTAGAGCATGCGAACCTACCATCCCACCTATATCTAGCAGAAGATCGCGCAGAGTTTGGAAGTGTTGGGTAGTCACGGTGCCGACGTGCGGTATACACGTCATTTCTTGAGGATTTGTGTTCTGGCGGAGAGACAGATCTCTTCCGCTCTAAGAAATATCGATCTGGGGTCCTAGAGCGCCCTCTAGCATAGCGAAGATCAGCTTCCGATCGTGACCATTCTTTAGTAGGCATGAATGAAGAAAATGAGTCCTCATATGATTTTTTTTCTTTTTTCAAATTTCATGACATTTATGATTTGATCACACAATATATTAAATTCAGTGCTGCTCAAATTCAAGCAAGTATTCAATATTAACATCCAAAATTAGTCCAAACTGTGAGATTTTATGCATGCTATTTCAAACATTATCAGTTTCTCTTCACCATGTGTGTACCTTTCCATGCATGCTTTCTCAATCGACATAGATTCTTTTGAATGAGTAATTGGACTGAAAAATGTTTATATCATCACTAATAGCATTCTAAATTCTGCCTAAAATGTCTAATATTGTATTCTTATAACACACTATGGCTACAACAAAGCAGCTACATATGTACCTAAGCATGCCTATGTTTTTTTTACTTTAGAAATCTAAACTAAAACATTCATTAGCTTTAAAGCAATCTCAACAATTTAGTATATCTTAAACATGTTTGACATGTAATCACCTCAAAATTTTAACAATATAATGGTCTCAAGTCATAAAGACAGGTAGTATCTACACACAATCCATGATAACATTATGATAAAACCTCTCACCTTTAGACTTCTCTTTGATGCCTTTATTTCTAGACCATTCAAAAGCTGGATCAGCTGTCATGTAGTCACGTTCAGTACTAGGTGCTCTTCTTTCTTTGTCGTAACGTAATCTTTCACTATCCATATCAAGCGTTCCGAAAATTCGTCTCTCTGAGGATTTTGATCGATCATACCGTTCTCTAGATGACTGCGATTCCTTATCGCTAGCACCTCCATCAGGCATTGACCTATACAACTCAGACCTTGATCTCTCACTTTCATTTACTTTCCTGTCGTAATTTCTTTCTATTCGAGGTGAGTCTAAAGTTCTACTATACGAAGAAAGTTTATCATCATATCTATATTTAGATTCATCTTTCACGTTGTCTCTCAAATTGGAATCATAGCTATATCTGTCTTTATCTACACTTCTCAAATTAGCGTCAGCCTTTTCAAGTGCTGATCGAATTCTTGATTCTGCATTATCCATGCTTCTTAATTTAAAACCACTATCGTCTCTAGTCAAAGTATGTTTTAATCTTACATCCTCCCTATCCGCACTTTGTTTTAATTTAACGTCCGATTCGGTACTTCTCATACTTTTATATCTATCCAAACTGCTTCTAAACTGATGGTCAGCTGATTTATCCATTAGATAGTAATCGGCAGGTTTTTTAAGCGTGCTACTTGCACGGACTTCCACCTCCTTTTCATATGAACCCTTTAATGGTGAGGTATATGACTTTTCTACTTGATAACGATCTGTAGCACTTAGTCTGTCTCCTGCATAATCTGAAATTCAGATTTAAAATCAGCAATTAAGTAAAGAGGCAAATACACTTTGCTATAAATGACATTCATGACAATGTGATGCAGTCTTCATGAAAACTTTTGAACCAATTCCCCAAAGACAAGTTCTGTGTGAGTACTTAATCTAGCGCAACCAAATTTTAGCGACTAACAGGGCAAAATCAGGCATCATGAACATGAATTAGCACATTTGACTCTTTCTCCGTTATAATCTATGACAGATAAAGTATTTGGCATAGTCTTGAATTAGCGCATTTTTAATAGTGCAAACTCTGCTAAAAATATGACGTTCATTTTTGTATTAAAAATGTCGAATAAATGAGAAAATAACTTTCTCTAAAAACAAGAAAACCTAGACATAGCAGTACCTTGACTGGACCTCCTGGGCTGTGATATTCTCTTATCTAGTAACGGCTCGGTCTGATGAAGTCTACTCTCAGAATACAGAGATGAAGACTGCGTCAACCTGGTATCAGCATAGGAAGACCTCTCGACTCCCATCCTTATATTACCCATATCAGCTCCTGTTCTTGTGTTAACCATTTCCTCTTTCAGTCGGAGATTTTCTTCATGCAGCTTGTAGTTTCGTTCTTTAAGCGCTTTGTTATCGTCCTTAACTTGCTGAAATTCTATTTTTAGTCTATTGTCATCTTCTCTTATTGAGGTCATACCACCCCCATAACCCTGCTCATACAGCCTGGATATCTGAAAATAGTACAAAAGAAGGTTCTTTCTAAAACATAATAAATACAATATCAGTATTTTTCTTTAATTACTAATATGAATTATGGCAAAGCCATTGTGAGGACGCAGATGAAATATAATTTCAATGAATTAATACCCAATTTTCACCATACATCATTGAATATTTTTTTTACTAATTAAGTTAATAAGAATAAAATATGTCATACAATATTTTTACCGTCTTTATCAGCCTTACATTAATTTTTTTCATTTCTTGAAATCCAGAATCATCTACAGAGAGGGGATATTATAGACAATTTCTAGATCGACAGCATGCACATAACTCGTAAATGCGGGGAACAATTCTCAATGTCACAAACAATCAGTAAACATGAAATCACAATGATTAATTTTGAAACATAAATGACAGATAAGAAAAGATCAAGTGATGTCATCTTAATCTATACATTTTAATTCCTTGGACCTTGACGAAAACCAAGGAAAAGAGAACTCGGGCAAGAAAACTGTGGGCATAAACCATTAAAATTAAAAAAAGAAAAAAGAATTTTACTGTTTTCTGAAGTATTTATATATTGTAAGATTAACATTTATCTTGATTATTCAATGAATTCAATTAAACTTTTAAATGTTTACTTTTTAAATTTCATTGGGTGATGAAATGTCAGTTGTCGTAGCAGGAGTATGTATCCCCCCTTGCACCCACCCACCTCTCTCCCCTTTTACTTTCACCGGAAAAATTAGCATTCAAAATGTAGAAGAGAGAGAAAATTTCCCTTTCGGCGCCGTCTATAGTGTTATCAGCAATATATCGTTTTATGGGATGATCTGGAAAAGGGGGTTAAAACTTACAAATTAAGTACAGTATAACATTAGTATTACAGGATTTTCCCTTCTAACTAATGTAAATGATTTTTCAATGTAAAATCTGAAGACAAAAGAAAGGTCTTCCAGCAAATTGTCGGAATTCCAATGGGTACCAATTGTGCCCCACTCCTTGCCGACATTTTCCTTTACTCGTACGAAGCTGAATTCATTCAATCTTTGGTCTCTGAAGGGAAAAGATACTTAGCTTCTGATTTCAACTTCACTTACAGATACATAGACGATGTGTTGTCCATCAATAATCCAAAATTCGCGGATTACCTGAGCAGTATCTATCCTTCAGAGCTTGAAGTCAAAGAAACTACAGAGACAAATAATTCAGCATCCTATTTGGACATAATGTTGTCCTACGACACTGATGGTCACATGAACACCTCACTCTATGACAAACGTGACGACTTCAATTTCAGCATTACGAACTTTCCTTTTCTGAGTAGCAACATCCCTTCATCGCCTGCTTATGGCGTGTTCATATCTCAGTTGATACGCTATGCCAGAGCAAGTACCAAATATACGGATTTTGTTCTGAGAGCTAGGCGTCTTTCAGATAAGCTTCTCAGTCAGGGATATGTTTGTGACCGACTAACATCGTCACTGAGGAAGTTCTACGGTCGATATGGGGAACTCGTCATACACTATGATGTCCCACTATCCAGAATGGTGGATGATATTCTGTCATAGACCATTTGAACCATCCAACCAAAGATTGTACTCTATATCTTCCAAAATGGAAGTAACCGGATGTGACAGTTCTACCGAATTGAAGCGACGGGTGTTGTATGCAAGCAGGAGACGCTTACTCTTCCTGGGCACCTGGTCTCACTCTCATATCGGGAGTTCGCTTCTTTTCATATGGTGGAGGTTTTTGTTTTTGTTTGCTTTGGTTCCTGTTTTGTCCTGATTTTGTATGCCTTCGGTTTCTGATTTTCTGAATTATCGATTTTGTACTGTAGACAGGGATATGGTCATTATCCGTATTTGTCATTCTTGCTCATTCCTTTACTTTAAAAGAGGGTGAAAGAGAGGGGGAGGGGCGGGAGGAAGGAGAGAGGGGGAGAGGGAGGGTAAAGGAGGGAGGGGGAAGAAGGAAGGGTGTGGGAGGGGAGATCAGGGGGCGGAGAGAGCGGGTACCCCATGTCTGCTTCCCACCCCCATAAAAGGCAAGGATAAATGGGAGGGGGAGGAAGGAGGCAGCTGGAGGGAGGCAGAAGGGAGGGAAGGAGAGGTTAGGAGGTGGGAGAAGGGAGCGGTACAGGGGAGAGAAGGAGAGAAGTTAGTAGAAATCTACCCCCTGTCCGCCCCCCCCCCCCCCCCCCTTGAATACAATCACCCCCCCCCCCCCCTTTCTAAATAAAAATCTGAAGCCTTCACCCCTCTACCTTGGATCCGCTTATGATTTACCACCAAGGGAAAAAAATACCCAGCCTGAAAAAATATACGTCATGCTTTAAACAGAGCCCCAGTTGTGTTGACCTATTTGTACTAAATACTGTAAATGATGACGTAAGTTGTGACGCGTTGTAAACAGAACCAAAGGCAGCAGACATTTAGAAGTTTGTGTTGGGATTTACACTGCATAGATTTCCTGTATATTCTACATGTAGATCTTATATATGTGGAGAGAAACCACATTATTCGATCTACAGGTATCAAAATATCAGCTGCAAATCATCCTCGAAAGCAGAATGAAGTTCGGTAAGTTGCTGATCGCGCTGGTATTTTTTTGTTTCTTTTTTTCTCCCAGCATTATGAGTTTATCCATGTATTTTTCTGAGGGAGCTGTCAATGAAAAAAAGTCCGCGAAACAAAGTTGTATGCTGACGTTGCGTCGCATACTGACGTCACGTTGTAATTTTCAAAGAGGATATTCGGACTTAACATGATATATGTTGGAAATGATGGTGCAATGTCAGTATTACGTGAAGCAAAGTACAAATCATACATTGGGACTCTGGAGAAGTAAGCCAAACGAAGAATATTCAAAGGAGATCGAGAAATCTTGGTCATCGATGGGTTTCATTCTGTCGTCAAGTGACATTGTCAAAAAAATAAGCTTGCGCTTCACGCCGATCAAATGGGCAATGGGGAGAATGACGTCATTGACCACGGTTTTGGAACCTATAGGTATAGCATAGAATTCAATAGAAAAACACGATTTTTCCTATATATATACACGTGTTACCTTGATGAGGACTACGTCCTCTATAATGTTTCTTCAATTGATACTTACTTTACCTAGCATATATAAAAGAATAGCTCAGTTCTAAAATATAGTCTTCAAAAAGAGTTATCTGCTCTTTAGCATTTCACTATCTTTAATTACAGTTATCTCCTCTTTAGCATTTCACTAATAAATATGTAACATGTTATGAATGATAATGATATTTTAGTATTCATTTTCTTCAAAACAGTTAAAATGAATGAACATAAACAAAAAAATTACATAGTACAATCCAATCAATCTGCAGATCTAAGTGTATCATGAAAAACAAGTTATAATTTTTCACACATGATTTTAATTTTAAATTCACAGGCCAATTTACTTTACCTGATCATGAAGCTGTCTGTTTTCTGCTTTAAGTTCTGACACATTTCCATGCTGCTGTCCGTCCCTGAGGGTTTCGTTCTCCCTTGTTAGCTCCTCGATACGTCTCTCGGCTCCGGACAGTTCCGATACGGCAGATTCGTTAGCTTCCTGTAAATCCTGGATCTGACTCTGAAGATCAGCTGTAAATACACAACTTTATCACATGTACATTTCGACAGAATATACACGACTGATTTATATGCTTGAGAAAATATTTGCAGTAGAGTACTTATATACTTAACGATCAATAATTTTAATAAACACATTTAGTGCTTCATAAAATAAGAAACTAATACCGTAATTCAGTACTTTCTTTGGTTTTGAAAATATAATCAATGTCTACTAAAACAATAATATATGACTATGTAATCAAATCATGATAAAACTCAAACACTCCACAGCAAATCTCATATTCAAGCCAATCAATGCAAAGGGTAACTTCACCACTTATTCTGTATTAATATCAATTTAAAAGTATCCTCTAATAAGGCAAACTTCTCTCCCTTATTTTATCTATTTACAGTATTGAAGCAAAACAATCAAAACAAAAGAGCGTATTTGACCAAATAGCATAACAATTTTTTCATCCTGTATTGATTCTTTTATTTTTAATTTAACATAACATTGTTTTAGCATGATCGAACTTAAAATGTATTTATAAGTTCTTGGTTTTAGTTTATCTAAAGTTTGACCTCAATTATTATAATCTATGCCACTCTTCATGGCTTATTTTGACCATGGTAGATTTTCTTATACTTAAAGGGAGCAGAGTTCTTCAAAATTACTGAATTTTATTACCGATTTAGAAATATTTCATCAAATCGAAATAAAACTTGAAGAATTCACAATCCGTTCTCAACAGAATCTATATATTGACAAACTATTCCTCTGCTTAATCTGACCATGCATATAACGTTCATTCACAATAGACCACTTGCCGAAATTCATAATGGCTGACAAAATGACGTTAAATGTCCGAGGTACGAACTTTTTGCGCTCTTTTAAATTGTTACCTCACGATGGAATTGAGTCTTATGACAGAGATGTCATGAATAAAAACAACGCCAAAAGATGTTGATTCGGACATTTTGAACTAGCTCTCATACAAGAGCGGAAAATGGTATATTCTGAAAGACTGTATAGGCACATCCATTGACCTCAGTGCACAATGCAATCTACCAATCACGCTAACCATAACCTACTACCGACCACACATCTCTTGTACAAAGCATATATCTAGCAAGGATAGGGATCTACGGTATACAATAAGACTACGCGCTATAGGACTATTTATGACTTACAAATCCTACGCTGCAGAGCATAGGGATTATTAGGGTTATAGCTGCTAATGCCACACGAAGAAGTATCACCCAAGTCCCCTTCCAGCTCACCCGGTCTACCTCTACGTAATTCTTCTACTTCGTCACGTAGCTTCACCACTTCTGTTGCCAAGATCTCCTTCTCGTTCAAAACCTGAGTGTACTTTCTCTCCAGCTGGAATACATATATGCGTGTATATTATTTCAGTCTTTTTACACAATTTCTGAAGATAGAATATACAAGTACATTTATTTCTTTGTCAAAGTTTTAAAGCAATCTGACATTCTGTATAAACTGTTTTACTTACTTATAAAATCACAAAATTATCATTTATATTCCTGAGAGCATTAATTAAATAGTTTGAAGGATGAAACAACTGTAGAGAACACCACTCTTTCTTAATTTCTTTAACATTATTTTTTGTAAACACAACCACAACACCCGAGAATTTAGAGGTTGTAGAGGAGGTGCCCACCCCTCCAACCTAATTTCCTCAAGAAATTACCCAATTTTTCTCCTGAAACCATATATATTTGCCCCTAGATGCTTGGAAAAGGGTGCTTTATCCACCTCTGCACGAGAAATCTGTCATAATTTTGGTCCTATCCAAACTCATACCTCTACAAGCCCTGCCCTTGAGGATGGCCTCTCCTTTGTTCTGTCTAGTTCTTCAGTCAGGGATTTGTTCAGTTCTTTAAGGTGTTTCAGCTCCTTGTTCAGCTCATGAACCTCTGCCTCACGACTGCTGAGGAGCTTCCTCAAATTCCTTACACTGTCCTCCAGATCTAAGATCCTCTGACTCTGAGCATCCTACAAGACACAGGTTTATTTCATGTGGTAAAAATATGATTCAAGTTTACCGAAAGTGTACGTTACCATGGTCATTTTACGAGGCATCTGAAATTTTCCGCAGATAAGAAAATAACAATTTTATCATCATGCAGAAGAATCGATTTGGGGGGGGGGGGGGGGGGGGGAGAGAGAAGCAACATTGACCTATTTCAATCGACAAATTGATATATAATGTATAAAGAAGTCTTCAATGTAAAATATTGGAGTTATTAATATCATAAGATTACATACTAAAAATCAACTATAGATACATTCCAATTTTCAGTCGTTTAACCTTACTGCTTACATAAGGAAATGCATAAATACCATAATTTACCATTGTTCTACGCTAAACCATGTAAACACATCATCCGAGCACATTTAAAGTTCGATATCAATGACTTGATTGTAAGCCATTCTAAAGTATTTGATAAACAAACAGATTGGTGCGATAAGAATGTACAGACTACAGTGTATGCATACACAAAGAAAACACAGTTCTACCTACCATATTTACCTTTGCAAGAAACATAGATTTAATTGCTTCTCTCCCAAAGGAAAGTCAGACAATTATTTGAGCGGCATTTTCAGAAGCAAGTCTAGACAGATATATGGGGGTTTTCATCGTTTTAAGTTTGATCACTGAATAATTAAGGCCGCATGACAGGCTTTCACCTAAGTCAATATCATTTTCAATTATAGTATGCAAGCCTTGGATATCAGAGACGGTGACACATGACAAAGTCTAACCGTACGAAATTAGCGAAAGTATCGCAAGGACAGGTCGAACCTTAAAAATCGATACAAGGTAATAAAGGTCTTGGGTACTGAATATGGACCTGGGTATACGAATTTTCTGTATCTTATTGAACTCTGTAACATGAAGTATAAAAACATTGCAATTTAAAAAATTTTAAACTTCCTCATCGCAAGACATTTCTGGTCGAGTAACATCGACTATGATGTCAGTTCACAAAGTTCAAAATACCAACCATTTATTCTTTCCTTTGACAATTTAGTATCATACCATTATCTGGAGACGGACGTACTGTGCATGTAATAAATTTAATATACTATATATATAAAATAGTCTACCTCATTGAATCCATTTTCCTGAATGCCAGGTGTTATGGTTCGGTCGCTTGCTCTAGATGACACGTTAGATCTTGGTGTTAGCATCCTAGCCGCCGGGACATCCCCGGGGACTCTGATGTGGTTATCCGGAGTCATGCTCCTCTTCTCTGCCATCAGACGTTGTTGGGTGGTAATCACCGGCAGGCTGGAGGAACTGAGAGGTCGGTCTGTGTTCTGAACGGCGGGAGACGCATGGACGGACGCTGAACGTCTGGATTCGCTCCTTTCCGATCCATGTAAGGATGCTGGTAATGAACCATGTGTAGATCCATGACGATTTCCATTCTCAAAATATTGAGTTAATTCTTGTTCACTCGTTAGACTCTGAGGACGGCTCCCGTATACTTTCTCCTGACTCCCGCGAACAAGATCAGAGGTTATAGGAGGGGACATGAGAGACGTAGAATGAACAGGTGAAGTGACGGGAGCAGATCCCTCCGTTCTCCCGATGAGAGCGGGAGAAGTCTGACCGAGAATATCTCCTACCACATTAGCACTAGGCGTTTGTCGGGCAGAACTATGGCGTGAACCCTCCATAGATCTCGCTGGAGATTTCGATACGTCATTTCCGAGAATGTCATCCACGGTGTCCTTCAAGTCTGTCGGTGTCTGCCTTACAGACCCACTATGAGATCTTACAGGAGACGTGTAGTCTGCATCTCTTATAGGATCAGACGACAACCGACCAGACGACAAAACATAGTCCGCTTGTTGTGGAGTCTGACGGGCAGAACTATGCGACGATCTGACAGGTTCTCTTCTCTCACTAGTAAAAAATTCGTCTACGTCATTCGAGATTTGAGGCGTAATGCGCCCCACACTTCCGGGAGTTTG
Organism: Pinctada fucata; assembly: GCA_028142955.1. Lineage (NCBI taxonomy): Eukaryota > Metazoa > Mollusca > Bivalvia > Pterioida > Pteriidae > Pinctada > Pinctada fucata. The sequence continues at coordinate 19,676,020 of AP027104.1, forward strand.
ACGCCCTGACCCTTGACCCGAAAAGCGATTCGAATGAACGGAGCTGGGTCTTTCGACCTCGTCTTCAACTACAGAAATGTTTAGATCCCCTTTGCTCATAAGTCTTTCTCCCAAGCTCCCTCTACTTAAGGGGCGATCTCCCAAACTCTCCCGATACATCATTGAATCTCCACCATCTTGAAAGGGCTCTGTAGCAACATCCCCGATGGGAGATCTTCTCCCGCTAATTTCATACTCAGGCTTATCCAAATTAGATCTATTCATATCGCTTTCCAAAGAATTTGACTGTGATAATTGTTTTTTCACCAATTCTTCGTATTTACTAGATTTGTGAATTCCTCCGTCCACATCCCCTATATCTACAGAGTCCCTCAGATTAGCACCGAATCTCTCAGGGGGATCCACACTGCTACCTTGTGTGTCCACATCTACTGAAATGGTCGCATCTGTCGTCTGCTTCGGGATAGCTTCATCTTCTGCTAAGTCTGCAAGATGTACAAACAAGAAAGTTGACATTTCATGCAGTGTTGTTCGAAAGTTTCTTTTAAATAATGAGGCAAAAGAGTATATATTCGTTCAAAATATTTTGCAGCTCAAAAATTATTAAAACGGGTCAATTATAATCGGCAATTATAATTCAATAAAAATCTACCTTTCGGTCTGCATTGGTTCCCTACAATCCCGCACACGATCTAGAATACTTCACAAAGTTTATACTGTTTGTCTTGTGAAACAACCACTTTAACTGATTTGAGTTTAATAATAAAGTTTTTCAAACTACTGAATCAAGATATCCGTTATTTTACTATCGTCAGATGAAATCAGTAAACTACACCGCTCAAACTTATTCGTGTCGAAACAACCCAGACCCATGTACAATATACATCCGAAAACCATTCCCTATACCGCTGTGCTGATTGCATTGAAGTTCGAGTAAAATCAATCTACCCGCTTTGTAAATCTTTATTTCCCCTTTAATACATACAATATTATCACGCTATCTACTTTCACCAAGTCTGACGATTAGAATTTCAAACTTTGGCCAACCATTGACATGCACATAATGATTACTAGAATCTAAGATCCAGTATTGATTTCAATGATTTCCATTTTTTATCCCACTGTGTTTTAAAACATTTCTTTGATGTGAGCATTGATCCTCGTGTATTTCATTAATGTTCAAAAATACTGTTATATATTTTTTGTTGAAAAACAAATTACAGAAAATATTTAATCTAAAACTTGTCTTCTTATTTCTGAAACAATTCTCTATCCAAATATTTCTTAGAAGTGACAATACAATGGACTCTATTAGCCATTTCCAACACTCGCGGTCCATAATGCATAAATCTTTTTTTTTCCTTCTTCTTTTTTTGGGGGGAGGGGGGGGGGGGGCGGGTATATAAATCAACTTATACTCCAGGAATAAAGTTACTACACAAGAATCAAACAATTCATCCTTTCGGTTCAGGGTTGTTCACTAGACTATTCAAGAATAGTTGCCGTATGTCACGTGTCGCATGTTGGCCCTAAATATGTGATCTTGACCTTGAGGGTGACCTTGTTGACCCTTATTGAGAGTTGAATCTCATTATTGACCATCGCTGCAAGTTTGATGAAAATACAATGTATATAAAGCAGGTTATTGTCTTTTGTGTGAAAATGTGACAACCAGACAGACGGACAGATTCCGGATAAAGTTATTCCTATTATGTCGCCCTTGTGTTACAGGCGACATGACAATGGTGTGTCTGCGAATGAATAACTGTAACAATTGATAAAAAGAAATTCGTGACAATGTATATATGGATATAATCATTACAATATTACAGTATCAGTTATGTTCCCACTCTCACAATCATTTTATTGTTAGGTAAGTATATGGTGTTTGGTCAGCAATGAATGTTGACCCGACTAGGCCCAATTCAACTCTCCGATTTTCGGACTCTTCAAATATTGACCAAGGGTAAACATGAGTCTTGGTTTCTACTGCCAAGGAAATTTAACTTTGAAAAAATTCTTTTTCGCGGTAGGTCGTCCAGAGTTGAAGAAAAATTAATGCTCAAACCTGATTAACCCCCCCCCCCCAATTGTCTGACGGACTCGAGGAGTAAGGCGAACCAGGGATTGACGAGGGATAGATGGTCAAACAGTAATAGATCCTACGACAAGAACTGGTGGAAACTGCAATTGTCTTACATTTCATAGCCACAGATACGGCCAACAACACGTTGTTACATATATTAATTTGTATGGATAGCAAAGTGTTGTTGCCCGTTTCTGCGGCTACACATTTCGTTAATATTAAAGAACTTTCTGAAATGCCGACCTACTAATTTTGATGCTTAAATCTTCTAGACTTAGGAAAATATACGGCTAAACTACTTGCTGTACGTAATCCACTTACCCTGTGAACTCATTCTGTCAGCAACTATAAACTCCCAGTATTACACTTATCCCCAAGGAAATTCAGGTGAAATCTCTGACCAAACCATCACCTAGTCAGTTCTATTATCGATTTTAATGTTGGTAAATATTTATAAATATGTTGTTATAGACGCATCATTAACGTAACACAGCCTTGTTAAAACCCCGTGGTGGGACATTTAATATATTCCCTTCTGAAAAATCTATGTCATGTCAATTTCCCATTATAGCGTTCAATTCTCAATTTTGTCGGTCTAGTCCTGAACGCAGCGATTTGCAAATTTCAATAAATCCTAACAACAAAAGGCAAAACTTTCGAAGTTGGCTAATACTTGGGGCTTACATCTTTTTTTTCTATTTGGGACCCAAAAACTATCCAATGAATGGAGAAACTTCTAAAAGTTGGAACTCCATCGTTTATGACCAATTGACAGAAATCTTCCACTTGACAGAAATCTTATCTTATCTTATCTTCCACTTGACAGAAATCTTATCTTGACAGAAATCTTCCACTTGACAGAAATCTTATCTTATCTTATCTTCCACTTGACAGAAATCTTATCTTATCTTATCTTCCACTTGACAGAAATCTTATCTTGGACAATTGATTGGATTTTTAAATCTTACCCCCCCCCCCCCCTTCCTTCCCTGAATTCCTTGTTTCATATGTCGATTTTACTATATAGAATGTAACAGTAGTAGCCTATGTAATTAGGTTATATTAGTATTCATTAAATAAATGTATAGTCATTAATAATTCATTTATTAATATCGAATTGCTATATCAAGTTTGTTACAAAACTCGTGAGTAGCTTTATTTAATTCGGTAGACATGCACATGCTAATTTTTACATGCTTAATTAAGTTTACATATTATATACAAATATATGATTTGTTTAATGAGTTCATTATGCACACACATATTTTCTGTTGTTTGTTATCAGTTATATTGATTATTTATTTATCAACTTACATTTCTGATGGAGCTCTTTTATTACATCTATAAATGGCCATATAGATAATCTCGTTTACTAAATTATGCATGGTCATTAACTCCACGTACAGACAAAATACGAGCAAAGTAGATCGACCCAATCTGCTATAGATCTAGGTATCATGGAACATTTCGATCGCTTAACCTCACGAACCAAGTACAAAATGGTTTTGAAGCAATAAAATTTCACAAAATTTCCCAAAAGATAAACGGACGCGAGTGATGAAAGCAAAAATTGTCATTTAGACATTTTCGGCAACTCGGCCCTTTTCATCAGTAAAAGTAATATCCAAGTTGAATCTCAAAGTTCTTGGAAGATTTAATATATATAAGTTATCTAGAAAACCGAAAATTATAAAATAGCACTTCAATTTCTTTCTAGAATAGATAGTTTTTTTTTTACGTAGATACCTGCTTTGAAAGTTTTTTTTTCAACTTTGAGGTTTTTGTTTAACCTACCTTCTTTGACGTAAAGATCGGCCTCAAACGTGTAGTGTTTGATCGTGAGGTCCTCCACGGGGTATGTCTGTCCGTCTATCACTAGGTTACCCCTGTATACGCCTGTCGGTATGTCGTACTCCTGGGAATAGTAACATTCACAGGCTTCTGACCAGGTCAGCTTAATAGGCTCCTCCTGTGGAAGAAACAATAACAATGAAAGGTTAGTTCACTTTTTTTTTAAATTTTAATCTAGACTTTGCAACAGAATATTTTTGTTTTGAGATTTTGGAAATAGGAGTGGAAAAAATGTGATCGAACAGGGAATCGAACCCAATACTTTCTGCTATCTCGAAACGATAGCCATTTCTGTCACAATTTGAAATTAATCGTATCAGGCTTAAGTTTATAATATGAGAATTCGTATGAGAATTTTGGTTACAATGTAAGTCTCCAATGACTTTGATGGCTTCAAATCTGACCCAGTCATAAAGCTTTCATCAAAATCATAGACTGGATACCCCTTTCCCTTGAACAAATTCTCAATTTGCTTATGTTCTCTCTACCTTCAGGTTTCAATTGCAAAAAAGTCTACTTATCAAATCAAGCAGTAAATTTTCAATATTGACAAAACCAGACATCTTCATTTTCAAATCGATACGAGGTGCTATAAGATTCTTTTGTAATGGACTTCAAAATTATGTACTTCCTGTTCGTAAAAACCTGACGCTCTACCAAACTCATTTGTAAAGCTATAAATTTCCAAGTGTCTGATATTCTACACGTTATATTGATCTTTGCCTGCTCCATAAATTGCATCATTTATACACTAGTCAAACAAGTCTATTTAGAAACCGGGTGGATCAAAGTCTCTTAAACTTTGGTAAACCTTTTCAAAAAGTGCAATTATGATTGACATACAAGACAATATATGTATTTGCAAATCGATTCTATATTGTCCATTTCATGTACTATACTAAAAATCGCTAACGATCTTTTTATAGAGGAACTACACGTAGTCGAAAATTAAATCGACCAAACGATAAGAAATTTAATCGCTTTTCTACAAAAACTCAAAACTCACCATTTTGTAAGTTGAGAAGAAAACCACATAATTGGATTCCGTTCTCACGGTCTTCGCCCACCGGTAACGGAAATTGGCCCTCTGTAGCGATGGCGAGAGAACCCCGTCCCCACGAGGGGAAGGGGATAGAGTTTCTGGGTCTTGCTTCTCCGGCATCTCTATATCCTCTAAACTCGCTGTAACATTAGTTAGAGTTTCTGATACGTCTGACCGTAATGTGTATGTCCCTTCCTCTACGATATTGCTGTCTCTTTCCAAAGAGTCAAGAGTGAAAGATTTAGCATCTGTAGTCTGCAAATCTTCTACTCTCGTCTGCTTTTCCTCCGTCTCGTTTACTTGTCGTCTGCAGCCTTCGTCCTCTTGGTCGCCACTATCAGAAGCAGAGTCCTCTTTCTGGTCTTCCTCGGAAACCTTGGTCACCGTTTCAGTGAGAAAGAATTCATTAACCTCCTTGCAATCATCAACACTACTTCCTTCGTTTTGGCTGTCTAAGCCTAACACCTGTGTATTAATTTCAGGAGATGCTTCTACGAATTTTTCTACGGTATCGCCGTTTGGAACTGTTTCATCGAAATCAACACCTTCCTTTTCTCCTGTTGCCTCGTTGCCGTTGTGGTCAAGTGAATCGACAGAGATATCAACTTTAGTGGTTTGATCCTCTAAAATATTTCGTTGTACTTCTCTAAGTTCTTCTTCTTCCTTTGTGTCTGTATCAAACAGATCAACTTTATCCAGCAGGGATTCCCTGTCACTTTCAGCTACCGAAACCGATACATCCTGACGGTCTTCATCCGTCAGTTCTGAACCGTCAGGGATGTCGTCTGCAACAGATTGTTTGTTCTCCTCAGTTTCTTGCTGGTCTTTGTCTTCTGTCTTGTCTTTGACTACACTTGTTTCACTGTCATTTGAAGTATTTTCCTTTTTCAATTCTGTTGACTCGTTTGCTGTGACCTCTTCAATTTTGTTTTCCTCTTCTCCACAAGAATCTTGGACTTTGGCAGACGGTTGATCTTCTTGTTCTGCTGTCAGGTCCTGCTCGGAACCGGCCGCTGTAAAGACAAGACATTAAATTTTCATTGGAGGCTTGCCGAAATAGAATAAGAACATAATGTATTTACTAGTATTTACGAAGCCTTACCATTTACTGATAATGCAGGTAGATATATACCGGTTTGCTCATTTTTGGCCATTACTACAAACCGAGATATGTAACACGTGTTCTAAAAATCTTCAAATTTTCAAAGCGTTTTGGTAAATTGAAAATGCTCCCTTTTCTAGCAAGCATGTCTAAATGCCAAACAACTTGTTTGTCACAGAATTTTTCACACGAGCAAAAGGTACGCTCAAGTACACTATCTCTGTGGCGGCTAGGTATGACACTTTTTCTGTAACGGCTCGACACTTCATGTTTCATATGTCTTTATCTGTCTGCAGACAACACTATCGAATTACGATAAACCAAGGCTAAGTGAAGCCAGAATAAATCTTCTATTTCCAATAACTTACCGTGAGGCTGCTCGGCCATAACTCCAAGAGTAAATTCAAATATATCTCCTTCAATATATACACGAATACCACCTCTGCATTTATGCTTATTTGTTTAATTGTAAATATTGCCGGTTCTTACAGATAAGAATTAAAGCCGCGATAAACTAAAACAATTCTATTGTGCTTCGATAAACATGATCTATTGGTAAGCGTGTAGTTACATGTCTGTCAACAAACCATTCAATAATTTGTACCGGTAAATCCAGAGGTATTGATTATTGCTAGAATAAAAGAAATCCACACTTCAACGAACCGATTGTATTGATACTTTGCAATACTGTGTTTGAAAAAAAATATATACTAGTGTTTAATCTACAATGGGATGGCCTATTTTTAAAATACTTAAAAGTTAAACCTTTGTAGAACCATTTAACTGACTCAAAGTCCAAATCGAAACAGAAAATATTTGATTACCTTTCAAGGCGGCCGCTACCTGCATAAAGGAGAGCATTATATAATTATAATCCAATCGCTGCCAAATGTGCAGGTAACACTCCAAAATCCATATTGGTTTTGGCAATCGATGAATCAGTCAAAAATCTAGTAGCTAGTCCACTGTGAAGAGCGATTTCTTTCGATGAAAAATTCTATCTACCAAATCTCATCAAAATCCACCAAGCTTTATGGAGAATGTGAAATATTAGGTCAAAACGAATTTGACACAGTTTAAAATCGAGATATATCGACAAAAACAGGATTTTTTGCGGCTTATAATTGGCAAAAATGCACTTTCTCCAGTTTTACGAGGGGAAAAAACGGTATTGCACAAAAAACACTCTGTATGTAAAGTATGTTTCCCAGTTCTGTAGTACCACAACAACGTAGCAATTCCGTCAATAATTTACCATATTCCTGTTTTACCGGCGAAAAAGCGATCGATCGCAATTGCTAAATCGTAACATTCAGGTATATGTCTAGGTGTCAAATATTCTCACTGCAGATTTCAATTACACGTAACATGATATAGCAAGTGTTCAGTATATAGGGCTAAGTCACTCTGTCCCTGCCAAAATGCAGAATTTGATGTAACAGTTAATATAAGTCATTAAAAGGCACGGACCTTTGAGGTGAAAGTTTGAAAGTCCAGCCCACATTCCTTGTTTTAAAAAGCTGTTTTGCAAGAGAATAAGCTGGTTTAATGTTCTCACAACCTTTATTTTTAAATATAGAATTTCTCCTATTTGCTTTTAAAGCGTTATTTCTTTATGCTGTTTTGACTAGATTTTAAAACCCCTTGTTTACTTTTATGGGAGATGTTAATCTCGTACTTGTGTTGTGTATATCTTGCAGATTTCTGTGAATAGTAAATACGCATTACGAGGCCTACAGAGTACACGGACCTATCCCACTTTTACTAAAAGGATCCGCGAATGCATAGCAATATATTAGTTTTTGTCTGTACTTCATTAATAATTTCTTCTGTGATTCAGACTTTAGTACATTATAAATTTATCCTTACTTTTCTATTATTCTGACTTAATCATTGTGTATTTATTCAAATCATTCTATTTCTATTCAGACAGGTGGAAGGAAGTCGAGTAAACTTCACAAGAACAGTGCCAAAGAGCCATAACTCGTATTGAATTATTTTCTACCTTTATATCCCTTAATAAGGAGATGGGGCTTTGTGTCAAATTGTGCAAATCTTGAAACTTTATTCATTTGCATGATTCGTTTTCTTCCATTGTAAGATTTCGATATTTCTTGAGTGTATTTCTTTCAAGAATATGAACTTTCTTTTTGACCTTGTGACCTTGTCCTTAACTGGAGTGCTAGCCATACAAGACTTTTGACCTTGTGACTCTGACCTTAGTCAGCATTATACCTTTTCTACACTTTAAACTTGTGTACAGCTTTTGGTATGTAAGTGACAGTATTTTCATATTTCATATGTGTATTCCTTTCCTTGAAAAAAAAACTACCGCGCACCAGGGTATCTAAAATGTTTTAGCGTTTGTCGATGGTTGAAAACAATGCAAAATCCATTTACATCTAAACCTCGAATCCAGTTACACCTAAACCTTGAATACCGTTACATCTAAACCTTGAAATGCAGTTACATCTAATCCTACATCTAAACCTTGAATCCAGTTACATCTAAACCTACATGTACATCTAAACCTTGAATCCAGTTACATCTAAACCTAGACTTGTGCTATGCCGGTGAATAATGAGGTCATAAGGTGGCACAAACGAGTAAGTAAAACTTAGTAAATATGTAAAGAAACTATTAACAATCTATTGACAATTTCCAAAGGCAAGTTCAATGCATAGCACAACAGTTCCAAGGTCTCGGGAACTGCTTTGATAAAACATAGATGCGTGGTTGATGTATTTAATTTATACATTTTTTAGGCATAAGCATGCCTGCGATTGCTAAAGGCTTAGTGAAACTCGCCAAACGCCCGTTGCATATTTGGCCTTATTGTGACTCAGTTACAGTTGCATCTAAACTTATCTCGTTTGAGATTCATGCACGCGTCTATTTGCTATACTGCTGTTTACTATTACGCTCGCGAGCGTAATAGTAAATAGCAGCATAGCTAATAGAAGCGTGCATGATTCTCAAACGAGATTACATCCATCTAAACCTTGAATCCAGTTACATCTAAACCTGGACTTATGCTTATACTCACTTGAACTTGCAGGTGACCTTGACACTTAATGTTGAGTCTCATTATACAAGTTTGATAAATTAAAAGTATAATGCATATTAATAAAGTTATAGTAGATTGAAATATTTCTTCCAGAGGGAAGGAAGGGATGATACAAAAAAACACAAACACTCGAATACACAAATTTTCGGCCCCTTGGCCTTTATCAAGTGCAAAACTGTCGTTCTTTACACTTGATAAAGGCCAAGGGGTCGAAAATTGTGTATTCGAATGTTTGTGTGTTTATTAATAAAGTTATAGCCATTTATTGGAATGACAGTGTGACAAACAGACAGACAGACGCCCTATATGTCGCTCGTGTTGCAGGCGACATAAATAAAGAAAAAAACTCATTTTGAGATTATAAACTTGATACAAGTCAAGACAACATTCATGCAAAGCGATTGGCAAACAATTGGTATAATCCGAATTGAGGCGTTTTATAAGAAAATATATATATACAAAATGTAGAAAAGAAACAGTCTGTGAAACTACTACCTGATCGAAGAGGGACAAAATGAAACCTATCTTTTCCTACCTCGAATACAATGCATGAATGGAAGCACAGAAATTATTTGGTTTCAATAGGAATGCAATGTCAATGATAGTTATTCAACAGTTTGAGGGTAAACCAACGTCCCTGTCAAAAGTCAACTCTAAATAAAAGGTAAACCAATGACCTAGTCAAAAGTCAACTCTAAATAAAAGGTAACCCAATGCCCTAGTCAAAAGTCAACTCTAAATAAAAGGTAAACCAATGACCTAGTCAAAAGTCAACTCTAAATAAAAGGTAAACCAATGACCTAGTCAAAAGTCAACTCTAAATAGAAGGTAACCAATGCCCTAGTCAAAAGTCAACTCAAGATATGATTGAATTGAGTTTTCGTGTAAGAATTCAAGTGTTTTCGTCAAGCATTGTATGTAGACACTAAACACAGTCTTTTATCAATAAATTATAAGGTACATATTTGCCCATTACCTAGGTAGTCATGACTGCAGCTACTCCAGCTATATAAAAAGGTAAGGGTTTGGGGGAGTAAAAACTCAGGTAAAATGTTATAATACCACTATTATGACCCATTCTTTTCTTCGTACACGTGTGATAAGGAAAGGGTGTGGGAACGTACAAAACGATTTTCATAATTTTTCTATAACCAATTGCTCTTGTCGGCTTTTTTAAAATTAAAAACTTTCAGGAACCTTTCAAGCTCATGCTAAAATAATTGATATGTATGAATTTCAGAAATACCGTACCAAAAAAAAAGCATAAGCTGATGAATATGACCATCGATAAAAAATAAAACTTCATGTCAAACGTAGCCTAAACAAGTATTCTGATTGTATTGCAAGAAAAACAATGTTCCCTACCTAAGGGAAATCATCATGGCGGCAATAAAGTTGAAAATCTCAATAAATCTCAATGAACACTGACTAAAATTATCTGATGGACACCAGAGCTGGAGCAGAAACCGGTGTACAAATGTACTTATCCGGATTGCACGCAAATAACCCTGCTTGAACATTCTAATGTATCCATCTATACCATAAAGAAAGATCGTGCGGAGGGTTGGTATAAAGGTAACAGACAGTCAGAAAGACGGACGACCAGAGTGCGAATAGTGATCGAAATTCTCATACTTACGTGTTCGGTAATGCGTATAAATTGAAGCGAAAGCGTCAGAAACAAGTTGAAGAAAACTATCTTCCCATGCACCCAAATGGTCAAAACCATCTAAATCACGGTCCATACATGCTGGTCAAGCTTACTATTCACCTGGTAAAACACCGAAATACCCCCCGACGACTCTCTGCCTACCGATTCCAATATAAGGTGTGAATTTTCACCTTAATGTCTTTGAACAATACACAATTTCAATATGTATATATACATACCATTCTACCAGTCACAGACAAAGCCGTTATAAAAACACTGCCCCCAAAAGGCACTCAGAACAGAATTGGCTTAAAATATTAACCTACTTCATTATCAAATACTTACCCGGACCAGTGGGCTCGTTAATCTTTCCCTACTTTAATTAGTTGCCGATCTCCTATCATAGTACCAAATGGCCCGATCCTGTCACAGGGTCCGTTATAATGCACTACAAGTAAGGACGGAAAATTGTTATCAAAATGAAGTCAAGCACGCTCCGACAGGTCTTTAAAAGCGCAGCGCATAAACCCCCGTTCGTATCTTTGAAATCTATCCAATTTTCTTACAATTCAACGATTTTTGTATGGATAAAGCAGTGCAAATTAAATCATATATAATATATACACCTTCGGAGGCGTTCAGCATTTTCTATTTGGCATCACAAGAACTTTCAATTACCGAGTAAAAATTTCCCATCCAATTTGACTTTATGACCGAGCATTTGATATCTCGCTATACAAACATATAGCACAAATGATCTCGCGGAGAATTTTAATGAAGAAGGTATATTGTCTGTATTTAGCTTTGGTTACATTAAGGAACAACTAGCTAGTTTCCTTGCTTTTCATATAAAAGGAAATTTTAAATGACCACGCGAGGATATTTACAAAGGCATTTACAATGTAAACTTGGATAAGTGATTTACCACTAATCTGTCAATCATATACAATGTAGATCAATAAAGCGCGGTACATACATGTAATAAGTAGATTGTAAACCTTTAAAATGCAGGAGACCTTCCCAAGATGCCGGATGTAAAGTCAACCTAACTGCTCCCCCCTTTTTTTTATACATAGGCGAATTTCACATCCTCATGTCTTCTTCGACCCATCTTTATTTCTTGTTTGAAGTAATTGAACAAAGTAGTTACATAACATAACTCGGATCAACAATCCATATTAGTCAACTTTGACACTACTTTAGTTTAAGAAAATTAAAATTTCCTATATTTTCGCGACCCGCAAAACTCGGGTCTTCCTTCCTAAACAATCCTTCAGAAGTGAGATTTTTCAAAGGAGAAACTTTCCAGAATCAAAACCCGCATCTGTCTCATAAGTTTGTCCGTGCATGCAGCCAAATCCTCGTTTTCACATTAAAGGACCGACAAACATCGTACACCCCCTACCCTCTTCCACACCGCTTCTTTCACGGGCTTCCATATTTCTCGACAGCAGTATACTTACCAAACAAAGACCGGCCAGCATCTGTCTTCCTGCACGTTGTCTGCGAAATTAAGTACTCTCATTAGATCCAGATTCATGTTAAGAGCTCCTGATAATAAATGTCATCACTTTCCGTTTCAATCGGCGACCCGGTAGAATCTGGTGTATTGTTATTTAATGGCTTATTTGGTCGGGTAATGAAGTATTCATAGAAATCCTATAAAAACTTTCGTCTCTAGAATAACGCTGAGGACACGAAGCTCTTTGTCTTCTAAAGAGTATGTAATTATTTTCAAGTAACACTTAATTCCACACATGCACGAGACATTTTCTGTTTTTATGATTTAGAAACCAGTTGACGTAGCGGTCCGACAAAATTTGTATATGTATAGTAAGATACAAGGATCATATTTATGTCAATTGTATTTCAAATAGACCGATGATACAGTCTATTTGTTCATTCTTTGGCAAATGATTTAGGTGAAAGCTAGATTTTAATTCTGTAGTTTATCAAATCGGTTAAATTTTCAAAGCCTAATTAACGAATTTGGAAAATACAACAATTTGAAAGAAATGTAGAAAAGTTGCAGTCAGATGATGGTATTCAAAACGGACTACAACTTTACATAATTTAATTTACTATCACTATTTCCCTTTTTGGGGATTTGGTACTGACATAATTATCCCATTGTTAAATCAAAAATTGTGTACCTATTTTTAAAATTGAAAAGTGAAATTAACTACTAAAATATCCTCTATCTGACAATGTTGTTAGCACAAAGATTTGAAGAAAAGAAATAAACACAGATGTACATATCAACAATGATGGTTTATTGCATTATTACATAAATTATCAATATATAAGGGCACAATATTGAGATGCTTCTACAGCACCACCTACCATACAGACATCAAATCAAGAGCAGATAACTCAGTATGCACACACATTTTCAAAGACTCATCAGAGAGATTTTTTAACACATACATGTATTGGAAACTCCAGAGTAATTACAAAATATGGCATACAAGATTGAAGACTAGTCATACAATATTTTTCAAAAAGTTCTTCTGTGCGATATAATGAGTTTAATAGTGATGATGATCATGTAGAAATATAGATGTAAACTTACAAAGATTTTGTTTGACCAAATATAAAGTAGCATCAAAGCAAAATACTGATGATCATTCAAAATATAGCCTCTAATAGTACCTTCTCTTGAACCAAATTTAACACTTTTTCTAAAATGTTTAATGTCCTTTGTAAAATACCCTTTTCTCTCTCAACATTAATCATTTCATCATCTTCTCGAGACAAGTGTATGTAATATCTTACTCCCAATGGTAATTACGTGCACTTGTCTTGAGAAGATGCATTTCATATGAACATCATCTTCAAAAATTCAAAGCATACAAAGTTCTGATTCAATTTTACACATCTCCGATTAGAGCACATTACATTTTCAACTAGAAGTAAACGAGAAACCATGAAAATCCTTGGGATAAGATCAAGTTACTAAAATTTACGCTGGCAGTAAATAAAACTAAACTGAGAGGCCACACATAACTGTTATGAAGGTAGATAAACTAATCACCTCACCACTTAGGCTGATACCTTCAAAACATTTCAGATCTTTTACAGTTTAATTTCAACTGAAATGAAATATTTCCATATTAAAGTTTGAATTCATAAATTGCTTAGGTGGTGATGAGTGAAAATGAATCAGAATCATTCCTTTTGAAGATAGCAGAAAATTTACAATTATTTTCAATAGACCCCTTCACATTTTCTGTAGTACTAAATCTAAAGCTCAATTCAAGGGGGACCAACAATAGACAGGACATGCACATTATACACCATTTAAGACATTGAAACACAATTCCTAATTTCACATACAGCACTTTTACAACAGTAAAATGACATTAAATGCTATTGTTGTCCCCAGAATCAAGCTTCAAATTCAGTACCACAGATAATGTGAAAGGGTCTACATAAAAAATGAGATGCTTGGGAAAAGTATGCAAGGTCATTTTTATACTAAAAAAGCAGACAAAGCCTACCAATCTGATCAGTATCTTTGTATATATGCAGCAAAAAAATATAAAAGAATGATCTAATGATGACCCTGCCATAAATTAACACAACCATCAAATTTTAACCAAAAAATTTCACATGTACCATTTCATGCAAGTGTTCACCTGTAAACATATTTACGATCGTTATATTTCATTTTTATACTCGGCGTAACAAAGTGAACTTCCTAAGTCTGTGTACATGTAGATACTAGATTCTTTTTCTAAGTCATCGTCTAAGGGCGTCTGTCTGTATGGATTACAAACTATTATGCACTGAGAATTTTCATTTTTTTCCAAATCTGTATCTTGTGAGATTATATTTCCATGAAGAATCAAAAGCTTACATCTTCCACAATAAAATAGAGTACATTTTTTTTTTTAATAATATCAACAGATAGTAACATCCTACACTTTCAAACTTAGGAAAGTTCTGATACAGTAATATTTATCATTAAGGAAACTCGCTATCAATAATATACACAGATAACACTACGTCAAACATAGTTCTATCATGCTTGGTTACTGCGCTCGCACAACATCACATCATTTCATACTTCAATAATCTCGAGCTATGCACATTAGGTTACGAAATGAATAAACATTGGCCAACATAAAAGCTAATCAAGGTCCATTTTGGGGGGATAAAATAGTCCCGTCATATTAGCAAACGAAAATGCCCGAAAGTCTACATGAGCATTAATAATTGCATTGTTATGAAAACATAAATATAGCTCTACCTCCGTTCAGTTACTAGTATTATATCAAATTATTCTACATGCATGTATAGGTTACTGTTGTGCATTTATAAATTTAAGATTGGAGGGCTTGACGTATACTATAGAAAGCGAAAAGACAGAAAACTGTTCAGTTTTGAAGAAATCTGATTGTGTAGGGAAATAATCATACATCAAAGCTTGATTCTACAATAAGTATGGTGTTCAAAGTTTCAAATGTACCGCTAGTATACACTCGGGTATATGCAATCTCAGCAGTGAATTTAGAGTATTGATGACGATTATGCAGAAGTAATTTCCTCTTCACCAACTACTCAATCACCAAATGTTCTACCTCTTGGCGGGCTATACGTTCATTATGACATCATAATCAGCAACCAATCAAAGCAATGGGTGACGGGCGACGGGCCATTGGTTATGACATCACAATGTAACAGTCCGCTAGCTAGTATGATGTAGGACATTTAGCGATCCAGCAATTAGATAACTGATTATATATCAGAATGTACATGAATAAATGCGACATAATCAGTTATTTTGATATAATAATTTACTGCAACACGCTTTAATGGAGAAATATTTTTGATGAGAATAATTGGTGATTTTGAAATTCTCTCTATTGTACTTTTTGTAATTCTATGGAATGTAGGATTGTGTAAAGCTCCTGTCTTGAACCATTCTAAATCTGTGACCTTGACCTAGGAGAGGACTATTCCTATACATATAGCAAAGTATTTTATAACCTTTCGACGAATCTTTGGGTAAAGGTTTGGGTTGCAAACTGCCAACAACGTTTTACAAGAGTAATTTGCTGTGACTTTAGGTTTTCTTCCTGTTTTGTTAATCCTTTGTGGTACATACATGTAAATTTAAGTATAAAGATTCGAAGATTTTAGTTTGCTTGTTCAAAATGATAAAGGGACAGACAAACAGACAGAGCCATAACATAACAAAACATAACACATAAATGTATGTTCAAGGACAGATGTATAGAAATCCTTCCTGTGGTCTGACGTAAATGACTACAAATTAACCGACGGTCACCTGTTTAAATTTCTAATTCCTACAAAGTACTTGGATAAAGTAAGTCTGTTAAAGAATAAACATGTACCATACATATGTCTCTTAAAGAATATAATGTGAGTTATGTTTTGAAGCAGAGACTATGTTTGATGTTCAGTATCATGATCTCGTGCCACTTGCAGCTCCTCAACAGACTAAAAGACCATACTATCTGTTAACAAATGAAAGAATTCTATACATTTTTCATAGGTGGAAGGAGATATAAGAACACCATTAGTTCTATTATGCTTGATAGAGAGTGGAAAGTAAAAGGGACCCGACTCCTCCCCCCCCCCCCCCCCCCCCCCCCCCCCCCCACACACACACCTAGTTAAAAATGAAAATGACTGTCACGTATAATTCAGCCAACAAAGTCAGTGCTGGTGAGTACAAGATCAGCCAAAATCCAAACTTGGATAGCCATATGGAAGAACTGACGTAACAGTCATATTTAATAGAACAGTTAAGCTATAAATATCTATATCTTCAAGTATTTCTACAGCATTTCCTCAAAGTCTGCCAAGGAACTGCAGTTCGCACAATTTCACCATACATGTGTTGTTAAGTATCACAATTTTATAGCACTATATTTGGGCATTACACAAAACAGAATCCTTATGCCAACTTCTACCGTAAGTATGGCGGCATGCAAGCTGGAATAAGCTTTGTACTGAATCATCTAGGGAATGATTTAAGCATGGCATCAACCTTCTTTATAATACATAGGGATTATGTATGCACCTACTCCACATAGTGAATGCTATTCACTTATCATAAAGAATTCTATTTGAACACTCGGTTTTATCGGGTAAACTTCAGCTGGAGAAAGGCTTCAAGTGTTCTAATTGAATTTCTAGTGCGATCCTTTGTTCCATTACTTCTTGTAGTTCTTGATTTAATTCACTACTGAGTCTTTCTAACATAGAGTTTCTCTCTTTGTGAGTTCGTATGGCCATTTGTAGGTCCTTTTTGTCTCGACTAGCTTGCCTGCAAGAAAAGATAACAGTTTGTTAATAGGGGTGAAACGATACGCCAAAAGTGAATCGCGATATATTGCGATATTTCATTAGCTGTATTGCGAGTTATTGTTTCTTTTCATTTTTATAATTTTTTACGTAAAATCAGGATCCTCTTTGTATGTTTGTCCATATTGACTATATTTTCTGATTGATTTTCACGTTGTCAATGCCATTTGCTTGAAAGAAACACACACACAAGTCATTGAATCATTGCATACTTCATTTCAATTGTGAGATATGTGGACTATGGGTTGCTTGTTTTCAATTAGGCTGATTAAATACGCATTTCGTAACAAGATACTATATGAATTTATTAAATATCGCAATACACATGTTCATCGATATATTGTTACACCCCTATTAGATAATGCAGAATAAATACATGTTTTTTCCAACATGATGCTTTTTAAAAAAACCTAAATGAATGATCAGTCTGTAAATTAAAAGCACTGTATCATAATATCCCATCATAGGACAAGATCGTAATGTTTCTTCAGGTACATGTAAACAATACTTCATCAAGAATGGGTACTTTGCCAAACATGTACATAAACAATTCAAGAAACCAAAATTTTTCTTCAGAAAGCAAATTCATGCAGTGTAAGAGATAAAACATCGAATGAATGAAGTCATCACTTACATGCATTATAAATGCAAGTTTTCCGATCGGCTCTTGGCATTTTTAGTCCTGATTTATTTTTGCCCTTTCATTGCCGTGAACAAAGGTAGAATCAAAAGGACTATTGACCAAACATCGAAAATGTGTGAAATCAAGACATGGCGATTTATTTCCACATTACAATAGGGGAAAAAAAAAATAGGACTGGGTGAATTAAAATCTGTACGGTGTACCTCATCATCTGTGACTGTAATTTGCCTTTTTCACCTCCTCCCATCTCCTCCTCCTCAGGAATATCAAATGTGACACCTTGTGAACTTTCCTGAAAATGACGTTATAGACTTCATACACTTCAGTGATTTATCCTTCAATTATATGTGAAAAATAATTGTTTTTTTAAAAGTCTTTAGACAATTGAATGACCAGAAGATGACCAGTGTCAAACAATACATCATCTATACTTCCAACATCAGTGTTCATCAAAATACAAGGGCTGATTGATATGTTGAGAGCCTCGGTTTTCTGGGTTGCAGAAGGTATTCTTCTGATAGATTATCTCCAAAAAGGACTAAAAATCAATTGCACATACTATGCTTCACTTCTGACACATTTACAGGAAAATATTAAACTTAAGCACCATGGAAAGCTCACTAGTTAAAGGTGTGTTGTTCCATCAGGACAATGATCTCGTTCACAAGACTGTCACTGCCATGGCTGCCATTCATGATTGTGGTTATAATTTGACTGAGCATCCACCTTATTCACCTGATCTTGCTCCATCAGACTTTCATCTATTCCCAAAACTGAAAGCAGCTATTTCTGACACTCACTTTCAGTTCGATAATGATGTCATACTTGCAGTAGATTGCTTTCTAACCAGTCATGATAGGGAGTTCTTTAAAAGTGGTATTGAGGAGCAAAAGTGTATAGATACTGAAGGGAATTATGTAAAAAAAATAATGCAGAATGTCTATCTTAAAATACGAGGCTCACAACATATCAATCAGCCCTTGTTGTGGGGCTTACTTTTATCAAGAATTGGGTGTGCGGAAGAGTGAAATAAATTTTCTGTTCTTCAAGTTTTCTTTTTTATGCATCATATGCCATGAAAAGTAAAAGAAAAAACTTACCTTTGCACCAATAAGTTGTGTATCTGCAAGAAGAGAAATGAGTTCAGTTCAGAAAAATGTCACAAAATGATTTTTTGTTGTAACAACAACAGAAGTCAGTTTGTTAGTTATATATACATGTAATCCTAATGCTAAGGTGATAATATAATTTGTTGGACTGTCTACGTTGAAGACGGTAAATTACATCTTTCCAGGCGGTGCAATAATTTTCGTAGTGTAGCAATGATTAGATTAATTATTAAAATAATGAGTACTTCAAGCATTTTCTGTTCAGAAGGTGTTAATGTTAAATGTAAAATTTTTGAAAAGTAAGTCAAAGGTCAAGGTTAAGGTAACGGGTATAAAATATTGGTATCAATGGAAGGGTCTTGTCACAAGGAATACACATGTGAAATATCAAAGCTCTATCACTTACCATTCAAAAGTTATGCCCAATATTAAAGTTTTTGCCACGGACAGACAAACAGATGGACAGGCCAAAAACTACATGTATATGCCCCAAAATTTTTGATTCCAGGGGCATAATAATATCAAGAGGCTAAATCCTATATTTTTTATTCATCAATATTGATTTTGTATAATGCAATAGATTCTAGATATAGTTGAAATTTGATTTTCAAGCAGTATGTTTCCTTTCGCCTTCTGTGGACTTGATCAACCCGACAAAACTCTGTAGATGGTCAGTAACAAATCTAATCTTCAAAGTGCATTATCATTACCTTGCCTATTTTAAACCTGCATTTTGTTGTTGTTTTTTTTAGCATAAATCTCGACTGAAATCACAAACAAACTTACCACCGGCTGCCTCTACACCCGTCATATTCTGCTGAGGCTTTCCCTGGATAAAACAAAACCAGGAAATTTATCACTGACGTACCATCGTTTTTAATTTTTGTTTGAAATACCAGGAAATATGAACAAGGTTGAGAAGGGCTTTAGGAAGTATTGGCTATTGGAGACATGACTACCACTTCCTATACTTAAACTTGGACAAAATTATATTTTTAGTCCTATAAATAATTAAGAAAGTAAAACTATAACCAAAATTATGATGGATTACAACATGTTTATGAAAATCTAAGCCCCATGAGGGTTTTCTTTAAAGGTAGGTAGGTATTACGCAGTCAGTTTGTTTCAAGGTCAGTAAGTTCAAGGTCATGGCACCAAATGGAAAATCTTGTATAAAGGAATGCACATACATATATGAAATATGTAAAGTTGTATCTGACCTGACTCAAAAGTTGTGACCAAGGTGAAAGTATACAAACTGACAAAAGATTAGATGTCCCTCATTTTGCATACACATTTCAATTATTATTCAATCTTAGGTCAATTGAAGTCAATTTTCAGGATATTCTATTTAGTATTTTCAAATTTTGACAGAACTATTTCCTGTTTGAGATAGTATCTGACGTAGACTAATTGTGACGTCATCAAATTATATGGAAATGGTCCTCAAACTCTCGGAAATGATAGTACAACATCAATGTTACTATACCAATTTCATGATGTCATATAATAGTTTTACAACATATACCGTCTTTTAATGGAAAATAACTCTGTATCCAGCATAGACTAAATAGATCTATAAAAAGTGTTTTTACTCTAGAAATACAGTATAATCTGTGTAAACCGGCTTTCATTGGTTCCGGTTGAATCGGCCGGTTTCGGCAAGATCCGGTGTACAGAAAATCGATATATTTGACCCAAATGAATTGAAATAATAAACACAAGAATGCTCACTGCTATACCTTTACTTCATCATATCAATTCAAAATGCAAATAGATTTAATCATATATAAACAGAGATCAAACAGATTTCATATCATTGTCTACGTTTTGCGGAAAAATCTGTCAAGGATGAGTTTTTAATGATTTGCATTTAACAATTTCATTCTCTTTTAAAATACGTAAAGTCTGCAAATAAGGTAACATTCGGTCATTTTTACGGACGAACGCATACACAAGTACCGTTACATAGATAAGATACGTAAGTGGACGTTGGAGATTTAAATCTCAGGCGCAGAACGAGGAAAAAAGAATGTCAGGGAAAAATCAATACTGTATTGTATCATTGCATTAGTTGTCGGTCAACAGAAGAATATTGTGTTTCTGACTGGCAATGTACAGTAAGCTGTGATCCACCCGGTACTTATACTGGTGTAGACCTACGTAACAACGTAAATAGGAATACAGAACTTTAAGATAGATTTAAAAACCAAAATGGGACACGAAGAATAATGCGCACCAGGACGCAGGGAGTTGTCACTTTTATGGGTTTTTTTATCAGAATGGGACTATGACACAGGGCGCGTGGTCTTCCCAATCACTGCAAGTTTTTATTATGTCAATAACAGTATTTGCTCAGTCGCCATACTTCTGTGACTTTTTGTACTTTTTTACGAATCGTCAATCAAAGATATTTTTTCTTCTAGTTTAATTCTTTTCTTTGTCTTTTATGAGATGGATATGCATGATCAACATTATTTCTTTTTCTCGGCGTATTAATCGCCATGATAAACATATACACTAAATAGCTTTAAATTTTTTTGTTGTAAACAAAATACGTTGCCGAAGGTATAATTACCGTTGACCAAATCACACCTGAGTAGATGTTTACACAAGGCCGGTATACAGGTGATCAATTAACCCTAATTAGTGTGATCGGTACTCTAATTGACGGCCGGAGTACGGAATAGACAAGATACGGAATACACAAAAGATTTTACTATTAAACGTTACGGAGAATCGCTCGGGACCGTAAGAAAGAACCGATGTAGACAAGATTCCGGAATACAGAAGATCCGGTTTTCACAAAATATACTGTACTTCCTTTATAAAGAAAACAAAAATGCCATTTTTCACTAATCATTTAACTTAGGCAACTTTCACGATGTTATTCACAATTTTCAAAAACCAGAGTTACTTCCCATTTGAGACGGTATCTGACGTAGACTAATTATGACTTCATCAAATTCTATGGAAACAGTCCTAAAAGTCTCGGAAATGACAGTATAAAATTGACGTTACCATACCATTTTCATGACTTCACGTCAGATACCCTCTGTAAGGGGAAAAAACTCTGTATTCCGCAAAGACTCAATACATGTACATGTGTATATCAAGACAAGAAAATACTTCCCTGAATAAGTACCGTATTCAAGAAAGTCAGATTATTACCACTTTGTTATAATCCAGTGACAGAGACCTCCGCGTTGATTTCTCCGTGGATTCATCAGACATAGAAATCAGGTCCAGCTGTTCCTGCGACTGTATCGTCTCAAATTTCTTAAATTTGTCACCCTTCTCCGAGTTTATTGCACTTTGTGTACCATCGGCCTTCCGTAACGCAGGACTCTACAACAAAATCATGAAGAAATAAATGTGTGTAAGTTTTAAGACTAATTTATGACAAGGGCAAATCTAATTGAAATTAGATCTTTTGTATTACGCTGTCATACAAAAGGATCTGACTACACTCCATGTTCTTTAATTTTGAATATTTGTAAGTAAGGATATGATTGGTCAAGCAATTGTAAATCGTAATATGATTGGTCAAGCAAGAAAAAACTAGATTCCTAAACCTCAAATGGAGTAAAGTTGTATCCTATTCCAGTATTGCATGATAGAAAAGATATGATTTTAATCAGATTAGGCAAGGCGTAACCAGAATACTGTAAATTGCTTTATTTTCGTCAGTACCAATTTTCATCAATTCGTTCAAAATGACCATTTCGTCAATACGTAAATTCGTCATCCAAGGGTCCCTAAAGTATAAATTTGTCTGTTCAAATGCCAACTTATCATTAAGGTATAGGCCATATGCGTTTGTTTTCATTGTTTGTTTAACAATTATTGATAAACAAACAATTAGAGACATGTGTACCACCTAGATTGTTGTGAAAACATATCATTTGGTAATAAGAAGTACATTATATGCGACATTGTGTGCATATTCAGTTCTCAATGATTTATCATTAGCTTGTCGTATTAACTCTTGAGATTCAATTTTTCCTTTCTACACTATAATTTGTCAGGAGTATTCATATTCGTCCAATCGTGATTTCATCAAAGGGGGCACTGACGAAAATGACGAAAATTGGTACCTGACGAATAAAAACCAATTTACAGTATTATTTTTTACCTTTATGCCTAGATATGCAAGGCTCTCAAAGGAAAATATAATAGACAAATATTTAAAAACAATTTTTAATATTATTTAAAGTTTACTATCTGCATCCTCTTATACAATACTTCCTTATATTTGCTACATGATAAGGAAGTTTTGGCGTACATATGATCTCCTGGTTATATCTCAGACTGGACATGAATCACGCTCACATTCACTTGTAGACAAGTAAGATTGCCTCTAACCAAATATAGAAAAAATAGCAATCCAAGGAATGCTTGTGTCGCCTGCGAAGCTGTTTGACTATTATTCTAGAAAGTGGATCAAATTCTTGGTATCAGTAGAAAAGTCTTGTCAAATGAAATTCATTTGAAATATCAGACCTCTTAATTACAAATTAAAAGTTATGGTCATTCTCAAATTTTCAGAACAGAGTGTCAATCATCTAGGTCAAGGTCACTACGTAAAAATTGATAACAAAAAGGTCTCATCATAAGAAATATTAAAGACCTATCACCTACCAATTAAAAGATATATACAACCTAAGAAAAGAAGGTCAAATCGCTAGGTCAAGGTCAAAAGGTAAAAAATTATAGTATGTGTAGAATGGCATTGTTACAAGGAAAATACATGTGAAATATCAAAGCCCTATTACCTACCAATCAAAAGATATAGCCAATATTACTTTTCTTGAAAAGTAGATCAAATATCTAGATCAAGGTCAAAAGGTCAAATATTATGGTCTGTGTAGAAAGGTCTTGTCACAAGGAATACACATGTGAAATACCAAAGCCCTATCACTTACCAATCAAAAGATATATCCATTCTTATTTTTTTTTGAAAAGTAGGTCAAATATGTAGGTCAAGGTCAATAGGTCAAAAATTATGGTATGTGTAGGAAGGTCTTGTCACAAGGAATACACATGTGAAATATCAAAGCCCTATCACTTACCAATCAAAAGATATAGTGAATCTTATCTTTTTTTTAAAAGTAGGTCAAATATCGAGGTCAAGGTCACATGGTCAAAATTATGGTATGTGTAGAAAGGTCTTGCCACAAGGATTGCACATGTGAAATATCAAAGTCCTTACACTTACCAATCAAAAGATATATCAATTTTTAATTTTTTTGAAAAGTAGGTCAAATATGTAGGTCAAGGTCACTAGGTCAAAAATTATGGTATGTGTAGGAAGGTCTTGTCACAAGGAATACACATATGAAATATCAAAGCCCTATCACTTACCAATCAAAAGATATAGTGAATCTTATCTTTTTTTAAAAGTAGGTCAAATATCGAGGTCAAGGTCACATGGTCAAAAATTATGGTATGTGTAGAAAGGTCTTGCCACAAGGATTGCACATGTGAAATATCAAAGTCCTTACACTTACCAATCAAAAGATATATCAATTTTTAATTTTTTTGAAAAGTTGGTCAAATATGTAGGTCAAGGTCACTAGGTCAAAAATTATGGTATGTGTAGGAAGGTCTTGTCACAAGGAATACACATGTGAAATATCAAAGCCCTATCACTTACCAATCAAAAGTTATGGGCTGTGACACCCAAAGTGTGACAGACAGACAGACGGACTGACGGACGGACGGACAACGGACAAAGTGATCCCTAAGTGTCGCTATGCTTCGCAGGCGACACAAAAAAAGGTTTTACCTAAGGCCATACCAAATTAATTAAATGTTCTTTGGATTTTCTTGTGAAAAAAAGGTGCGATCAAGCGAAATGTATTTTAAGTATTACAGCTTTAAAGGTGCAAGCGAGTGAAAAAAATAAAATAGCAATCCAAGGAATGCTTGTGTCGCCTGCGAAGCGGTTTGATTATTATTCTTGAAAGTGGATCAAAATTATTGGTATCAGTAGAAAAGTCTTTTCAAATGAAATTCATTTGAAATATCAGACCACTTAATTACAAATTAAAAGATGTGGTGATTCTCAAATTTTCAGAAAAGAGTGTCAATCATCTAGGTCAAGGTCAATACGTAAAAATTGGTAACAAAAAGGTCTCATCAGAAGAAATATTAAAGACCTATCACCTACTGTACCAATTAAAAGATATATACAACCTTAGAAAAGTAGGTCAAATATCTTGGTCAAGGTCAAAAGGTAAAAAATTATGGTATGTGTAGAATGGCATTGTTAAAAGGAAAATACATGTGAAATATCAAAGCCCTATCACCTACCAATCAAAAGATATAGCCAATATTACTTTTCTTGAAAAGTAGATCAAATATCTAGGTCAAGTTCAAAAGGTCAAATATTATGGTCTGTGTAGAAAGGTCTTGTCACAAGGAATACTCATGTGAAATACCAAAGCCCTATCACTTACCAATCATAAGATATATCCATTCTTAATGTTTTGTGAAAAGTAGGTCAAATATGTAGGTCAAGGTCAATAGGTAAAAAACCATGGTATGTGTAGGAAGGTCTTGTCACAAGGAATACACATGTGAAATATCAAAGCCCTATCACTTACCAATCAAAAGATATAGAGAATCTTATCTTTTTTTCAAAAGTAGGTCAAATATCTAGGTCAAGGTCAAAAGGTAAAAAATTATGGTATGTGTAGAAAGGTCTTGCCACAAGGATTGCACATGTGAAATATCAAAGTCCTAACACTAACCAATCAAAAGATATAATCATACTTAATTTTTTTTGAAAAGTAGGTCAAATTTCTAGGTCAAGGTCACTAGGTCAAAAATGATGGTATGTGTAAGAAGGTCTTGTCACAAGGAATAAACATGTGAAATACCAAAGCCCTATCACTTACCAATCATAAGATATATCCATTCTTATTTTTTTTTTTGTGAAAATTAGGTCAAATATGTAGGTCAAGGTCAATAGGTCAAAAATCATGGTATGTATAGGAAGGTCTTGTCACAAGGAATACACATGTGAAATATCAAAGCCCTATCACTTACCAATCAAAAGATATAGCAAATCTTATCTTTTTTTCAAAAGTAGGTCAAATATCTAGGTCAAGGTCACAAGGTCAAAAATTATGGTATGTATAGAAAGGTCTTGCCACAAGGATTGCACATGTGAAATATCAAAGTCCTAACACTAACCAATCAAAAGATATATCCATTCTTAATTTTTTTGAAAAGTAGGTCAAATTTCTAGGTCAAGGTCACTAGGTCAAAATTATGGTATGTGTAAGAAGGTCTTGTCACAAGGAATACACATGTGAAATATCAAAGCCCTATCACTAACCAATCAAAAGTTATGGGCTGTGACACCCAAAGTGTGACAGACAGACAGACAGACGGACAGACGGACGGACGGACGGACGGACGGACAGACGGACAACGGACAAAGTGATCCCTAAGTGTCGCTATGCTTCGCAGGCGACACAAAAATTAACCCCACCTTTTCTAATGTTTTCCGTATTCACAAAGAAATCCCCATGGGAATCTGGTGACTAGGAAGCCTGGCACATAGCAGTACGTAATTTAAGATTTTCGAACATTTCCCCTCCTTGACTTTCAGTGCCATGTATATGGGACAACAAATTTGCTCCCAACGAATTTTTTTTAACACAAAAAGTATCATTTTCTTCGAAATTTGCACAATCTGAGACTTCTAGAAGCTTTAAAATTTGCAGAAATCAGAACCGACCCTAAAAAGTCCTTGAGCCAGAAATTACACGCTGCGGGCGAGTATTTATTTTTATAATATTATTTTTTGAATTTTGATAAATATGGTGCGGGTAATCCAAAGAACATTTCATTAATTTGGTATGGCCTAATATACAAAAAAGTATGTGTTAAAGCAAATAGGGACAACATTTCAAAATATGCCCATGTACAATGCACTATTGAATGTAATGATGATGAATAGAGCAAAAAAATGTTAAAATGCCAGAGCAATGCCAAGCACCGTACTAAAACTTTCTTGGTCCATTTTGTAATAAATTTTTAGAAAATATTCAGTATATTATCCCTTAGGCCATAGTTATTTAATATTTCGTTTTACGGCCCGAACTTTTTCTGAAAGGTACCCTCCCGCTAGGCATGAAAACACATAAACACAAGATCAATATGAAAACACATAAACACAAGATTAATATGAAAACACATAATACAAGATCAATATGAAAACACATAAATACAAGATCAATATGAAAACACATAAACACAAGATCAATATGAAAACACATAAACACAAGGTCAATATGAAAACACATAAACACAAGATCAATATGAAAACACATAAACACAAGATCAATATGAAGAAATTTTGAAAGGAAGACTGAAAACATAAAGGAAAAAAATATCGTTATCAACGAAGCGAAGTGGATAATTCTGACTTTATTTTTAGAAAAACTACTATTATCTCCTGATATTAATGATGGTATAGTCATTCTATCATATTCAAGATCATTTACTGATATTTTTTTACCTTAAAAATGCATGTTTTTTTTTCTGAGGAATTCTCTTAAAAGGACGTAAAACAAAATATTTAATTACTATGGCCTTACATCAAACAGCAGGATGGAGCTGAACTGTACACACATACATGTACATAGACAACTCTATGTCTTAGACACTTTTTTCGTGTCTAATGTAACAAAGACACAGTATATTTCAATCACACTATAGTATCGTTTACTCACATCTTTAGGTGACGCCCTGGGAGGAACAGCTGGAGGTGTAGATAGACCTGAAATAGAAAATAATCAATCATATTGTTGTGAAGCATACTTAAACAGATCAAAAATACTTATCTTACATATTCAAATAAGAGGAATATTTAAGAATTCAATTTCAAAACTGAAGTAAAATTTCCTTTCGAATGTTTAGTTCCCATTTCAAACTTGATAATGTGAATCATGAATGAAATATTTTTTTTTACCTAGAATACAAAATGTTTCCTGAAATACAATGTTCTGCAAGGAAATTAAATGACCAATTTCAATTTTAATTCTATATAAGGGATGGAATCACTCTAAACACTCTAACACGTTTCGTATCCAGCGTGTGATCATATGTGATAGATAGAGGATGTGTAAATCCATCAGAAGTTATCTCGTCTGCACTTTAACTTAAGATGACAATACGGTTTCCTGTTTCCTTTTGACATAAGTAAACTGTACCACAGCTTAATCTAAATCAATGTCTGAATCTATAAATATTGATATCGAGAGGGATGCTCATGTTACAACAAAATCCTGTCCCACTTGACAACACTATAATTCAACATGGCTAACATGATAAGAGATCTAATTTGGAATTTTGATCACCGAGTAAGATTTCAGTCCGTTGTATTGGTTTCAGTTGATTTTCTGCAAGTAACACAAGCAACAAACAACAACGCTTTTTTTTTTACAAATGACTGTGAAAAAGACAAAATCCAGAAGTCTCTAACAAGACTGTAGCTCTCCTGGTTGTTTTTTTTTCTAAAACATCAATTTTCGGGCTTTTTTTAACCCAAAGACCAAAGGGAGCAGGCGCTATAACAAATTATAAGTAGCACGACAAAACAACATATCCATTAGACTGCAAGTAGAATATCACTCATATAATTAATAATATCCAAGATATAGTATTTCAAAAAAGAATGCCTCACCAATTTTCCAAGATCCTGGGGGCAAGGGGCTGCTGGCTCAAATGAACTATCAATGACACAACAAGACTACAATTCCATAATATTGCATAAAGAATTAACTCACCATCATTAATAGCTTTAGAAGAGTAGAAAGCACAATTATATAGGAAAAAATTACCACACCCATTTTCTAAGACCAGTCAATCCGAAAGTCACCAGACACACCAGACCAATCTGGTAAAATTTGCTTCGGTCTGGTAAAATATTTCATATTTTTCTTCATAAACATGTTTGAATTTCTACAAAAACTAAAAAATGTCTGGTAAGTTGTAAAAACTTTCGCGATGTCTGTAAGACCCTGGGGATCAGGGGCTAAACAAAATATCAGGTGCACAAATAAACCAAGACCCAACATATTGTAAAAAGAATTGAGTCTCCATCATTTATAATGTCAGAGGAGTTGCGAGCACAAGACTTCATAGAGTTATATAGGAAACAAGAGGCCCAAGGGGGCCACATCGCTCACCTGAGTTGCAGACAAAGGGTTAAAAGTCACAAAAATACTTCTACAGATCAAAGCCCTTGACATCCATATTTGTTGACCTATCGACAAGAAAAACACAAACTTGGCAGAGGACCTTGAGTACTTGCTTGCTGCAAGGTTTCGTGAAATTCTGTGCAATGGTTGCAGAGAAGATGTTGAAAATGTGTTAGCCAATCAGACCCTCTGCGGCAATATTTGTTGAACGATCGGCACGAAAAACACAAACTTGTTGGAGGACCTTGAATACTTCCTTCCTGTAAAGTTTCATGAAATTCTGTGCTGCGGTTGCAGAGGAAATGTGGAAAATGTGTCAGCCAATCAGAGCCCTCGGCAGCCATATTTGTTGAACGATCGGCACGAAAAACACAAACTTGGTAGAGGACCTTGAGTACTTCCTTCCTGTAAAGTTTCATGAAATTCTGTGCAGTGGTTGCAGAGGAGATGTCGAAAATGTGTCAGCTAATCAGAGCCCTTGGCGGCCATATTTGTTAAACAATCAGCACGAAAAACACAAACTTGGTAGAGGACCTTTAGTACTTCCTTCCTGTAAAGTTTCATGAAATTCTGTGCAGCGGTTGCAGAGGAGATGTCGAAAATGTATCAGCCAATCAGAGCCCTCAGCGGCCATATTTGTTGACCGATCGGCACGAAAAACCCTAACTTATTAGAGGACCTTGAGTACTTCCTTCCTATTAAGTTTCATGAAATTCTGTGCAGTGGTTGCAGAGGAGATGTCGAAAATGTGTCAGCCAATCACAGCCCTCGGCGGCCATATTTGTTGACCGATCGGCACGAAAAACACAAACTTGGTAGAGGACCTTGAGTACTTCCTTCATGTAAAGTTTCATGAAATTCTGTGCAGCGGTTGCAGAGGAGATGTCGAAAATGTGTCAGCCAATCACAGCCCTCGGCGGCCATATTTATTGACCGATCGGCACAAAAAACACAAACTTGGTAGAGGACCTTGAGTACTTCCTTCCTGTAAAGTTTCATGAAATTCTGTGCAGCGGTTGCAGAGGAGATGTCGAAAATGTGTCAGCCAATCAGAGCCCTCGGCGGCCATATTTGTTGACCGATTGGCACAAAAAACACAAACTTGGTAGAGGACCTTGAGTACTTCCTTCCTGTAAAGTTTCATGAAATTCTGTGCAGTGGTTGCAGAGGAGATGTCGAAAATGTGTCAGCCAATCAGAGCCTGTGGCGGCCATCTTTGATTTCAGATCGGCTTGAAAAACACAAACTTGGTAGAGGGCAATGAGTACTTGCTTCCTGTGAAGTTTCGTGAAATTCTGTGCAGCGGTTGCAGAGGAGATGTCGAAAATGTTAAAAGTTTACGCCGGACGGACGGACGACGATGACGGACGGACAACGCACGGCGCACTGTGACAATAGCTCACTTGAGCTTCGCTCAGGTGAGCTAAAAATGACCACAACCATTTCTAAGATCCTGGGGGTCAGGGGCTCCAACAAAATATCAGGTGCACAACTACACCCTAGACCCATCATATTGCAAAAAGAATGAAGTCTCCATCATTTATAGTGTCAGAGGAGTTGTGAGCACAAGATTACATAGAGTTATATAGGAAAAAATGACCACACCCATTTCTAAGACCCTTGGGGTCAGGGGGCTCAAACAAAATATCAGGTGCACAACTAGACCACAGACCCATCATATTGCAAAAAGAATGAAGTCTTCATCATTTATAGTGTCAGAGGAGTTGTGAGCATAAGATTACATAGAGTTATATAGGAAAACATAGTGTAATCAAAGATTACGAAGCTCACCTCGCAGCAGCAAAGTTCAATTCAAACATATCTCTAATTACATGTATGTTAAGAAAATCACTCAAGTGGAAAAAAGTAGGTCAATGCCATTTCATGAAAGTTTGATCAAAGATACATCCAATATGCAAGTTTGGTACATGTAGCACTTATACTTTGCTCAATACTGGCCTTTAAAGGCAAAATCACTCAAGCGGAAAAAGTAGGTCAAGGTCTTTTCATGAAAGTTTGATCAAAGATACATCCAATATGCAAGTTTGGTACATATAGCACTTATACTTTACTCAATATTGGCCTTTAAAGGCAAAATCACTCAAGTGGAAAAAGTAGGTCAAGGTCATTTTATGAAAGTTTGATCAAAGATACATCCAATATGCAAGTTTGGTACATTTAGCACTTATACTTTGCTCAATATTGGCCTTTAAAGGCAAAATCACTCAAGTGGAAAAAGTAGGTCAAGGTTATTTTATGAAAGTTTGATCAAAGATACATCCAATATGCAAGTTTGGTACATGTAGCAATTATACTTTGCTCAATATTAGCCTTTAAAGGCAAAATCACTCAAGCGAAAAAAGTAGGTCAAGGTCATTTTATGAAAGTTTGATTAAAGATCATCCAAAATACAAGTTTGGTACATGTAGCACTTATACTTTGCTCAATATTAGCCTTTAAAGGCAAAATCACTCAAGTGGAAAAAGTAGGTCAAGGTCATATTATGAAAGTTTGATCAAAGATACATCCAATATGCAAGTTTGGTACATGTAGCACTTATACTTTGCTCAATATTGGCCTTATAAGGCAAAATCACTCAAGTGGAAAAAGTAGGTCAGATGCTGCATCTGATGCATGGGTTCACCTCAGCATCCCAAGATGAATCACTTGTGCAAGTTTGGTTACTGTAGCATCAGTACTTTGTCAGATACTGAACTACCCCAAAAACTTCAACCAGACATTGACAAAGTCATTCAACCGGAAAAAGTAGGTCAGATGCTGCATCCAATGCATGGGTTCACCTCAGCATCCCAAGATGAATCACTTGTGCAAGTTTGGTTACTGTAGCATCGGTACTTTGTCAGATACTGAACAACCCCAAAAACTTTAACCAAACATTGACAAAGTCATTCAACCGGAAAATGTAGGTCAGATGCTGCATCCGATGCATGGGTTCACCTCAGCATCCCAAGATGAATCACTTGTGCAAGTTTGGTTACTGTAGCATCAGTACTTTGTCAGATACTGAGTTACCCCAAAAACTTTAACCGGACGCGGACGCGGACGCAGATGCGGACGCGGACGCAGACGCGGACGCCGGGGTTATAGCATAAGCTCATCTCAACTTCGTCGAGGTGAGCTAAAAATGACCACAACCATTTTCTAAGACCCTGGGGGTCAGAGGCTCAAACAAAATATCAGGTGCACAACTAGACCACAGACCCATCATATTGCAAAAAGAATGAAGTCTCCATCATTTATAGTGTCAGAGAAGTTGCGAGCACAAGATTACGTAGAATTTCATGACCACGCCCATTTTCTAAGACCCTGGGGATCAGGGGCTAAAACCAAATGTAAGGTGCACAACTAGACCACATATCAAGTAGGATGCAAAAAGAATTAACTTTCTATCACCAATGGTTTTAGAGGAGTTGCGAGCACAAGAATTGTTTACAGACGGACGGACGACGGGGTATCGCATAACCTCGACTGGTCTGAGACCAGTAGAGCTAAAAAACAATAGAAGAATGCTGATAAGTCCTCCTTATGATTTTATCAAACACAAGAAATATGCTTCATAGAATGCAACATGCCAATTTATAGGATCATCTTAAGTAAAGCTCCTGAGCTTTGAGCCTAAAATCATTTAATTCAGTGTTCTTCTTTTGTCTATGGTCGATCGTTCACATCAACCAGCCCAACCTTCCTTCAAGTTTAGAACAGAATTCTGCAACTCTTCTAAACAAATTGTTGAAGCAATATTGCTTCACCCGGTAGAGCATATTCAATCAAGCCACTAAGACAAGTTGATTAATTTTAAGTAAGATAGAGTATGATTTGCAATGGCATGTTTATAAATAAGAGTAAATACTCATTACATGTAATTTTGTTAAGCTTATATCACCCGGTCAGAATTAAACTCTTCTGATGGGCGGGTGAAATTCAGCTCCATCCAATAATGTTTCTTTGTTAAAACAGTACCAGAATGTCTAAACTAACCTTTCAAGTCAACAGACATACTTCTACCATGGACTAGGCCAGGTCTGGGAGGGGGTAGGGGAGGTTCCTGTTCACCAACATTTCCTAGGAGCTTTGTTCAGATGAACGTGTAAAAAATTATACCCAAATATCTAAAGTAGTCCTATATTTCAAGTCGACAGGCATGCTTCTACCATGGACTTGGCCAGGTCTGGGTGGGGATAGGGATGATTCCTTTTCACCTATGTTTTCTCAATCTACTTAACTAGCAACTCTGCTAAAAACTTGTACCCAAATATCTAAACTAAACTCACCTTTCAAATCGACAGACATGCTTCTACCATGGACTTGGCCAGGTCTGGGTGGGGGTAGGGGAGGTTCCTGGTCACCCACGTTTCCTCCATCTACTTGACTAGCAGGGGCAGGGAGCAAAATCCCTGTAGATATCCCTGGTACTAAATATGCAAATTATATGTAAATGAGGTTGAATATTTATGAGCTAAAAGTTGTGCACTGCAAATCTTATAAATATTCATGAAATATAGTATTAACTGAACAAATATAAAAAGAAGCAACCAAAATTATAAATAGAAAAAATATATGTGTATCATGGCATGTAAGATACGTAATTCAAACGTGCAGATATTCAAAGCAATAAAGTGTAGAGAAAAAGCTTTGACAAAGGGAAAAAAATTACATATAAATTAACTGAATAATCATATCAAAAGAAGAATGTGATACAAATGTATATTTCGAAGGTTTCTTGAATAAAATTTACTTATATAATTATATAAGATCATGCAGATCACCATGCACCAAAAGAAGTTTTTCAAACAACTACTTATGAGTAACTATGGTAACTGCTATACAGAACATATGCATTAACATTTGGAATCTTCGATACTTAATCTTCCACTTATATGAATCTAAACGTTTTGGTAAATCCAGAGTTAAGGCCTTTTATTGACCCAATCAATCTTTAAGTTATTATACTTTTTTTCTCTGAGCAATTACAATGTATGAGCAAAATATTTGCCTGAAAAATCAGATATGAATTTAAAATCCCTTTTTCATTTAGATATTTTTTTCTTATTTTATCCAATGATTTGAAGAAGCACACAAAAACAAGTCTGAAAAACAATATCAAATTTTGGAAAAATTCAAAATAACTGCTACTAACAGTAAAGTAAAAATGCAAAAACATTTTTTTTTTTAAATCATTAGAAAAAATATCTTAAATTAAATGGAATTTAATGAAAACTTGTCTTTACAGATCTACCTGCATTTTTCTTGGCAGCGACAGGCCGAGGCCGGCCCTGAAGCATAGATGGTTGAACAGGACTCTGATTTTGGATCAAACGTTTTGGTTCGACCAATAACGAGTCTGCGTCATTTTGTACGTTAGAGTCTGGGACGGATTCTGTACGTTGTTTGATATGTTCTACTGGGGTATCAGAAGGAGAAACGACATGCGGAGCAGGTTCTGTAAATAATACCCAATAAACCAAACAAAGAAATTAGCAGGCATTTAAATCACATGCAAAAAAAAGAAAGGCCGCAATACCAATGTCAAAGATGCTAATAACATGCAATGAGTCAATTTTCAGTTATCTACATTATCAAAACTGAATAAAAACCATTTTCTTAAAAAGTAAAAAAAAAATCTTGTTTACAAAAAACAATTACAATTTCATGCTTCAATGCATGTTTCCTTCATCTCTAGCATTCTTTATACATCTTAATATTTTTTCAAATGTAAAACATCATGTCATAATGTCTAGATCAGTCAAAAATAAGAAAGAAATCTTAGTATAATAACATATTTCTTGCACTTAACTTTCCCGTTATAACTGAATATTCTCAAAGTGTTGAAAATACATAAAACAGAAAACTAGTGAAAAGGGTCACCACGCTTTTATCCCCTTGAAAAAATTTACAAGATTTACTTATACAATATATGTCAGCATGAGCACACAGCCTAATAAGACTATTCTGAGCTGATAAAATTTTAAATCCTCTTAATTTAATAATTTAGGATATCACATATCACCAATAATTTAATTGTGAATTTTAAAATTATTCACTCCTCTACATGCCTGTGAATTGACCCCTACAGTCTTGTGAATTAAATCATTCACTATCAATGTGAATTTCCATTTTAAAGCTTCATGAATGGATGTCTGTTTCCAACATTCTTTAGTTTTAAAACAAAAGTTTCTTATACTTCCTATTTTTGACTGATCTTCAAATAGTTTTCTGCAGTCTACAAGCATTCAGTATATACCATGCCCTATTCACCATGAATAATACAGCATGCATATATAGGGTTGTGTACACATGCTATTATTTTTTTTTCTAAAGTAATGGTAATGATAGTTTCAACTTCAAAGACAGACAGAGTAAGACGTAGCCATAAGCTTTGCTGATCATAGTGACCGAAGTTTGTGTTCGTAAATAAAATGATACTCAAGGGGACTCCTTGAATGAATGCATTTAATTGGGTGATATCCCTTGATGTAAAGAGCAATGCCCCCCCTCCCAACCCCCCTTGCTTTCTTTTTTTTTTTCTTCTCCTCAATGTCGACTTCGACCCATAAGAAAATTCAGAACAGATTATGTGATAAAATAGGAAATTGAGTAAGTTCAAATTTTGATGTATCAGTCACATATCTTCTTCAGTTCAATAGCAAATTTTCATGTCGGGAGAAGTCAAAGAAAGCGTTACAAATACAGATTCTAAATACTTCGCCTAGATTCACTTGCGGAACTATGATTAGCAAAACTAATAGACAAGAATTCACAGTTCCAGAATATGAACAGATGAACAAAGATGTTAGTTTTTAACCTTCAGATTTCTTTTCTGTAAAATTTAAAGACATAGTAGTCAATAACCAATGTTAAGAACTTTGAGGATCATAAAGAATTTTGGAGAAATGGAAACACTTCTAATTGATTTTAATCATGCCCCCTTTTCAAGAGTTATCTAAAAACACCAAGATATATTCAAAGAGATCACTAATTACTAAAGATATTTTTAATCTGTACACCTAAAGAGAATTTTTCTACTTTGGCCGGAATTAGTAAAAATTTAGTAGAAAGATGCTACATTCAAGCATCTAGACTACCTGAGAACGCCCTACCACGCTCATGCCCCTCCTTCTGCTTGTGTACATGACTCTCTGGTGACACTCGTACTGCTATTGGATGTGCAATACCAGATTCCTAAAAATGTATACAAAGTGTCTTGCTTAATGTTTATCACAGTATAAACGGTTACCTCAGCCTAGTCCAAATAGGTACATACAAAAATCACTCCACATATGGGTATCCTATACGGTCAACCACCAGAATTGATATCACTATCATTTCAAATACTTTCTTAAATAATAGGACACAACTAAACCGCTTGAAAGATTCTTAAATACTAATACAAACTTTTCTCTCTATCAGCAGCATTATTGACTTCAATCAAATGAAGTTGAAATGACTTTTTCATACAGATTCAGGGCTGCTGCAAGTGATAAAAATGACATGATCGCTGAGCGATATAAGTCCCCTACCGGTGGCATATATTTATGTCCTGCAACTCTGCCTATGAATTACTCTTCAATTAAACATGAGTTTTAATTAAACTTACTTTGTACTGTCCGTGCAACTCAGTTCTGAGGTTTTATCTGCTTTATCGATTTGAAAAAGAGGTCAAGTTCGAGTGACGAAATTTGAACTTGCTCTGTAACTATCCAAGACTAAGCTGAGTATCAATTTTTACCTGAATATCTGTATTTGTTGCAGAAAAAAGTCTGGAAAACTGACAAAAACTAAATTGTGCAAGTCATCAAGGGGCATAAATCCTCCAAAAATAGGTCAAACGAGACAAAAGTCGAACTTGCCCTGTAACTATGCAAGACCAAGCTGTGTATCAAATTTCACCTGAATATCTCTATTTGTTGCAGAAAAAAGTCCGGAAAACTGACAAAAACTGAATTTTCCAAGTCATCAAGGGGCACAATTCCTCCAAAAATAGGTCAAGCGTGACAAAAGTCGAACTTGCCCTGTAACTATGCAAGACCAAGCTGTGTATCAAATTTCACCTGAATATCTCTATTTGTTGCAGGAAAAAGTCCGGAAAACTGACAAAAACTGAATTTTCCAAGTCATCAAGGGGCATAACTCCTCGAAAAATAGGTCAAGCACGAAGAAAGTCGAACTTGCTCTGTAACTATCCAAGACCAAGCTGTATATCAAATTTCATCTGAATATCTCCATCCGTTGCAGGAAAAAGTCCGGAAAACTGACAAAAACTGAATTTTCCAAGTCATCAAGGGGCATAACTCCTCGAAAAATAGGTCAAGCATGACGAAAGTCGAACTTGCTCTGTAACTATCCAAGACCAAGCTGTGCATCAAATTTCATCTGAATATCTCCATCCGTTGCAGAAAAAATGCCGGAAAACTGACAAAAACTGAATTTTCCAAGTCATCAAGGGGCATAACTCCTCAAAAAATAGGTCAAGCATGACGAAAGTCGAACTTGCTCTGTAACTATCCAAGACCAAGCTGTGTATCAAATTTCATCTTAATATCTCTATCCGTTGCAGAAAAAAGTCCGGAAAACTGAAATTCGGACAGACGGACAGACGGAGGGACAGACGGACGGACGGACAGACGGACGGACAGACAGACCGAGAGGAAACTAAGAGTCCCCTTCGGCGTTGCCGGTAGGGGACTAATTAGTGGCCAATATTCGGCCTATTCCAATGCAAAATAGTATCTTTTTTCCCATCTTTGGCCCTAAAAATTTCCACTTCTTTCTGGTCTTTGTTTGATATATATATACTCAACCATCTATCAACAGAGAGTCTAGCCTAAATCATATTACAATGTAATAATGGGTTAAAATGAATATTCTTGATACATGTACTGTATTTTGTTTATATAAAAAAATCCAAATTTGTTAAAAATACTGCTGTTTTTCTCAATTTGAAAGGCCCGGCCCCATTCCCAAATACCCTTCAACAGCCCCAAGATGATTTCTATGGGGCTCCCACAATATAATACGGTAAACGTGTACATTTTCGTGCGTGGGTTATTTTCACGTTTTTCACGAATGTAGGGACTTCACGAAAATTTCCCTGTGTGAAAATATCCCCACTGCATTCTTACAATGGAACAGGCTTTCTACTCTACCTTGATGAAAAAGTAGGAGAAAAGTAGGAGTAGTCAATGAAAAAAAGTAGGAGAAAAATAGGAAAAAGTAGGAATTAATAGGGAAAAAGTAGGAAATTTTCCATCACTTTTAGCTACAATTTCAGTAAGTATGACCCACAAATCCAGTAAGCAATGATTGTAGACTGGTAATGTTCATCTTTGAGGAAATCACAGAGAGAAATAAGGACAGATTGATTTTTTATGTAAGATATACAGAATGGGCGAGCGAAGCAAGCCCAAATTTTTTTAAAAACTTTGAATCAGATGTCGATGACAAGTGAAGCAAGTAATTTTTTACTTTTGAGATGAAAAAGTAGGAATAGTAGGAGGTTTTGAAGAAAAAGTAGGAAAAAATAGGATCAAAATAAAACATAGGTAATCACAGATTACGAAGCTCACCTCGTGACAGCAAAATTTAATTCAAACATATTTCTTAGTACATGTATATTGGCTTTTAAAGGCAAAACCACTCAAGCAGAAAAAGTAGGTCAAGGTCATTTTATGAAAGTTTGATCAAAGATACATCCAATATGCAAGTTTGGTACATGTAGCAGTTATACTTTGCTCAATATTGGCTTTATAGAGCAAAATCACTCAAGCGGAAAAAGTAGGTCAAGGTCATTTTATGAAAGATTGATCAAAGATTCATCCAATATGCAAGTTTGGTACATGTATTACTTATACTTTGCTCAATATTGGCTTTTAAAGGCAAAATCACTCAAGCGGAAAAAGTAGGTTGAGGTCATTTTATGAAAGTTTGATCAAAGATATATCAAATGTGCAAGTTTGGAACATCTAGCACTTATACTTTGCTCAATATTGGCTTTTAAAGGCAAAATCACTCAAGCGGAAAAAGTAGGTCGAGGTCATTTTATGAAAGTTTGATCAAAGATACATCTAATATGCAAGTTTGGAACATCTAGCACTTATACTTTGCTCAATATTGGCTTTTAAAGGCAAAATCACTCAAGCGGAAAAAGTAGGTCAAGGTCATTTTATGAAAGTTTGATCAAAGATACATCCAATATGCAAGTTTGGTACATGTAGCACTTATACTTTGCTCAATATTGGCTTTTAAAAGCGAAATCACTCAAGTGGAAAAAGTAGGTCAGATGCTGCATCCGATGCATGGGTCCATCTCGGCATCCAAAGATGAATCACTTGTGCAAGTTTGGTTACTGTAGCATTAGTACTTTGTCAGATACTGAGCTACCCCAAACTTCTTATCCAAATCACTCAAGCAGAAAATGTAGGTCAGATGCTGCATCCGATGCATGGGTTCACCTCAGCATCCAAAGATGAATCACTTGTGCAAGTTTGGTTACTGTAGCATCAGTACTTTGTCAGATACTGAGCTACCCCAAACTTCTTAACCAAGTCACTCAAGCGGAAAATGTAGGTCAGATGCTGCATCCGATGCATGGGTTCACCTCAGCATCCAAAGATGAATCACTTGTGCCAGTTTGGTTACTGTAGCATTAGTACTTTGTCAGATACTGAGCTACCCCAAACTTCTTAACCAAGTCACTCAAGCGGAAAATGTAGGTCAGATGCTGCATCCGATGCATGGGTTCAACTCAGCATCCAAAGATGAATCACTTGTGCAAGTTTGGTTACTGTAGCATTAGTACTTTGTCAGATACTGAGCTACCCCAAACTTCTTAACCGGACGCGGACACGGACGCGGACATGGACGCGGAAGCGGACGCGTGGGGTTATAGCATAAGCTCACTCAACTTCGTCGAGGTGAGCTAAAAAGTAGGAAAAGTAGGAAATAGTAGGAAAAAGTAGGAACAGTAGAAAGCCTGATGGAACAAACATTTTTATCGCAAATATTTCCCCCCTGAGTAACGTTTTGATGCTATAATGGCAAAATTTTTCCCCCAGCGAAAATAATTTATGTTTACAGTATGGGCTCTAAATATATTTTTTATAACACTGACAATTGTATCATAAAGATGATATTGCGTGTATACCATCAATGCAGTAATCAATAAATGATCTTACAGGATCTGGTTTCTGGAAGCCAAAGTTGACAGGTTTTATGACAGGGGAGGCGACATCACTAGCTGTGTCCGAGGACTGCTCCTGTATGGGAGGTTCCGGTACCCACTGTCCTGCAGCGGCCTGGGGGGAGGAGGCGGGCGGGGTCACTCGCTTTAAGGTGCTTCCCTGGGGGAGGTCTGCAGCAAAAGGTTCCTCTGTAAAAAATATGATAGACGTATGAAATAAGCAAAAATATGCAGTATTCGTGGTTATTTTTTTAGCAGAGGGTAGTGGGACCTGTAAATGTATGCACCATTGAAAATGTGATCCATCAGATAAGTGAAATACATGTAGTTTAAATGCAAGGAATAAGTGAATCACGATATACATGTATGATTTCTAGAAACAAAAACCTCTTAGAAAATTATTTTATGCCTAATCATCAATGAAATTTCCTGCACATAGTACAAAATAGAATTCAACCGACTTATCAACATGTCTACTGATTACTATTTGCACAGTAATGTTGTAGGGAAATGGCTGTACATGCCATTATTTTTCCTGCAACTAGCGTGGTTTGCAGAACTGAAAATCGGTAAGTTATTCCAGAGAATTTATTACTTTCATAATGACATGATTTCAATTTAAGGATAGAGAATAAAGCAAAACTATCCTGGAAGGAACAA
The DNA here is from genome assembly GCA_028142955.1 of Pinctada fucata. Lineage (NCBI taxonomy): Eukaryota > Metazoa > Mollusca > Bivalvia > Pterioida > Pteriidae > Pinctada > Pinctada fucata. The sequence goes on from AP027104.1 coordinate 19,716,981, forward strand.
CCCTACTATAAATCACCATACAACTTGAAGCATAGCTCACATTTTTTCAAAAGCGGTACAATTCTTTCTACATTTTACGATGCTTACCGTTTGCAAAAGCTGTATACGGCATGAGAGCGAACGGCAATCTCTCGGGAAGTTCTATTTCGTTCCTTCGTAATACAACCAGATGCATAGCTATACAGAATTCCTCCAATGATAATGCCCCATCTCGATTCAGATCTGATAATTGCCTGTCAACAAAAAACGGAAAGTGCTTTTTAAAATATTTACAAACGTATTCATAGACAGAGTAATGTATGAGAAGCAACTGCACCCTCTGATTGCTGGAAATGAAATTATAAATTTCCTGATTTCACAATGTTTTTACTTCGAACAAACAAGTTTTGAACCTTGGTCAAACATTGAAAATGAATAGTGACATCATGAATTTTTCCCTATTCAGAGGGTTTAATTCAGTACAGTGTTGCTGACTGAATATCTCCTCTGATGAAATTCAAAAGAATACAGAAATATGCTGTGATCTGAGGCATACGTGATATGTTGTGTTATCAAATGAACGATTTTACTGACTGATTAATTTTTGACAGATTTACCAGGTAATTTTAATGAATCTTGAGGTAGAGCCCTATCTTAATAAATTACATAAATATATCAATAATTCATCAAGATAGGGCTATACTTCAAGATTTATTAAAATTTACACCTAAAAAGATAAATAACATAAATGTATCAAAAATTCATCAAGATAGGGCTATACTTCAAGATTTATCAAAATTTACACATAAAAAGAGGATAAGAAAATCTAGATAAAAAAGTTAGCAAAGTCTACTTTAGGTTTATTACATAAGAAAGGACAAACAAATACATTTTCTGAATACATGTACAAGTTGCAAAACCTCAACATAACTAAGTAAAGATTCATATAATTACCATATTTTAGATAATTCTTGCACAGGTAGCTTGGATTTTTCAAAGAACTCCTTTGCTACTGCACCTGCAATGAAGCATCATGAAATACTATACTAAAGACGAAAGAAATAAAAAAAAAAAAAAACAATGCTTCCGATACATGTTTAACATACATTTTGCTACAGTATTTCAAGTAAAATTATTTCAATCAGTCTCTCAAGAATCACATTAGTATTCTGTCCTACCAAATATAAAGGGAAATTACCACATACATGTATTTACCCTGATAAATGACAGAAGGAACTATTCATGCAATTGACCCTTCCGATTGTGGGAAAAAAATGCAAAATTTCGTGACGTCACAATGCTTTTACCTCAGACAAGCTTCAAACCTCAGTCAAACATCGAAATTGCATTGTGACGCCATGGAATTTCTCAAAGTAAGAAATGTACAAAACTTTAAGTGAAATTTCCAAATTCTAAAAGTCTACCTGTTATAGTGCCATTCAGATCTGGTTGCATTGTTTGGAATTGTTTTGTATAATAATCTCTTTGTTCGTCGTTAATTGCCCATACATCGTCAACACTTTCCGGGTCGGAGCTTATCGATGAGGAGTCAAATCCAGGAGGCTCCAGATGGTAGGTCTTCTTAGGACCTGTACCCAGTAAACCTGAAAACACATCCATTCTCAGTGAGTATATATAATTGACCCTTCCGATTGCGGGAAAAAAATGCAAAATTTCGTGACGTCACAATGCTTTTACCTCAGACAAGCTTCAAACCTCAGTCAAACATCGAAATTCATTGTGACGCCATGGAATTTCTCAAATCTTTCCCGCGTTCTGAAGGGTCAATTGTTTATGCTTTATAAGGAAGACTATATTCAATTTCATACAAATAACAAGCACTTCAATCAGTTTTACAGTTTTTAATTTTTGCAAGTAATTATAAAATAAGAAAGCTTTTCTTTTATAACGAATATGACTTTGCTGAAATCTGCAAGATAATGTTAACTTCTTGTTCAATGCCAAATCAGAAATGTCTTATACAAGCGTATCTATAAAAATTTAAAATGAAGAGATTTACTTCTTACTGAAGAGTGTTTTGTTCAAAATAGATACTATGAAACTACCGTACCTATACAAGATGAGATTTCTTTAACAGGACTGAAAATCCTTCAGTTTTATGCTTGTCACTGACAATGTAGAATATGTTTTGGCAATACAAAATTTTTAAGTATTCACTACCCATCATAAATAAGTATCCACGTAATATAAACGTTACAAATTTCATGAAAAGCTAATCCCAATATTTTCTCTTCTGAGCTTTAAAATGTATGAGAAGTCTCAACATACTGTTCGCATTATTTATCTGTATACAAAAATGGAAAATTTCTAATAATAATTTTGGATTTTTTTCTCTCAAAATCAACATTTTTATTCAAAAATTGCAAAAATGTATTGAAAACAGAAATTAAGCTGGCAAATCTACTTGAATTGATAGCATTATGGTTAGTCATCAGATTCTATAAAATATGGAACAAAATTCTTTCATTTTTTTTTTAGAACAAGAGGAAAGTATTAGGTGGGCACTTATAAAATGTGAAGGGTAGTGCATATTTTACAACTACCACCTGCTATACTTAAGAGTCTAATTTCTTTTACTGCTTACATACCGTGACTCTCATCATCTTCAAAAGACGCCCAACCAGCTTCGTGAGTAGAATTTAATGAATCGTAATGATTTCCGGGATGTGAATGGGAATGTGCACTGCTCGTCATTGACGGTACATGGCCACTTGTTATCACAACAGAGTTATGTCCCCTCTCTGGAATGACAGTCCCTTGAGCTCCACCGGTCATAGCATTCTGCATTCCAGCTTGAAAAGCGTTCTGGTTCACTATATGACTACCTGGTCCCTGGCTGGCTGAAGAAGCCACACCTCCTGGTACCTGATTGGCTACAGGCTTAATTGCTGGGGCTGTCCCTGCAGCAGCCTGAATCTGATTGGCTGCTACTGCTGGAATGGTAGATCCTGATTGGACAGTGTTTGTTGAGGGTATCATGGTGGGTGGAGATGAGGGAGGGGACTGGGCAGTTGGTGAGAACTGCTGTGGGGATTTTGCATTGCTTACTGTGTCTTCTTGTACAACATTCTAAAATCAAATAGAAACAACATGTTTTATCATTCAGTGAGTGAGTGAGAATCAAAAGAATTTATATCTGAAAATCATATTCATCAAAAGGTATAACTCATCATTTAGTAATCAGATATACATGTAGTTGCAATGAAAGATAACAAAAAAAATTTTCAATTGCTAATGATTTCAAAGAAGTTCAGTAAAGTCCAACAATTCTTTGCAATAGAAATTAAATTTCTTAAAAAGCCAAAATATTTAAAATTCTCATTTAGAGCCCCATGAACAAATTTTGCCCATTTGCCTCTGAAAATGGTGAGGGTGATTTAGTTTATTATCCTTCTAAAAAGTCCCATAATGATTATCTCCTTCTTGAATGGAGCTTAACTTTTAAAAAGCCATAAATTTTGAGAATCATTAAGAAAATTCTTAATATTGAATGTTTTGCATTTTCATCAATCTGACATATTTTAAAAATGACATATAATATCTTATCACTTTATCAAATCACAAATTATAATTTCATTGCATAAGACTGCCTGATAAATAGACAATTTCCAAGATGTTTCATTTGATAGTTAGACTACGGACATCACATACTTTGGCAACATTTTTTAATGTGACATCACACACGAAGCACTGGAAACATAACGTAGAGCCTTTGATTTACTATGACGTAACAATTCAAAAGTTCGGCAAGGTACTTGATGTCCGTAGTTTGATGTGTAAAATCAAAGGGTTTTAAACGGTTGATTCCAAGAACTTGAAAATGGACTATTAGCAATCACTATTCTTCAAATCCATATCATACATGTATTTGTACTCACTGACCAAGTATAAAGACCCCATACCTGTTGGGCATTATGTGACTGAGGTTGAACGACGGCCAGATTCGGCTGTGCCGCGGCAGCAGCTGACCCATCTCTGTCAACTAGCCCTCTGAACTGACCAGAGGATGACCGTCCGTGAGATTTCTTGGTAGCAGGAGGGGGCGGGAGTTGACCACGTGGCTGGTGTTGAGAGGTTGCCAAGGGCTGCTGGGGAGGATATACAGGTACTGGTTGTCCTTGTCTATATTAAGTAAAATTAAACTCTTTTAAAATAGACATATATAATGATAAGGGATACCCTTAACAATCTTTTAATGTGTAAGTCACATCCTGTCTAAATTTTTCTACATTTAAATAGGCAAACAAAAAACCTTATTCATTTCAAAGACCAACCTGACTATTGTTTAGTGATATTGTCCTGGGTATTGCTAAACTAAAATTCAGTGCTATCCATTTCAATGCATTTTCATTTTTCTTTTAATTTTAGGAATTTTTGAAGTTTCATGCATCTTGACATCCAAGTCAAATTTCGAGTTTTTAAATGCTGGTAAAAATCCCATCTTCACAAGCCAAACATACAACTTATCCTGTTTAAGTGATGAATCAAACTCTATGCTCGTAAACTCATAAGAATTGGAACAGGGAATTTCCCTACGCAACATCCCCCTTTGAGAAGTGCTAACAGTTACAACAGACCGTTGGCAGATTTTTATTTCCATGAAATCGCACTGCAATCAAAATTCATTGTGTTAACAGTCTGAAAATTCTTGCACCAAGTTCAGACTGACGGAACAAATATTTTTAATTACAGTACATTATTTCAGTCTTCATAAAAACTCACAAGCCTGACACACGAACTACTCAAACATTTGTCAGGCTAGTGAATATTGTCTAACAAGCAATCCGATTGGCTCTTAGATGGCAACATTTCAGCTTAGCCAATCACAGGCTCTCAAATGGCTCGTCTTATTTGTGAAGAATCTGTGAAGCAACAGTCTTCATGGTTGTCATAGCATCCTACAAAAGCTGAACGGAAAAATATGTAGCACGAGTGCAGCTCGAACCCAGACTTTCAGCATGCTGTGTAGCATGCTAGCCGGGCACGCTAACCACTACGCTACTGGGGAAGTTGCCATCTAAGCCGGTTGGACTCTGCCCACTTCTAAATTACCCTCTAAACTATACAAAGAATTTTTATATGTAGAGGTTGAAAGAAGTTTGCATGAAGACTGTTATCTATTTTCTATTTAAAATGACTGAATTTCCAAACGCAAATTCCTAATACATGTATACAAATTGGTTTTCTACTCATGATGTGTAACGATGAAATTTTCAAATGCAAATTTCTAAAGTGTATGATAAAATTATAACAAGTGTATAATAACCATAAAAATTCTTTCCCTATACTCCTCTATCCAATACAAACTAATCTTATAAGGAACTAAATCAAATAAAGTCAATAGGTACTTGTTGTCCAATACAACTGAATATGAAGTGCCTACTTGAATCTATATGTCTATTTTCCTGTTTAGTGTTGTGATAAGAGAAGGAATATTTTCCTTTATAAGTTTCCTTTAATCATCTTCATATCCAATGTTTAAGTCAAGAATTCTAAGTATGGCCATAGTAATTAAATATTTTGTTTAACGTCCCCTGGAGGGTACCTTTTCATTCTTAAGAAAAAACACACACAAATAAGTCAAACATTCAATTTTCAATCCGGAAAAAAATCACAAAAATTCATTTCAAATCAAACCAAATCCTTTTAGAGTATCTTTAAGGCTAGAAAATTCTTCATCTGCTTCCATGTACAGAGTTACTTTTAAGAAAAATTTAACATTTTCAAGTTTATATTAGAAATTCCCATTTTCTATCCTTATTCAATCCTCTATCTAAAGTTTCTAATTGATAACTTTTCTTGCCTGACCGGTGGGTACACTCCAGAAAATGACCAGGACGTAAAACAAAATATATTTTATTACTATGGCCTAATAATACCACTTTTATATTTATAACTACATGTACAAGTACCTTTCTATGAGATCTTTGACAGGAACTGAGTTCTGTTGCCCAATCTTATCTGAAGATAAAAAATAAAACACAAATGCAATGATACGACAAACCCTTCAGTTAAACATGTAGTGATACATAACAAGGAAATGAAGCCGAGCCCAATACAACTTTTTTCATCGACCCAATATATTTTTGTATCCCCCCTGTAAAACACTGTATAACGAATTTATCCCACCGATGGCTTTTGGTTTGTGTATGTTACGTCGACATGTTTTAAAGCATCTCGGTGACGTCAAAAGCGTAAAGCGTCTTTGTAGAAGCAGGATATTAAAATAATATCCTGTCAGTAACATAATACAACATAATACTAGTATTCGATTCTTCTCGACCAGTCAGATTGCAAGAAATTTGCCAGAGGTGGGATAATTGTTTATACATTGTGTTCAATTGTATTCCATTTAATATACACTGTATGTATGAAAAATATTCCCATTAAGCTTTCCAAAATATCCAATAATTCATCTCATATACAGAAAGCATTTGCTTACATAAAAACAAACATCACACATTTTCCTGTGGGTGTCTCGCTTTCCTTGGTCTCATTTCTTAGAATGACACAAATGGACAAGAACCATATCCAAATATAGAGAACAAAATAGTTGCCAGAGTCACCTAATGCTCGACTGCATAGCATAATATCTCTCATGACAGCCAATTTATTTAAACTCCCTTTCTCAGGCAACAACATATATCACATCATAAATCACTGAAGCAGAAAAAGTAGGTCAAGGTCAGATTTCAATAGTCAAACCCAAGATGCATCCAATATGCAAGTCTGGTGCATGTAGCACTTATAGTTAGCTCAATATTGCCAATTTAAAGCAAAATCACTGAAGCGGAAAAAGTAGGTCAAGGTCATATTTCAATAGTCTAACCCAACATGCATCCAATATGCAAGTCTGGTGCATGTAGCACTTATACTTTTCTCAATATTGGCTTTTAAAGGTAAAATCATTCAAGCGGAAAAAGGTAGGTCAAGGTCATTTTATGAAAGTTTGATCAAAGATACATCCAATATGCAAGTTTGGTACATGTAGCACTTATACTTTGCTCAATATTGGCTTTTAAAGGCAAAATCATTCAAGCGAAAAAAAGTAGGTCAAGGTCATTTTTTGAAAGTTTGATCAAAGATACATCAAATATGTAAGTTTGGTACATGTAGCACATATACTTTGCTCAATATTGGCTTTTAAAGGTAAAATCATTCAAGCGGAAAAAAGTAGGTCAAGGTCATTTTTTGAAAGTTTGATCAAAGATACATCAAATATGTAAGTTTGGTACATGTAGCACTTATACTTTGCTCAATATTGGCTTTTAAAGGCAAAATCATTCAAGCGGAAAAAAGTAGGTCAAGGTCATTTTTTGAAAGTTTGATCAAAGATACATCAAATATGTAAGTTTGGTACATGTAGCACTTATACTTTGCTCAATATTGGCTTTTAAAGACTTTATTGCTATCTTAACATTTACCTTATCATCTCAACATTTGCCTTATCATTTGTAATAATTTTAAATATCCCAACCCCAGGGGCTATATCCTCATCTGGATATATTAAATGATGTATAATTAAACATTTGCAACAAAAAAAAACCAACAGAATATGAATATGGGAAAGGTAAATGTGTAATCTTAACATTTACCTTATCATCTAGTTCGGACGACGCCGACGCCGACGCCGACGCGGACGCCGACGCCGACGCCGACGCCGGGGGTATTGCAATAGCTCTTTTGCACTAAAGTGCAGTCGAGCTAAAAATGGAAAATTTGAAAATCGTTAACTGAAGGGCGTACAAAATCATGATAAAACAGGAACCAAAGCAAACAAACAAATAATTCCACCATATGAACAGAAGCAAACTCGCAATCAATAAGGGAGTGAGACCAGGTGCTCAGTAAGAGTCGGCATCCCCTGCAATACAACACCATAATCATATCACAAATAGACTGGGCCGGAATAAGCATGAGAAGATGAGAAACTAAAAATATTCTACAGCTGACCTTGACTTTTTACTTATCCTGACTTAGATCAGAAGTAAACTCTGCGTTCCTAGAGACCACTTGGTAACCGGACAGGTGGGAGGGTAGGGTTGTGCGCACGCAATCCTCGTAACGACACTATTCAGATGACCTCCCCTAGTTGGCACAAACTGCCCATTGGTCTCGTTGGTTAATGTGTAGCCTTTTGTGTTTGATGATTTTATGTCGTGTTTTGTGAACATCGACGGCGGGTGCGGCTAGCCAACAAGGGATACTTACTCCTCCCGGGCACCTAGTCCCACGTCTAGCTTGCTAGGGGTCCGTCAATGCTTAATTTTGTGCTCTATTGTGAGTGCTGTTGCGATTATCGTCAGGATCTTCTTAAACTCATTTGTGTTCCTTGTCCCTTTTACGTCTCTTTTTATGGTTTTCATGTGGGAGCGTTTCGGTGTGCGTTTTGTTGTGCGTTTCGGTGTTTTGATGTCTTGTTGGAGATCCCTTGATAAGTGTAGTCATTTTTTTTTCCAATATCTGACTTATCTTAGGGCCAGTACACATGGACAGTATCCTTGAATATAAACAAATTGCTTGGAAATGACATAATGATGCGGTATTATTATCTGCACGCATCATACATGTCCGACATCAACGATCAAGTCGTAGTTATAGTCATGATTATGAATGCAATACTTCGATGTATATGAACATGATGAAGGAATGGGCGAAAAAATGACTGACAGACAGACACAAGAGACATATAGCACGAAGTAAAGGGAGTATATGAAGGGATGGACGAGCAGAAGGACCGACAGACAGACACAAGAGACAAATACATTGTAGCATGAAGTAAAGGGAAAAATGGACCGAGACAAACCAAGGTAGAAATATATTTGGGGGATTTTTAATCCGTCCTAGGCTCAGTATCAACTTCCTTCTTTAACGCTCTCGACAAAAATTGTCCCTCTCTATCTCGACTCTGATAACTGTGAAATTCCTTCCAACCCTTTTTGTCCCAAATACACATAACACCAGACAATGAATCTACAGATTCATAAACTATTACACATGGAGACATGATGACAATGAAAAGTTGATTTTGTCTACAGATCGATATGATAAACTGTCTGGTTCACTTATTGTCCGTTGCCCATTTCTGTTGTCAACTAGGGTATCAAATATTGGTTAGTCACAGATAGCGGAATCCCAATATAAATCATACTCCGTCTTTTATTCATTACTCTAACTAGTCACGCTGTTTGTCTATCATGTCTATTGCCTAGAAATAGGGTGTATTCTGGTGATAGCTTGGATGCTTACACCTTATACGGACAGACAGACCGACAGAGAGACAAATGCAATGGAAAGCACGCAATTGCCTGACCGAAATTTAAATTTTATGAATTAAGGTAAAGGTAATTCATTGGCGTGATCAGAATTTTAATTGATGTATTTTGAAGATGAAACAAAATAGCAAATGACGAACGTGGGAAAATGCGCACTGTATATTTACATACTCTTTTCAATCGACAATTGAAGAAAACAGACAGGATTGTGACTGGCTTGCAAACGTTATATTGGCATTAATGAATAAACCATAGTTCCCTTATCTCCAGCGACGTTTTCGCCGGTGTTACGTAATATCAAGGAGTCCCTTCATACTCCCATGATTTTTGCTAGACTTCAGTTCCTAAACAAGATTTTCCTTCCCGTCTGACAGAAATCACGATTGGTGTGTACAAAGTGGCAAACAATTTAACGCTTGGGAAATGAAAGGCTTGAATGTGCAGTTTTGTTAGAGCCCGACGGCAGATTAAGTCCATTCCTACAGAAAATCTAATAACGTGGGTGAATGGGGAAATGTCAATTGTCTCCATATCACTGGTAATATGGCGGTAAAAATACTTAGACACGATTCGAGGTGTGAATCAATTGTTTGTAATTTTCTTTATAAAATATTTGAAATTCTCTTACAATATCCTTAATCATAGAAAAATAATTCTTATCATCTCTTTTTACTGTTATTTTCATTAAATTCTTCTCTTTCTCGATGGTGAGACTGACATGTAAAGTTTTGACAGTTCATGTCGATGCACTGCAACCCCCCCCCCCCCCCCTTTCTCCTTGTCTTCCTTTCATCAAAATCTCTTTTTTCTGTTCGGGGAAGGAGGGGTCGCCCCTGGTTAAGGAGAATTTTAAAGATTTTACCTTGGTCGTTGGTTTTCGTGAACTTCGGCAGAGGTATGTCCATTCCTGAAATCAAACAAAATACAATTATATTTGAATGTAAAAAAAAGTACCGATGGAGCTTCCCTAGATTTCAATCGGTGATCGGATAGCAATGTTTCGAATCATTAATACTATTGCAAAAGATACAATCGTGTAATATCGACTTTGCACCCACACACAAGTTTAACACCGGGCTTCGGTGCTAGGGTATACTGTTATAAAGAATTTTAAACTACATTGAAAATTCATATATAACACAAGCACTTGAAGCAATACCGAGAGCACCCCTAGCATAAGGCTTAAGAATTTTTTATTTCTATAAGAAAAGCATGCATCATCATTTTCAACGACACACAGTATATAATACACTGTAAAAATTTTAGTTCAAATTCAATAAAGAGGGACTTTTATTTGTTATAGCTAATTTTTATTTGTCGAAATTGGTCATCAATTTGGTGAATTGTAAAAAATGTGAAGCCTCATTTTCAATTGTGAAATATTGGTCATAGCTAATTTTTCTTGTGAAATTACAGACTGAAATATTGTATAAATGACCAATTCGTTACAATATAGTTTGTGTAAACGAAGGGGGGGTGCGGGATTCGAAACAATATTTTAGTCAGCTATACAAAATCAATATTTCGTTGGCTTTTCCTTTACTACTGTTCAAGAAATTCCTGTCTTGTAATAAATTAAGATCCCTTCGTCGCTGGCACCGTTTTCGATAATCCCCAGACGCTGAAAGTCTTCTTGTGTATTCTGTATAGACTCTTTGTTGCATCAACAAACCAAGTGTTCTATCAGGAGGAGGCGTTTTGATGTAATCAATTATAAACATAGTTGAGCCATTATACGTATTGTAACGATGAGAAAAACCTCTTCTTGCCAATAAAGTTATGAATGCAGATGGTTTACAGATCCAGGTCTCAGCTATTATCTATATTTTAAGAGGTATAAAAGATGGGCCCGTTGACAAGTTTCTACGCATGTGGTCCACACGACAAATCTACGGATAAAGTTTATTTTCTGATCACGAAGACAAAATTTCAAAGCAACCAAGACATCGACACGTACAGACTCTTTTTCAGAAGTAGGATTTTCGCGAATTTCCTTTTTAACCTTTACAATATGTCATAAACATGATAAAATTCTTACTTTTACGTTTTCAGTAATATAAAGTTTGATGCTAAATCTTATTTTCAAGAGATTTAGATCGAGCTTAATATCAAAAAGGGCATTTTCAAATTTATTTTTTTTTTAAATTCGCAACATTAATTGCGACTTCGTTTCCTATACGCAACGTTGAAGTTGAATTTCTCTGGTTTATAATATGCTGACGAACAGACAGCAAAAAACTGTATGTCCCCGAATCTCCGATCACGGTGGCATTCACAAATTTTTCATTGACTATGCTGAATAGAATATTCTAAGATTTATATTTGTATTTACAAATGTATTATCAAATGTGCTCCTGAACGCATTTGAAAATCTGCAGTAGCCTTAACTTTTCTCGTGACCTTGAACTTGAATGCTACCTTAACCTTTATTGGGAACTGCAAGCTAATCAATGACTGCTGAAAACACAAGACAGACAGAAGGACAAACAGACAAATAAACATACCAAAATGCGATTCAAAAATATTGGAAATTTGAACAAATAATGCAGTCTCTAAAGCAAGCTCGAATTTAGAGGGAGTGGATGGGACAGAGCAAGGGGATGAGAAAGCCCTGGAATTTGCCCACATCGTGATTTTCCTGTTTTTGATTAATCTTTCGCAAAACCATAGGATGCCACTCCCGGAACAACTCTAAATCCACTCAAGCAATACCCGCGATGCTCTTGTTAGAATGATAATGAATAGATATTTATTAAATCTGCCACCAGAATCCATTTCCATCTTCAGTTACATTGCAAGTTGATTTTTCACAGGAAAATTGATTTTCTTGACCGAGTTTGTTTGATCATCGATTTTTTTGTGTCACCTAATTAATTAGAGCGCCGTAGATAAACTCCCTTCACGTCTAATTCCAACAATCAAGTCTCTATAGTAAAAGTTGGACTAACAAATGGAGGCAGGGCTCCGAAATCAAGTACAGTATAGACACTGGGGACGATACAGTGTTTAACTACCTTTTCCTTAGCTGGGAATATCCATTTGTATACAAGTACATAAATATACATCTTCCTTTATTGAACCAACACACCGGCTTATCAAGAATGAACAGATCAATACACTGAATGTCTCAACAACAATCCTCAAATCTATGGAAATAGTCTTAATACGAGCGTGTAGGAATAATTTAATGAGCATCATTGAATTTAGACTATCCTCAATCTATTCTTGATACCTAGAAAAGGAAGATACATTTTTTTTCTCCGAAATTAAGGTCTGGGAGTATTCATATGACATATGATCCATCATACCTGTGATGTGGTCAAATCTATCTATGACATTGACCTTGAACATGTTGAATGTGACCTTGACACATTACAACTGGATGCAGTCAAACTTTATCTGTGATACTGACCTTGAATATTACCTTGACCTCTCCTTAGACTTATATCCATGGTTTAATGATCTGCAGTTTATTCGACAAATGTCATAATTTTGACGTTCAATTTTAATGGCCTATTGGAATTGTAGAAAACCATTCACAAACACTGCATGGGGTAAAAAAAAGATGAGATATAATACCTAGCAAAAAGATGTGAAGGTCAAGGTCAGTTAAGGGTCAAGGTCAGTTAAGGGTCAAGGTCAGTTAAGGGCAGTTACTTGTTTAGAGACTTGTGATGTTCAAAGCTCTAGCAACTTATGCTAGGACAGAAAGCTAAGAAAAAGTTCAAGGTCACAGTCATATATGTAGTCAATATCACTGCAAATGAGATACCATTATGAGATACAATATCCAGTGCAAGTCAAGGTTATGCTGAAGGTCAGTGATATGGACAAGGAAGACAACTCTAGCCTTGGTGCGATGAGATATATGTGTACACAAAGTATAAATGTGCGCTAGTGACGGTATGATAGAACGCTGATACATATCATCATTTAGAAACCTTCTCAAAATCTGACCGTGACATTTCTGACAAAGCATGTTAAGATTTGCTATTTAAAACTGAAAATATGATTGCAATAGTATTGCTATTTATCTGAATAGTAGCCATACATATTATACAGTTAAAGTATACTATTGGGGGAGTTTCTGGTTTCCCGGAAATAGGTCTGTTTGAGGGAAACCAGAATCGTGCTAACTTCCTCAATTGTATACTCTAACTGTTTTATTATACCGTCACTGTGACGTCACTAGCGTCACACACTGAAGCTCCCCCCATTTCTAAGCTATCCCAAGGGAAACATTCTTCCCAACTAACACGCACTTTGCTGGGAAATAATCTAATCATGCGAATTACAGCTAGTTTTAATGAGTATGATGTATCTTTTAATGTAGGAAAAAACAAGTAGAGGTATAATTATAAATATTAAATGCTCATTTGTGTGGGTACTATTCTCTCGTAGAATTGCTTTGGGAAGGAACAGTGCACAAATATCATTAATGAAGAAAGTTTAGTTTGGTTGAATAAACCTTTGTAGATGCTGAATTTTCAGACACATGTGAGGGAAAGAAAGACCGCAAACTGAACGGCAGAAAAAAGATAATCTTTTTTTCACTGAATTCTACTACCAGACTACGTACTGCACTAGTCAACCCATATCATCTTTTGTATGAACTTAGGACCAGCATATGGGCATCATATGGACAATAGTTGGCATGAAAATTAATGTAAAACTAAGTTTACCTGCATTGATACTTTCTAACTTTGGTGGGAGTCCACATTGTACAGCTGCTATCAGCTTCAGAGCGATATAAAACTGACTTCTTCCAAAATGTCCCAGTCTCTTGGCACCACACAGCTCAGATATCTGTAATTATACAATGTAGATTGTAATTTTTCATGAAATTTTCTCTAATTCAACAACAGAATAAAGCCTACGCTCACGCAGCAAGATACGCCCGTTGGGATTTTTTTCACAACACCAAAATATCTAAGTCCCATAACTCCATAAGGACAAATTGGATGAACCTTAAAATCGAAAGGCGGCTTCCTCCTCAAAGTCTGATCAAAATGTACAAATATCATGAAAATCTGTTGACACATATTCAAGTTATTGCGTTCCATGCACCTATAATTAGCCCTTAGCTTAACATGTATGTGCATATAACCCCCCCCCCCCCCCCTTTACACATAATTTCTGGATTATGTGACAAAAAATTCAAGAACCCGTTATATATGTGAAAGAACATCCTTTCTACTTGAAGTATACAAAATTTCAAAACATTTCAACCAGAAATAGATTTTTAAATAATTTTTAACTATTTTAGTATATTTTCACTGTATTTTAAAATATCTAAGTCCCATAACTCTGTAACGACATATCGAATGAACCTGAAAATCGAAAGGCGGCTTCCTCTCCACAGTCCAATCAAAATGTATGAATATCATGAAAATCTGTTGACACATATTCAAGTTATTGCGTTCCATGCGCCTATATTTTGCCCATAGCTTAACATGTATGTGCATATAACCCCCCCCCCCCCCCTTCCTATTACACACAATATCTCGCTTATGCGACCAAAAAATTAAAAACCCGTTATATATGTCAAAGAGCATCCTTTCTACCTTAAGTATACAAAATTTCAAAACATTTCAACCAGAAATAGATTTTTAAATAATTTTTAACTACTTTAGTATATTTTCACTGTATTTTAAAATGTCTAAGTCCCATAACTCTGTAACGACATATCGAATGAACCTGAAAATCGAAAGGCGGCTTCCTCTCCACAGTCCAATCAAAATGTATGAATATCATGAAAATCTGTTGACACATATTCAAGTTATTGCGTTCCATGCGCCTATATTTTGCCCATAGCTTAACATGTATGTGCATATAACCCCCCCCCCCTTCCTATTACACACAATATCTCGCTTATGCGACCAAAAAATTAAAAACCCGTTATATATGTCAAAGAGCATCCTTTCTACCTTAAGTATACAAAATTTCAAAACATTTCAACCAGAAATAGATTTTTAAATAATTTTTAACTACTTTAGTATATTTTCACTGTATTTTAAAATGTCTAAGTCCCATAACTCTGTAACGACATATCGAATGAACCTGAAAATCGAAAGGCGGCTTCCTCTCCACAGTCCAATCAAAATGTATGAATATCATGAAAATCCGTTGACGCATATTCAAGTTATTGCGTTCCATGCGCCTATATTTTGCCCTTAGCTTAACATGTATGTGCATATAACCCACCCCTCCCCCCTTCCTATTACACACAATATCTCGGTTATGCGACAAAAAAATTAAAAACCCGTTATATATGTGAAAGAACATCCTTTCTACTTGAAGTATACAAAATTTCAAAACATTTCAACCAGAAATAGATTTTTAAATAATTTTTAAATATTTTAGTATATTTTCACTGTATTTTAAAAATCTAAGTCCCATAACTCTGTAACGACATATCGAATAAACCTGAAAATCGAAAGGCGGCTTCCTCTCCACAGTCTGATCACTATGTATAAATTTCATAAAAATCCGTTGACGCGTATTCAAGTTATTGCGTTCCATAGGCGGACGGACAGACGGACGGACGGACAGACGGACAGACGGACGGACTTCGCCATACCATAATACGTCCCGTCAAACGACGGGCGTATAAAAACTAAAAATAAAATACTGTCATACTTGGTTTTTTTTAAAGAAGGAGGTGAAAGAAAATAAATCTAGCCATTTGATGTCAAAAATCCAGAGACTTATTCACCCATTCCTGGCAGAAAATGTTTTTTAACACTCTCAGAGTCAGATTCTCCAAAGGTATATTCAATATATTATTATGTACTTACATCAAGAGTTTTTAAGGGGCCAATCTCAATATTTTCTGAGAGCAAAAACGACAGTTTTTTGAGGCTTAAAAAGAAAACATGTATGTGTTTCATGTCCACCAAGTCCAACTGATGCTAATTATAAGCTATTTCATGGCCATATCATTTAATTTCATTTGTCATTTTCAAGAAACGAAGATTCTGATTGGCTGAGAAATTTTGTTGATACATCGATCAACACAATTTTCATGGAAGTCTATTTATAGCACGACTTTTAGAACTGGGGGTTCCCTCAAACACGAATGAACTCGTTGCTGAAAATACAATTTGTTGATGTTTGCTTATCATTTCAAGGGTATTATTTCTTTTCTACTTACTAAAAAGTTAACAGTGCATGTAGAATTTGCTCAAACTCGTCCTTATTCCAAAGATATAGAGGGACGATCATTCGCCATTTGAATCATGGCGGCTGCCATAACTTGTTTTGGCAGACGTACATGTATCACTGCAAAACCTTCTAACTTACGAAATATAGTGCGGTTATTGATTGTTTTTAGATCCAAGAAAACAGTCTGTTTTCCACAATTAAATGATAAGAAATGAATTTTATATTTTTTTCTGTTGATGCAGGTATCACCCGAAAATTGAACATGTAATAAATGTCCATGAACATGTAATAAATCTAATCCATTAATTTGCTTGAACTGAACAAAGGACGAATGAAAAACTTAAAGATGCTCTTAGAATAAGGACATTTTGTGCTGATCGACTTCCAGGTTTTGAGTCTTATTTTCTCAGGTGATTTTTCATAATTCCTCTTTGGGAATTTAAGAGGGATTTTTGGGGGAAAATAGAGGAAATTTAGCATTGGGAAGGGGACAAAATTCGGCCCCAAAACAAGGGGAAAAAAAACCTGGCAAAGTTAGTCACCAATGAATATTTTCCTTCCATGCATCATCCGAAACTAACAACATTTTCTCGGTCAAGTGACGTAAGAATGATGAATTGACCCTTCCGAACGTGGGAAAAATTTGACAAATTCCATGACGTCACAATGCAATTTCAATGTTTGACCGAGGTTCGAAGCTTGTTTGTCCGAGGTAAAAGCATTGTGACGTCACAAAATTTTGCATTTTTTTCCCGCAATCGGAAGGGTAACTTGTTACCTATGTATTTCCCATCTTCCATATACATGTAATTCCAGTAGCAATCAGTAATTTTCTTAATGATTGACAAAAAAAATTGTACTCAGGTAATTAAATTTGACACATCTTCACTGTATTTGACTGTCTGCTTCAGTCTATTCTTAGAAGTGTACATGTAAATTGTAATTATATAGGATACACATGTATATGCAAGTACACATTAAAGCTGCCTCAGGGTGTATGGCATGCATAGCTTAATCAACTGTTACAATCAAATTTACAAAATCAAAGAGATATTGGGGAATCTATAAGCAATAAACACGTAAGAATTAAAGAAATCAGAGATGGAGATACAAAAGCAGGTCAGCAAGGCAGATGATGAATTTGATAAAGAGGGAGGGTTGACATGTACATGTTTGCATTTAGAAACAATACTTATTTTACAGTAGCATTCTGTCATATATACATGGCTATTTAAAATGCACCTTAAGAATGTAGTGGTTGTTCAGTGTGTTTAAAATTTTAATGTCTGAGCTACAAACAATGTATCAGGTTGACCCTTTAGCTCAGTCACTTGGTAATGCTCGGCAGATAAAGAAAGTCACATGACAAGGATACACCATTGCACCTCAAGGAAAGGATGGAAGAGTGTAGCGGTTCTGGTGGTAGGAAAGTTCAGAGTGTTAAACAGGCTGGAGAAAGGTACCGATCGAGCTAATATACCTTGATCAAGCTAATGTACCTGGATTGGGCTAATCAAGCCTATTTTTTTATTCAGAAAAAAACTTTTTTCCCTCCAACTAAGCCCAAGTCATATTTTGGTGCAAAATCGCACTAGCTTTTTGATAAAGAAACAATAATTATTAAGCAACAATGCCTGAAAACTTCATAGATTTAGAGAAAAATCACCCAATATATTCAAGAAAATGGAGGTATGTTTTCTCAGTAACCATTCACTTAGTAAGTTAATAGGCCACTTGCCAAAATTTACAATGGCTTACAAAATGATGAAAAATGTCCGAGGTAGGCAATTATCGTTCACTTTTTCATTGTTACATCTCATTCATGTCAATGGAATTGCGTCTTTTAACAGTGACGTCATAATGTAAAACATAGGTAATCACAGATTACGAAGCTCACCTCGTGACAGCAAAATTCGATTCAAACATATTTCTTAGTACATGTATATTGGCTTTTAAAGGCAAAACCACTCAAGCAGAAAAAGTAGGTCAAGGTCATTTTATGAAAGTTTGATCAAAGATACATCCAATATGCAAGTTTGGTACATGTAGCAGTTATACTTTGCTCAATATTGGCTTTATAGAGCAAAATCACTCAAGTGGAAAAAGTAGGTCAAGGTCATTTTATGAAAGATTGATCAAAGATACATCCAATATGCAAGTTTGGTACATGTATCACTTATACTTTGCTCAATATTGGCATTTAAAGGCAAAATCACTCAAGCGGAAAAAGTAGGTCGAGGTCATTTTATGAAAGTTTGATCAAAGATACATCTAATATGCAAGTTTGGAACATCTAGCACTTATACTTTGCTCAATATTGGCTTTATAGAGCAAAATCACTCAAGCGGAAAAAGTAGGTCAAGGTCATTTTATGAAAGATTGATCAAAGATACATCCAATATGCAAGTTTGGTACATGTATCACTTATACTTTGCTCAATATTGGCTTTATAGAGCAAAATCACTCAAGCGGAAAAAGTAGGTCAAGGTCATTTTATGAAAGTTTGATCAAAGATACATCCAATATGCAAGTTTGGTACATGTAGCACTTATACTTTGCTCAATATTGGCTTTTAAAAGCGAAATCACTCAAGTGGAAAAAGTAGGTCGGATGCTGCATCAGATGCATGGGTCCATCTCGGCATCCAAAGATGAATCACTTGTGCAAGTTTGGTTACTGTAGCATTAGTACTTTGTCAGATACTGAGCTACCCCAAACTTCTTATCCAAATCACTCAAGCGGAAAATGTAGGTCAGATGCTGCATCCAATGCATGGGTTCACCTCAGCATCCAAAGATGAATCACTTGTGCAAGTTTGGTTACTGTAGCATCAGTACTTTGTCAGATACTGAGCTACCCCAAACTTCTTAACCAAGTCACTCAAGCGGAAAATGTAGGTCAGATGCTGCATCCTATGCATGGGTTCACCTCAGCATCCAAAGATGAATCACTTGTGCAAGTTTGGTTACTGTAGCATCAGTACTTTGTCAGATACTGAGCTACCCCAAACTTCTTATCCAAATCACTCAAGCGGAAAATGTAGGTCAGATGCTGCATACGATGCATGGGTTCACCTCAGCATTCAAAGATGAATCACTTGTGCAAGTTTGGTTACTGTAGCATTAGTACTTTGTCAGATCCTGAGCTACCCCAAACTTCTTAACCAAGTCACTCAAGAGGAAAATGTAGGTCAGATGCTGCATCCGATGCATGGGTTCACCTCAGCATCCAAAGATGAATCACTTGTGCAAGTTTGGTTACTGTAGCATTAGTACTTTGTCAGATACTGAGCTACCCCAAACTTCTTAACCGGACGCGGACGCGGACGAGGACGCGGACGCGGACGCGGACGAGGACGCGGACGCGGACGCGTGGGGTTATAGCATAAGCTCACTCAACTTCGTCGAGGTGAGCTAAAAACGCCAAAAGGTTTTGACTCAGACATTTTGTGCTTTCTAACAAGATTGGAAAATGACATATTAATCAGGTATGTTTCTTTGGTAAACATCACTTCTTTTACAAGGAACTAGGGCAATTTTGCAAAAAAAGAATCATTTTTAGAATGTTTTATGGAAAATGATCTATTATCAGGTATGTTTCTATTGTAAACATTACTTCTCTTACAAGGAACTAGTGCGATTTTGCAAAAAAGAATTATTTTAAGAATGCTTTAATTTTTTATTATAGAAATATTGAGATTGATTTGCCCAATCGAGGTATATTAGCTCGATCAATGTACATGTATATTAGCATGATCGGTACCTATCCACAGACTGTTAAATGACTGAACTATCAGATTGACCCTTTAGTTCACTCGGTAATGCTCTGAACTTGCACTTGTAACCCGACGCGGCTGCAGTTCCATACCAGCTGCGGCTGGGAACCGGAGATAAATTTAATAACATGAACAAGTGCAAGTACATGGGTTGCCAGTCATTTCGGCCCTTTACCAGTTCGGCCCCCAGTCATATCGGCCTTTTTACCTTTCGGCCTTTTTCCATTTCGGCCCTCAATTTATAATGAAAAAAAAATGCTGAAACATATCGGCCCCTTTTTTCGGCCTTTTGCCGTTTCAGCCCATTTATAGCCAGGGAAAACCTAGCTTGCTTGACTACTATGACTTTTATCAGTGTTTATTTTTATTACAAATTTTCTGTGAAACAAGCCTGCTTAAATTTTCTATGAAACTTGATAAAAAATTTTTATGATTTCTTGAGAAAGGCCGAGTGGCAGAAAATTTGTGAATATTGAGTTTTTATTGTTATTTATTTTTTCTATGAAACAATAGGCAGAAAAAAAAAATAGAAAATCGATTTTTTAAGATTTTTATTACAAAATTCAAATTAAAATTCTTTATTGGCTTTAACACATTGTTCACAATGTATTTTTTTCTGGGTTACCAAAAATTTGGGTCGGCAACTATATGAAAATTAATGGCTTTACCTAGAGCAGACGGTTACCGGGTCCTCTATTTTAGAAAATAAGAAAATTGTATGTCATACTATTTGTTCCTAAGAAATTTAGCAATAATTTTCAATCACAATTTCTTCAACCTTCAAGCTTGGATTTTTCAGTAGAAGGTGGTGGAGGCAAGAGGCTGGAATTCACCCCCTCAATTTTTCCCTTGTTAGTTGTATTAAGTTTTTTAATTGTATCAAGTATTTATTCTCAGTTTCTCACTATAAGGGAGGACTGGAAAAAAAATTTATTAGGCCGAATGGTCTAGGGCCGAAAGGTAGGAATTATTTCCTTGCGTTATTATGGAGGGCCGAAACAAAGGCCGAATGGTCTAGGGCCGAAAGGTAAAAAGGCCGATATGACTGGGGGCCAAACTGGAAAAGGGCCGATATGACTGGTAACCAGTACATGTATGTATGCAAAATGAGGACACTTTACTTTCAATGTGTCCATTACAAACAATTCAATGTAGACAAATTACCTGCAATAAAACGTCTTGACTAAGACCTGAGGTCAGAAATAATTCGGACGCCCTCAAGCCAGAAACTTTACCACTCCCATCAGAATCACAACTTTGGAAAAGTTCACCGTAGCAAATTTGCTCTTGTGTTGTGAGCTTTAATGCTTCCATATTATTCAATGGAAATGGAAACGAAGTCTCCAATGCAAAATACTGAGTTTGTCAAGTCTTCATTTCTTTTACATCCTTCAAATTATCGTATGCATTGATCACTGACGGGGGAGCACTTCCCCATGTCCGCCATTTTGGATGACCAAACCATGGAAGCGTGATGCGCATTCATGAATAAATATGTATGCTAAACTGTAAAGAGTAATTTCTGTGGGAAAAATAGTTGGGACATTAAAATGATTGCGCATTCATTTCAATTAAAATAATTTTGTGCATAATTATTATGATTTCGTATGCAAATTAACCGACAAATTTTACTGATGTTGTGAACATCACGGACATGAAAAACATCTTGATCCCGCGAATATTTGAAACTGCAAAGTGCCCGTTTTTCAACATTATATATATATATATTTATTCAGGCAAAGCACATTATAACAAGTCATTCGGCGCCGTTTTCACAGTTTTTTTTTTTAATAAAGAAGGCGTGAACCTAGCATTTTACCTCAGAGTGAATCCAAAGTATAGGTATCAGACCCCAATTATTTTTTCCTATATATTCCTTTGTAAAAAGTACTAATATGACGATTAAATACTCGAATCGCACCACCATTTTTTGCTTGAAACTTTTATATCTACTAGATAGTATCAAAATAAGGTCAGAAATGGATTCATGCAAAAATCTGTCGCTTAGTAGACTTTTAATATCTTTTTAAACCCGAAAGGGGGTATCTGTGGCTCTAATTACCGGCAGTCATGACTGTCGGTATACTGTAATCAATCGTGACATACTTGCACGGATAAAATGACTCTTGGCAATATGATTGGTGGACAACTACAAAATATGCAAATATTCGTCAAGGTTATTCTGAATCTGTACATAAGATGCTTCCATCAAGTCCGCTGAAGAGTCTAGATGACTTGACAAATGAAAGTCATATCGTATCAGTGCATTTTCTTCCGAAAAGTCTTTGTACCGATACGTCGAAAAGTCTTTGTACCGATACGTCCTACAACAAATCACAGATCCTCGGAAATTTTCGTAGCTTGAATCGGAAATAAAAACGGAAAAGCCCGGAAATGTGCGAATGGTCTAACAAGAATAAAAATCGTTTATTCCATTTCTTTCTCACTAGAATTTTACAACATTTAATGTCATCTAACTGCCGGCAAGCTTTTTGTAAAAGCTAATACTTGTGTTCTACAATCTATCAATTCTAGAGCCTCATAACACATCTGTCATTCCGCGATTAGGATGATGCAGTATCATTCAACATGCTAGAATATTTTTTTTTTCAATTCATCTGCGACTCATTGACGTAAAAATCGAATCATCTAGTGTAAAAAGAGTCGTAGAAAATAAATGTAAGAAGACGAGGGATTGAAATAATCAGGAACTATTTGCGTGGTCAACGAACATTCAAAATTAATTGTGATCTGTAATCTATAGTCAAGAAACTCGACAAGCGCATTGGTTTATTGCAGTTAGTATCAAGTTTAAAAAAGTCGGAGGAATCGCATGCACGCCACAAGTTTATGTTCAATTCCTTCCCTTTCTGAATTCCATGTCAACAAAACCGGCGAAATATGGTCTCCCCCGAAAACATGGAAACGAGGGGTTCCCATTGGTGGGGGGGGGGGGGAGTTCGGGAGCCTCCCCCGAGAAAATTTCGAAAAAATGAAGCAATTTGGTGACATCTGAAGCGTAGTTGAACTGAATATAGAAGGGATAAGGCGTGCATGATTCAGTCTTGTATCTTTTAAACAAAATTTCGACATTTTCTGATGCTTTATTGTTTTTTGAACGCGGCATGCAGAAGTCAACATGTTCAGGATTTTCAAAGGAAATGGGCGGATAAAAAAAAATTTTTGAAAGGGCAGGGAGGTCAGCCCATGGGGAATGTTTCCAGCCGTAATTTCACGTAAAACTAGGAAAAAATCAGCATTTTTTTTTTTTTTTTTTTTGCCAGGCGGGACCTGACCCTCCTAACCATCATTCTAGGTCCGCGCTTGTTTGTTAATTTTTGTAAGGTAAAGAAAAGAAGTAAATGATAAATTTCCTTGACAAACAAGACTGAAATCACGGGTACCACATTCCCTGCATCGTGCAGATAGAAAGGAATGATTATTCCGATGGCAATTCGATTCTATAAATAAAGAAAAATATGCATTTTTGACTTTTTGCAGAATTCTTGGAGGTAGCCGGTCCAAATCTGGCCAAAACAGTTTTAATTGTTCATTTAAAAAAGACTGATCATGACCTAAAATGTAAAATGATCCTAAAAAAGTAAACAAAAAAAATGTCGATTTTATGGAAGGTTACATTGAATATTTGGCAAAGAAGTGTGTGTGTTTTATGACTTGCATAGGACTGTAACACTGTTATTCCCGATTCATCCCTCAGATGAAGAAAATCCTATATGATCATGATTTAATGTAGGTTGTTTCCGAAACGTGTACGTTCACGCACAGATGATGGACATGGCAGCAAATGCATCCTTCCCGACTTTGTTATCTATTCCCGAGAAAATTTTGGAAAATTAATTTATTTCTGTGGTTTCTGGGGTGCTTGGGGCTATTTCCGACTAACTTCAAATTTTTTCAGGAAACAATAGTTCAATGCTTCCAAAAGCATGTCATAAGTGCCCCTTTGTTGGGCACTGCCGGGGGGCACGTGCCCCCGTGCCCCCGACTGAATCCGCCACTGCGTTTTATAAGGAAACAATGAATTGCATATAATATATTCTTTTGTAGTTTTTCAATCGAGACTGGTTAAATTAAATTCTAGCACTTGAAAAGCAATTATTGAATTGGCCTCCATGTTTTGAGATTTTCAAAGAAATGTACGAAAAATACGGCGAAATACAATATATGGTCACTTGCTCTACATGCAGTGCAGAATTTTCTACTAGAATATTCCCCCAATTTAGAGCTTCTTTTCTATTAGGAGGTCTCTATACAAAATTCTTTCCTTTACTTTATGGGAGATTTCTCTGCATGAAACTAGTTAAGTACATATGTAGTTACCTTTGAAAGTCGTAGGGGTGCCGGTTGTGTTCACGAGGGTGGGGCGGGGGGTATAAGCAATTTACGTTGCGTCACAACGATAAGAACTTCTGATATTTATGTAAAAACAATGCCACATGAACCCTAGTAATTATTTTTGCGACTGTCTCCGCCCCCGTTAGATCAGTGCATGGTCAATGATTTTAAAACTAACTTCTGCTTTTGCTTAAGATAGCGGACAGCGATTTTATTCTAGAATGGGTACGCGTTTGTTCCGGGAATGTTTTGCAAAATGGAATAAAATGGTGCAATCTTGAACATATTTTCACCTCTTCTTCTTCAAGACCACTTTTAACCCATTTAAAGCAACAAAGAAAGGGATATATATATATGCGAATGGAACCCCTCTCCGACCAAAAGGGCGATTCTTTGGCTTCCCCCAATCGGGTGGATAAAAACGTTTAAATCATAATTAGAACTTTGTATCCGTTGCTTGGACAGAATTTTAGAGTAAATTATATTTTGACCAATTTCTTCCTTTTTTAACATTATCAGGTAATTACTTTTTCCATCTGAATCGGCACGAGTCGGAAAAGGGTATGAAAGAGGGGGATGACAGGGTGAAAGGGAGGGCGAGGAAGGGGCGGGAGGAGGGAGGGAAGGGGGACAAATTAGAGGGAGGGGAAAGTGGAGGTAAGGGAAGGGTGAAAAGGAGGGGGAGGGAGGATGGGGCGGGAGGGGGAGGTAAGGGGGTGGGAGGGGAAGTGAGGCAACCCCCTGTCCGCCCCATGAAAGGAATTGAGCGATTCACCCTTTCCGTCTTTCTAGGATAAAAACTCCCTTCAAGAGAGCCTCTGTAACGGTGGACGTACTAACACTGGGATGCACCCAGAGGGGGCGTATACTTACACTGGGATGCACCCAGAGTAGAGCTAGTATAAGACGAATAATAACTTTCCCCTCTTATAGAAGGCATTCGGGGGAAATACTCCAGGAAAAAATTGAAAAATTCGTGCAAATTGGCTTCTGGAATATACATGTGTTGAATAACATTTTTAATGTATCATAACATTTGTACATGTATATTGTGTTCCCATAATGATGTCATACCTCCAAGTTAACCGCCATATTGGATTACAACTCTCGGACTTTATCCATTTAGAACTACCATGCAAATCATTGACATAAAAAGTTTATAAATAGATTTTCAAAAGATATTTCGTAAACAACCATCTGACTATTCTTTAAAAAATATCTGTTTGTTTGTAATTCTTATCAACCCATTGATGTATACGATGTGAAAACTTCAGAAAATTTGTTAAAGTAGAACAATTTTAAAATAGCAAAGATGGATAAGTGTAACGAAATAATGATTATGTCTTGTTTATATGTATATATTTATCTTGTAATGCTATTTTAATTGATTGTATAAAGCGTTGTTATGTAAGGTTGGAGGGGCAGCTCATTTGGAGCTGCCCATTTAACATGTTGCACTAGAGTATATAAGGAGCGCGCACCTGGCCAGTGTGTCGCATTATCACATTAGTCGCAGTCGGTAGCAGTCAGTATGCAGTCGAATCGATTATATTGTATACGTAGTGTGTAGATATGGATTTTATAACATTATCATGGATGATTATTATTAGACTTATACTTAATAAATTAGTGAACTTTTATTGCGACTCTTATTTCAATATGGATTATTTGGATTTACTTAGTTTAGTGATCTACGTTACTGTGATTGTCACAGCATTGGATGTTGTGACGGAGAATGAGCAGACGACCTGCTCTGTTGAAGAAATGACCGCTCGGTATACTTCTAATGGTAGAAGTAGATTGTTTATACAACACTTACAATATTCAAGGGTACCAAACAGACTACGCGACAAGTTAGTCACAGTGTACAATACATACAAGAGAACGCTCGAAAGGCCAAAAAACGCTACAACTGGTGGAAGCGGTGGGATACAACCTACAGGATACAACTTGTTTCAGCTCATGCGATATAACCTACACATAAAAAAGCTACAACTGGTACAGCTCGCGGGATTTAGAACTTACGTGACTGTGAAATTAATTTCAGGATTTTATAGTGTTGTGAAAATTCGCAGGATTTTTAATTTGTGTAATTTGGATATTTAACTACACACGGGTAAAGTATACTGTTTTTATTCACTAAATATGAATATAAAATTTCCTTAAATTTGCAGAAGTTTATTTCAGGCATTATATTCTTGGGATTTACAGTGGAAAATTGCGTTCGGTGTGCGTATTTTCAGTGTGTGATTCTTCAAAACGGATATTCAGAAATCGACAAAATTCGTTCGCGTACGATTATACCGAGTTTGGATACGTACATTTTGTGAGAAGAGTACAAGTGAAATCGCGAGTTAGTGGAATGTGATGAATGCTTCTCAATATTTCAAAAATGCCTTTACATGGATTCGGAAAAACGATATGAAGTTTGCAAAGGAAAAGTGAAACAATTTTCTTAAAGTTTGCATTGAAAAGATTAGTGTTTTGCGTGTGGATTCAGTGACTTAGTGTATATATATTCCCCCGTGACCTACGTGTGTATAATATTTGTGTGTAAATCGATTCGTTTTTATTTAGAGTACGGTAAATGTATTTGATACCGTACTTTCAGTGACAGTGCGCGATTGCGTATATATGATACATGTATACAAGTTTTGCGTTTTAATCAAGTGCGCGACCGTTTTATTTTGATTTGTGCAATACTTAATGTGCATTTTTCAGTGATTTTGTTTGCCTGTGACATTTATTGTGACCATTCCAATGCGATAGTGTGTATAATTTTGTGATAATTTATATGTGTGCGATTTTTTTTTCTACTGTTCGCGAGTGTGACTTTGAGTTATCCGTGCCGGATATGTGTTGTGAATTTGTGTTATATGTGCGCGATATGAGTTTCGAACTTACGTGTTATCTGTGCGCGATATGTGTTTTGAATTTGCCTTATCTTTGTGCGATGAGTATTGTGAATTTGTATCATTCGTGCGCGATGTATATTGTGAAATTATGGGTTATATGCGCGCAATTTGTGTTCCGAATTTATATGTTATTTGTGACCGGTTTGTAACTGTGCATGGTGGTGAGTTTCCGTGTGATGTGCGAATTCTGCGTAGACGTGGTTTTATTTTTGAATCTAGTGGATAGCATACATGTGTGTCGAAAAAGTCTAGTGAATCGAATTTTGATCCGACACCGAACGAAGCAGAGGTAGTTATAAAGGGCACACGAGAAGCACAATTTTGTGTTATTCAGTTCGTTCAAAGATTACAGGAGAGGTGTGCATCAACGAACCTGACTGGTGTTCGAAGTCGTCGTAAAATGCATTAATCATTTCCTTGTGTCGAAGTTAGCATTCGGTGATCAATAGCTGATTTTCCAATAGATTCATTCGGCAGACAGACACCAGACATCACAAAATTTGGCGATATTTTCATTGTGACGTCAAAATAGAAAGCATGACAACACATCAAGGTGCTTCAAGACAGTGCGATCAGATGTGACGTCACAATTGAAAATTTTGCCAAATGATGTGATGTCTGGTGTCTGTACATATAAAATCAAGGTTTAAAACGGTCATGGATATTTTCTGGAAAATGGACTATTTACAAATGATCACACAGTGTATACTCAGGAGTTCAAGGAAAGTGTTGCTTCCTAATTCAATGTGAACCTGTGCAACTTCAGAGTGCTAATTGATCTTAAATGGAACGTGTATTAAGATGCTTGACGATCATAATTTGAAAAAAAAAAAAAGATACTGGAAAAATCAGCAGATATATATGTGACGTTTTAAAATATAACTGGACAAATGTGCAGACGTGAGAAAATCGAACAAAATGTGCAATCAATGATTACGAACGGCAACGTGCGACGTTACTAATGTCGAGAAAGTAAATGATGTGAATCCCCTCGCAATGGTCAGATCTTTGTTGCAATTGTGTATTGCGTATTCAATCCAATGGAGGAACTAACGTACGGAAGTGGGTACTGTGATATATTGTGCTATATGCACCGGTTCCGAATGTAAGTGGACCGTTTAAGTGAAGAATTCGACGTCGAAGTTGTATACATAAAGAAGTGTATATTGTGATGTGCCGTAAGGTTCAAAGGCAATTTTATGGTAAAAATTCATGTGACAGTGTTTAAGTCATGAATTTGGAGATTTCCCGGGAGTAAAACAGAGAAATGACGAGAGGTCATTTGAAGAAGTACTGCACAGAGTTCCTATATAGGAACTCTGTGCAGTACTTCATCAAATGACCTCTCGTCATTTCTATAATTCAGATAGGATGTGAAAATGAGGACATTATGGGAGGGAAGTGAAGCCCTTGTCCATGTGATAGTGATACAGACGGACGTTGCATGGTAATCGTGAGTGGAATACCGCCCCCGTGTTGCGTGGACCGTCAGTGAAAAGTGCCCTGTTCCTAGGATTGATGATGAGTTGGGATCGTGTGATAGATTCCCGTGGATTCAAATTTTTTTGATGGAGAAACGAAAAAGTTTTGTGACCTTGAGGTGGATTAAATCAACAGCCGTGTTGCCATTGCGATAAGACAGTTACTTTTAAACGCCAGAAAAGTGTGTAACGTAGAGTGAAAAGAGGACCAGTAATGCTATTACCCAGAAAAGTGTACATTTTCAACGTTGGAGAGATATATACTACAGACGTTGCCCGGAGTCCCCGTAGTATATTTGGATTTACATGTGTTCGTGTTTTCTGTGTTATATAAGATATTATCAACGTTGGATGGACATACTACGGACGTTGCCCTGAGTCCCCGTAGTATATTTGGATTACTTTAAATGTGTGTTTGTTATTAGTGTTATATTTCAATGATGGATTAAAATACTACGGACGTAGCCCGGAATCCCCGTAGTATGATTTGGATTTATGTGATTTTATGTAAAATGTGTAATATCATCGTTGGATTAATGTATACCACGGACGTAGCCTGGAATCCCCGTGGTATAATAAGGATTGATATGTGCACTCGTTAAATGTGCACTCTATTGTAATACGAAGTGTAGAGCATGTACTACAGACGTTGCCAGGAAATCCCCGTAGTATACTTAGAATTATAGATGTCACATGGACAAAGGATGTATATTACGGACGTTACCAGGAATCCCCGTAATATTGGACCAGGATTTTAGATGGACAGTGCAGAAATGTCCCCAGATGATGTAGATGGACGAACGAACATTTGTTTTATGAACATTTATTTAACATTTTGCATTTGAATTTCTTTGTTTTATAATTTGCATTTATGGTATTAAATTCATTATTGTCGTTTGATGTATGATTATATGTTTTATGCTTTTCGATCAGGGGATCGAATCTTAGGAGGAGGGAGTTGTAACGAAATAATGATTATGTCTTGTTTATATGTATTTATTTATCTTGTAATGCTATTTTAATTGATTGTATAAAGCGTTGTTATGTAAGGTTGGAGGGGCAGCTCATTTGGAGCTGCCCATTTAACATGTTGCAGGGGCAGCTCACTTCGAGCTGCCCCACTAGAGTATATAAGGAGCGCGCATCTGGCCAGTGTGTCGCATTATCACATTAGTCGCAGTCGGTAGCAGTCAGTTACAGTATGCAGTCGAATCGTGTATATTGTATACGTAGTGTGTAGATATGGATTTTATAACATTATCATGGATGATTATTATTGGACTTACACTTAATAAATTAGTGAACTTTTATTGCGACTCTTATTTCAATATGGATTATTTGGATTTACTTAGTTCAGTGATCTACGTTACTGTGATTGTCACAGCATTGGGTGTTGTGACGGAGAATGAGCAGACGACCTGCTCTGTTGAAGAAATGACCGCTCGGTATACTTCTAATGGTAGAAGTAGATTGTTTATACAACACTTACAATATTCAAGGGTACCAAAACAGACTACGCGACAAGTTAGTCACAGGGTACAATACATACAAGAGAACGCTCGAAAGGCCAAAAACGCTACAACAGGTCCGAGAGTTGTAATCAAGTGAGGGAGATAAATCTATTAACTGGAGGAAAGGAGCAGGTTCGGTAACATGGAAAATCGGTCCTAATTTTAGATTTTCTTTTATTTCGATTGAATTTCGTATCAAGGAAGTTGAATGTGTGGTTGTTTGAAATACCAAATATTGGTTAATAGATATTTTAATTAACGCGCAATACACCGAAAAATATGGCTTCTAAATCGTAAAAGTCGTAAAATACTGAAAAATCGTAATAAATTGGCATAATTTTGGTCAAAATTTATGAAAATAAGTAGGGCGCCAGTTTTCATATAAAAAGTAAAATTTGAAATCTAAATATCTTTCGATCTACATAAAATTTATGTTGGGTGAGGATTGGCGCATATACTAATTTTTAAAGATTTATGAAAAAACAAAAAAATATGGCGATTTAAAATTTTTCCTTCATTTTCCGTCATGCAGAGCAAATGGCGTCAAACTGTGACTTCATAACTATAACGCACGCGACGTTTTGACAATGAAAAATATTTACTTTTTATTTCGGCAGGTATTTGAGATAAATATAAGAGATGCTGAATCATAATTTTCATGAAAATTTTTTTTTTCGCCAAAATGAACTTGCCCCTTTTCGCCGAGAATAGTTTGGAAGAAAAAGCAACTGTTCATGTAATAAATTAACCAAACCGTTGCACTAGAATGGCCATGATTCCTATATTAATTTATGTTCAAAATTTCCGAATACTTTAAAATGTGTTATATACATAAATTTGCCAAGGACTTATGTACTCGTGAAAAAAAAATTCTCGTTTGAATTGAACCGTGACAGAAAGGTGTCAAATCTGATCCCTCTTATCTCTGATCTACATTGTACGAAAGCCGATTAGTATCACAGAAAAAAAATCATAATTACGAAAAAAAAAAAAAAGATCTCGTTATTTCCACATAATTAACTTCCTCGTTAAGAGATAAATATTTTGTTATTTTGTGATACTAATCGACTTTCGTAACACTGACCAGTTTTTTATGTTTGTCTCAGCGTGTTTCTGGGGGAAAAAAGATTATAAATTTACTATTTGGAATGAGGACCGAAGCATAAATCTGTTAAAAAATCAGAAACCGGGGAAGTTTTCCCGACCCCACCCCTAAATCTGTCTTGATTGATTTATTTTAGAGTAAAAAAAAAAGATGGAAAGACAGAGGCTTTTCAACATATCGGGTTCGAGCTTCCCAAATTAACATTATTTGACGGATGCGCACCGGCTTGGCGCGAGATATCGGCGGCCTCGAAAAGATCACAGAATCAAAATTAAACCAACAGATATGACAGAGAAAGACGGAGGTGATCTTTATTAGCTCATCTTTATGCAAATATAATGCTTGAAATATCTGAAGTCAGTTTGATGTAGGCAAATCAAACAATGTGTTTTACCTTTCGAATCGCCTCTGACTTTCCTTTGTTTTCAGCATTATCAAAGTAACAAATTAATTCTATTTGGAGTCACCTGCCATGATTTTACCTTTCTCCTAAGCTTATGAAAATCTGTTGTGAGCATGACTACTTAAGGTTGCAATGAAGAAGTTGGGTGAAGTAGTTTGCAGGTGCCCGGTCCAGGACTCGAATCCAGGCCAAAGTCGGACACGTTCCTGAGTGAACTTAAAGGACATCCCGATAGCTCAGTCATTAGAACATTTACTGAACTATAGGTACTTGCACTACCGGAACCACTATATTGGGAAACACTGGCAGGTGTCTGAATCTGTAAAGTCAGTTTCGTTTGGGTCGAAAGTACCCCATAATTGGTTGAAAAATCTTGGGGTTGAAAAATTGTCAGGTCGAAAAAAAATATGATAGGTCGAACTCTAAAAAGGTAGAAAGTTCAAAAGGTTGAAAAATGGGTACAAGCAGGGCTTGAAATTCCCACTCGCCTGTACGCCAATAGTGAGTGCAACTGTGTGAAAGTGTCACCAGACGAGTGGATTTTCCCACCTGTTTGGCAGGTGGAATAAACGGAATTATGGAGTTTTGAGATAAGCAGTGTTTCCCCTATTACCTCTTGAAGTAATTAGTTAACCATCGCATACTCCCATTAATCAGCCTCTGCTGTATTAGTGTATACAACCCGAAGTGTCAAAGGTTTTGTAGCCCCCTCCCCCCCCCATTTTCATAAGAATCCTGATTATGTTATAAATACCAGATCAATGTGAGCGGATCTGAGATCATAAGTTGTAAAAGTCACTTCCCAAATTTCACCTGCATTTCGTGAGTATTTCCCGTCAATTTCAAGGCCTGATTATGTGACATATTGCCCACCCAGGGTGGCCACAGACTCTGGAAAACAGGGAAAATGATAAAGTTTCCCTGCGGGGAAGAAATGAGGGAATTTGAATTTTGAGAGTTTTAAGAGAATCGGGGAATTCTATCTTTGATGTTTAAAAAATTAAATAGTACTTGTTGAAATTGTACTTAATCGCTGCATTCTTGAACCACTATGTTAATGAATATTCAATTGATTGGAATAATTTCTGAACCGATTACATTGTAATACATATAACTCTAGTTCTTTAGTAAAATTGGTACCACAATGTTCAGGAATTGAACATCACTGTCACCAAGGATTTTTTTTAGGGATTCTTCAGGGCTGAAATTTGGCCCCATTCCCAATGCTTAATAACAGCCTTTTTCCCCAATTTCTTCGACTAAAATTCCCAATTTGAAAAAAAATAAAATTCCAATAAACAAAGTATAAAAACCCTTTGAAATAAGTGAAAATATTTTTATAATTATCTGTTTTGCAATGTATATGATCATCATCATCTGAAGTATAATATTCTTGGTACATGCCAGTCGTCTTCTCAGAAGATTGTGTTTAAAACTAGAGAGTCAGGTTGAATTTTCTTCACCTAAGTTGTTTTGACTGCTTCAGACATTGTGAATTTTCTGCACCTAAGTTGCTTTACTGCTTGACACTTGTTTATTTCCTATTCGATTATTTGTGTCTTATACGATTAAAAACAGAATAAATCAAACTAAATAGAAATGTTTAATCACAAGACATTTTAAAACATTTTTAAGAATGAAAAAGTTACGATAAGTTAAAACGGAAAAGTGTAATTAAAATCGGCGTGCGGTTATTACAAGACTTCATTCAAACTCAGACCCATCTAACTAATCAATGATATTTGCTATAATAAAGGAGAATGAATAAAGTTTCTTTTGAGTAGATGAAATAAATCGATCAGACGCTTGGTTCATAAAAAATTGTTGAGTCAAAGTAAATGAGTTTATTTGAAATTCGGTAAAAATTGATGATTGAAATACTTGTATCAAGAATCTTTCATAAATAAAGACTAAGACAATTATATCAATTAATTTTTAAACCTAGGCTACCTTTGTAGCAATATTGATAACAAAGAACAACAACTTTTTGCTTGTTTTTGTGTCGCCTGAGAAGCATAGCGACACTTGGGGATCATTTTGTCCGTTGTCTATCTGCCCATCTGTCTGTCTGTCTGTCTGTCCATCTGTCTGTCACACTTGGATGTCACACCCAATAAAGTGATTTCTGAGTGTCCCTCTGTTTCACAGGCGACACATGCATTCCTAGCAATTTTTATGCCCCCGGAATCAAACATTCGGGGGCATATAGTTTTTGGCCTGTCCGTCTGTTCGTCTGTCTGTCTGTTTGTCTGTTTGTCCGAAAAACTTTAACATTGGAGATAACTTTTGAATGGTAAGTGATAGGGCTTTCATATTTCACATGTGTATTCCTTGTGACAAGACCTTTCCATTGATACCAAAATTTTTGACCTTGTGACCTTGACCTTGGACCTACTTTTCAAAAACTTTAACATTTGGCATAACTTTTGAATGGTAAGTGATATGGCTTTCATATTTCACATGTGCATTCCTTGTGACAAGACCTTTCCATTGATACCAAAAGTTTTGACCTCTTGACTATGACCTTGACCTTTGACCTATTTTTCAAAAACTCTAACATTTGACATAACTTTTGAATGGTAAGTTATAGGGCTTTGATATTTTATATGTGTATTTGTTATGTTCACACCTTTCTGTTGCTACTGAAATTTTTTACTTTGACATTGACCTTTGACCTACTTTACAAAAACTTTCACATTTGGAATATCTTCTGAATGGTAAGTGATAGGGCTTTGCTATTTCACATGTATATTCCTGGTCACAAGATTTTTCCATTGATGCCCAGAACCATTTTAACCCAGTGACCCTGACCTTGACCTTTCTCATACATGTACTTAACAGAAAATGGTGTTTATACTAACAAAGATGCCACCTGGGGCATTCGTGTTTCACAAACAGAGGCTTTATTTTTGTATAATTTTTTTCCCAATTTCAACCAAATGTCGCTATTTTTCCCAGTGGTGAAGGTCCGGGGCCCTGGAATCAAAGGGTAAAAAAAAAACCTGCAGTGCTTTTGGACTAGAATAAAATATGCATGTATTTGATTTCTTAGATAGTAACATGGTAAAAACTTATGTTTTACCTGTTCTACCATCCCCTATCTAGGTGTAGGAGCTTTAATAGAGTCTCACAGAAGAGAAAAAAATGAAAAAAAGGCATTGAGAAGATAAAGTTATTTTAACAAAGAATGAAGAAGTTTAGACGTGGATGCGTTCAAAATTTTCTGGCTCACTCGCCAGTCATATATTACTGAACAATCAGCATTTTATTGAGTTGGCAAAGCCAACTATTCATTGGAATCGAATGCCCCAGTTAGGGCCTGCACGAACCGTGCAACGGTCAAAAATCTGTAGTCTTACTTTAGTAAGAAATAGTACCACTATTATTTGGACAAAAACATTTTAAACGACACAATGAGTGCAAGTTGTAAATGATGATTCCAATGCAATTATTGGAGTGAAAAAATGGTCTATAGAGCTATTTGTAATGAAGATTCGGAGTATAGTTCTCGTATCGCGTAGGAATTCAACTTTTAAGTAGTCCAAAGTAGCACTGCGCTCTGCCGGCTATGCGGTATTTTTCCGGGGGAATGACCAGAGGTTAGGCCTAATGATAGTTATTATAACCATGTCGATTTATATTTCATTGATGAAAAGATAGATATAAAATAGTCTGTTGATGTCAATATAAATCGCTATGGTTCTTGCGTCTTAAGATCAGAGGACACTCGGAAGGCCATACGATGAACGGCGAACTGGATTTGTAGTAAGTTCTTGAAAATAACTGATAGAATATTTGAATATTTTCTTATCTGTTGTATAAAGGATTATGAAAAACCACAATTCGAAACACTAGATCGTCTATTTACTGTATGTCGTTAACTGTTTATCGAAGTTCGATTTTTGGGAAGGAGGGGGGGGGGTTGTGTTGTGTTTGATTGGGTGAATGAACGATGTACATTACAGTTCGGGTTATAAGAAGAGCATTGTCCTCGAGGAATATAATTTTTGAAGGCTGAATAAATCTTCACCTAATGACTGCAATAAATGTATATACATGTATGTCCATGTACTACTTGTAGTATTCCATCACACTCACTTCATCACGTGTTATTACCGTGGGCTTGGATATTCATGGAAACGCTGGGAAAAAGATATTCTTTTATCCCATATTCACAGAACTGTACTCGTATAAAGCAAAATGGCAAATCGATCATCCACGTTGACTATGACGTTTAGTCTTGATAAGGCATAGGAAAAGTACTATTTTTGACGTTTTTGCACATAGCGGTAAGGAGAAAAATATTCGACACACTGCGTCGCTTCAACCTTGATCAAAAGATGGCAGAAAAGTAAAGAAAACTTATCGAACGTCAATCACTTGGGTGTGATCATTGATAACGTCACAAGGAAATCATTTAATTTCTATTGTTATTATTAAGAAACGACGATTCCGTTTGGCCAAGAAATTTTGTTGATACCTTTATCAACACCAAACGGAAGTACGTGCTTAGCAACGTTGTTAGCAACACTGTTTCAAAGCCGCAAATAAACGTTGGAAAGCAACAAAATGAAGTGATAAGTAATCAATGTAATATGTTTTTGGTTGATCGAGGTATCAACACCAAAAATTGAGGAAAAACTTGTGCATCTTGCGCTATGCGCACAATGCAGTTTTCCCTAAATTTTTGGTGTTGATACCTCGATCAACCAAAAAAAATAAAAGAATGATTCCTTAAATCTATACCTCTTGTCTGGGATTTGCTTTTGTCCATGACTCGGCAAGTCTTGTCATTGTACAAGCAAATTCTGGACATTCGGAGTGCATTTCCTTGTCGATGCTCACACCTTATGATACATGTAGATTCTATAAGTCTTAATCCTATGGGGTAAGATTTCATTTTCACGTGCCTTTTAACTGTAATGTCAATTCAGACATCTATGATGTCATTCATGAATGCTGCGTTGGCTGATCAACATATGAAAATGAATACCGGTACATAAAATTTTATTTTAAGCGCTTTTAGACAATGTGAGAAAAATAAGCATGTACTTGTACATGTAAGACACACTTTAAAAGTTATGACTTAGATTTATGCTGGTAGGGGACTAATATCGCTTAGAGATTAAGAAAAAACAAACTTTTTATGCACCCCGGAATCAAAGATTCGGGGGTATATAGTTTTTGGCCTGTCCGTCTGTTATTCCAAAAAACTTTGAATGGTAAATTATATGGCTTTTATATTTCACATATGTATTCCTTGTCACACAATTTTTCCATAGATACCAACATTTTTATGCCCAGTGACCCTGACCTTGACCTTTCACATACTTGGTGAAAAATGGTGTTTATACTCCGCCGGGAGCATTCGTATTTCACAAACAAAGGCTTTATTCAATATTAGACTTTGCCAACTCGCAGGACTTTCAGTCCTTTGATTATACTTGTGGATTTGCTTATGAATACCTTGCAGAAAGCACAGCGAGTTTTGTTTCTTTTTGAAAATAACCTCCAAGACTCGGAGATCCTTTGTATCAACAATTATCTAAAATATACATTGTACTACCCTACAAGTTCATGTTTTATATTTACTGAAATTGTTATTGTCTTATCAGAGTCAGTTTTCAAATTAAATACTTTGAATTAAAATACAATGATCTACACCCTGTAAGGTTTGCTTAATTTACTGTATTTTACAAATGAATTGAATGGTGATGCAACAATGATAAAAAAAATTGAATTGGAAATTTTGCATTTATTTTTCTGTAGAGGGCTTTGATGATGCAGTGGAGGAGAGAGTGATAAATGAAGAATATAAAATATGGAAGAAGAACACACCATTTTTATACGACTTGGTGATGACACATGCCCTGGAATGGCCCAGTTTGACGGCCCAGTGGTTACCTGATGTCACAAGGTAAGATTTTATCCTCATGTCTTGCTTTTTGTTATTGTTAAGGTACTGAAGTTCACTGCAGCAAGATGAGTCTGTTACAAATATACTGGTACCCTTGGCTATCATTCAGGGTTTTCAATAATTAAGAATTTATCATTAAGGCTATGAGTTAGAAATTTGATGGGGATCTTTAATTTAAGCTCTTTATAAAATGTATTAAAAATACATGATCAGAGAAAATTTGAACGTGCAATTTCTTTTATGTGATGAAACAATATTTCACCGGATGCAGCCTCTTGTTGATAGTCACTTACCATTTACAATGTTATTCTTTCAGACCAGAAGGCAAAGATTATTCACTACACAGGCTCATTCTTGGAACTCATACGTAAGTATTTTCTGAGAAGATTATGCAATGCAGGCCAAGCTTGAGCTGCATGCTTAGAAGGCATATGATTCATTTGTGATTCAAAGTGTATAATATTATATGGTATACAAATAGATTTTGACACAACATTTTTAAAGCACTACACATGCTTTGTGTTTAAGTTGTACAGATTATTGGCCTTTTGTACACTGCATTTGTACTTACATGTATCTTTTTGGGATTTATATACAATGTATCAGTGATGTTAAGATGCGCTAATGCAAGACTATGCTATGTACCCTAGATTATCTATAATATATGTAGATTAAAAAAGTGTGTTTATTCTTTATTAAGCTTATATGCCAATTGACTCTTCCGAACGTGGGAAAAATTTGAGAAATTCCATGACGTCACAATGCAATTTCGATGTTTAACCGAGGTTGGAAGCTTTTTTGTCCGAGGTAAAAGCATTGTGATGTCACGAAATTTTGCATTTTTTCCCGCAATGGGAGGGTCAATTAGAAATTCCATGACGTCACAATGCAATTTCGATGTTTGACCGAGGTTGGAAGCTTTTTTGTCTGAGGTAAAAGCATTGTGATGTCACGAAATTTTGCATTTTTTCCCGCAATGGGAGGGTCAATGAGCCTAATATCGTCATGTTTCCACTTCTCGGTTGCGCTAAAATCTGTATGCATACAGTATTATGTTCTTTCGGATATTGAGCCTTTATGAGTCACGGTCAATAAGATGCAAAGTATAGCTTTTATGTGCACATGCTGGATTTATTAGATACCAGTACCTGTACATGAATATCGACATATTTCACCCAAATGATAGCTTCACATTTTAACGTACATTTAACCCATTTGTGAATAAATACTGTTGCATCACATGTACATGTACATGTTGCATTCATACCGGCTTACATGTAATTGCTACCGTTGATGATGTTACTATGCTTATATGCAGAAACATGTAGATTTTAAAAAAGCATTCAGTGATACCAAATTTTTTTAGAAAACCTGTGTTATATAGGATCAAATACAGAGGACTCCACTTAATCTGATACCTGATAATCTGATACTCCTCTGAATCTGATATGATTTCAAAACACAAGACCATTTCCTATGTAATCAATGTAAAATTACTACTCAGACTCTTAATCCGATAGAAATTATCAAAAATCTTAAGAACTCCTCTTAATCTGATAGGATTTTCCATCAACTATGATATTTTTCCTACAATATTAACGTCATTTCAATGAATTATGATATCAAAATCCTTGAAATTGATATTTTACCCTTTTAAACTATTCAAAATGGCCTAAAAGTATTTATAGCTTATGAATATGATAAAGTCTGAGATAAATTTAAGTACAATTAGTAGGACTATTCCATTGTAATTCCATGGAATTTCAAACTCCTGATAATCTGATACTCCTGTTAATCTGATAATGATCTTCCAAAAAATTGACTATCAGATTAACAGGAGTCCTCTGTACCGGTATTCCTAATTTCAAGTTACCTAGGCATTGATAGACAAAGATGTTAATTCTAAATTTAACTTAAAAATTTATGCTCAAACATTTCTTCTTTGAAAAGCTGTACATTAAAATAATTGAAGCCGGAATTGAAATTGTGTGTCAAGATCTGCCCCATGATAATCACACTTGTTATTGAATTATATCTGCTCAGAGGTTGTATCCAGTATGCATAGCTATTAGCTACCTTTCATACTTGTATGCTAATGCATCAACTTGAAATATTTTGCTTTTAAATGATGGGGTCAGTTTGAAGAAATTTCTCAGGCACATTTCATTGATGAAGCACCCAAAATTGCTTTATATTTCCAGGCATAGCGAAATTTCATAGCTTCTTGAGTTATTTTGCTCTTTTATAGAAATACCCCTATTTTCATGATAAACACGATGTACATGTATCACAAAATTCAAACGTTTTGAAATTTTACAATGTGATTCACCATGTTCTCTATTGATTTTACTTTTCTGAAATTTGAACATAAAAAGAAAAAAAGTTGAAATGAATTTCATCATTAAAAGTGACATACATTCACATTGCCATTGACCAATCAATGTGTTTATCATGGTCTAATTATGATTTTCTTTGCGTTGTTCATGATATCCATTCCAAATAACGTAAAGATATTTTGTCTCGTTATTTTGTGTTATAGATATCAAATAACATAAAAAAGGATAATAAGATCTTGCAATACTTGTTTATACAGACTATATGCGAAAGCTGACAGAATCATTGTGGAGTTTTCGGTAGCGTAAGATTATATGTGTAACTAATCTATCTAGACTGCATGTTCTAATACTTGTGAATGAAATTAAAGCTCATCTCAATTTGTATATCTGTCATTTTTAATTATTTCTCTTTTTTTCTTACTCTCTGAAGGACAAGGTAATTAATTGATTACATTTGAGTTGACGTGACCTTTCTTCCCATAATATAAAAAATAAGCTCCTATTGAAAAAAGTAAACTTTGATCAGGAAAAAAAAAAACTTGGAATGGGTCTTATGAACCCTTAAAATACTAATGAACTGCATGTATTCCCATAGTGCCTATTTTATTTTTGCTTGAAAAAAATCATTGGGAAGAATTTCAGACCTCCCTTAAAAATTTGTTTTTGTTCCAAAACGTTAATGTTTTATCATCCCGTTTGTTAAATATGCAAATTAGTTTCTTTTACCCAGACAGTTCCTCTTTTGTTTCTAATTTTGTTGTAAGTATAAAGAAATTACATGGAAATCAAGATAAATTTTTGCTAGATGTCACTCAGATGATAATCGTAGGGGCATACCTTGGCCTTTGGTTTTTCAGGTCCGAGGAGCAGAATCACCTATTAATAGCCAGCGTGCAGCTACCAAATGATAATGCACAATTTGATGCCTCACATTATGATAGTGAGAAAGGAGGTAAGAAATTTATTTAAGTACCCTTGTGTTGTGCCGATTATTGCCAATGTCCTTTTGATTACAAAAATGGATTTAGATTTTAATATTCGATTATAACCGTGAAATTTAAAACATTTTAAGAATGAAATTATTTCAGTATGCATACTCGTAACATTTTGTTGAGTCTCAATAAAATTTGCAGTCAAGAAATCATGAAGTATTTTGCAGTATAATGTAAGAATCCAATTATAATCGATAATCAATTGAAAGGCTAATCCAGTGTTCCAGCTAGAAAACAAAAAGGGCGGGGTGCCAGGTAGGGCACTTCTGCTTGCAATGGGCCAAAGAGGGCACATTACGAGTGCGCGATGGGCAAGGGTGGGCACATTTTAATATCGGTGCGCGGTAAGCAATGGAGGACACATTTTTGCATTAATTAGTCAAGGAAGAGTATATTTTATGAAGCATACACTTTTTTTGCAAATAAGGCACTTTATTTCTTTGGCAGTGCATCTTCAATAATCAAATTAAAAGTACAAACATAATTGTTTCAGTCTGCAATACTTGCTATTCACTGTTGCGTGAGACTACTTTCTTATAGTGACTGTTTACAGAGGTATAAATGTTATGATGCAGCTGACTCTGTCATCCCCTGTACAACAAGACCAGCGACCTTTGTTTTCCATCATTTAAATTCTTGTTTTGTGATATCATTTTACTTATCTTTTTATGGTCATGATTATTTTGTGTATTGAAGATCTTGAAAGTATCGACACTGGTTGACCTTGAATTACATGTACGTCGGTTCGTGTTTTGTGAAGGCAATTTCTTTGGTCAAAAAGACATAGATTCTACATGTATTTAGTGCATTAAAAAAGTAGACCAAGACGATAAACTTAACGCAGATTTCTAAACGGACCCACGTGAATACTCGTATATAATGGTTGTCCGTTTAAGCTTGGGAATTTAGTTTGGAGGCGGAAAGTATAGATATAATGTACGTGTAAAATTTCAAGTCATTGTCATCATAATCCTCAGAAATAAAATGGTATAATTTCATCATGGCGGATTGTCGCGAGCTGTTGTTACTTTCAATTTATTGTTATAAGATTTATTTAAAGACTTGAGACTTTATTTTTGCATCATTGCTAATGTTGCGGTCAATTTCTGAATAAACAGATATAAAGATACACATCATATTTTGATGTTTAAATTGACCGCAACATTAGAAAAGATGGAGAATGAAATACGAATCTTTTTTTAAAAACTTTTTTTTTTTTTACAAATAAATCTTTCGCGCGATCGATAAACCTATCTTCCAGTTGTACATGTATAACCTGCGCATTTAATCAAAACATCTTAATAAGGCAGTCGTTTGTACTAGTCGTAAAGGTGCTAAATGATTGTACAAACAATGCAATTAAGCAAAGTACATATTAAAGACGGTAATGCTTTAATTACCGCAAATGGACAACATGATTGAAATTATTTAACTTGAAGGGCAGATCATGAAGGGCTACAAGAGGAAAACGGGAGGGCATCAAGGCTGCAACAAAAGGGCATTAAGGGCGCGGCGCCCTTCTATTTTGGCCTAGCGGGAAGACTGTAATCCAATTAATTGATTTTTATTTTTCCATCCAAATTCCCTCTCAAAGTATTTAGGTTGGACTTGCTTAGGCTTTAAATATTTTAAACCCTGCTTAGATTATAATAATACTTTATGGAATTGTTTCCTGTGACCTTGGAAAAGATGTGCCATGACCTTGCACATGTATCAAGTTTATATCTTGAAGGCCATAGAACACTAAATCTTGGACGCTTAAATCTGTTCTTATCCTTACATGTATGTTAATAACTTCTGCTTGAATACATTTAGTAAGAAAGGTTAATGCTATAGGTTTTATGTCAGATTTATCATAAATGAAAAATCTGCTTAACAGTATGACAGAAGTGTTATTAAGTTTTTTCCTGAAATGATATTTGGCAGATTAATTTCATGTTCTTTCATTGATCTGTTTTAACATGCATGCATATGTAGATGAGGCCATACTTGAAATTTAAAACAAAAATTATTTATTAACATTTTGGAGCCCTGTAATAGGGACATGATGTCCCATTTGCCAACTTGCAGTACTTTCATCATGATTATGACATAATGTGTCCAAGTTTGATACATGAGAAATGAGAACTGAAAAAAAAAATGTTTCTTATAATATCGTGTTGATTTGTTTAAATACATGTAGCATAACCTATGATTTGTGAATCGATCTTTTCCGTTACAGAATTTGGTGGATTTGGGTCAGTTAGCGGTAAAATTGAGATTGAAATCAAAATAAACCATGAAGGGGAGGTAAACAGAGCTCGTTACATGCCCCAGAATCCTTGTATTATCGCCACAAAAACCCCGTCGAGCGACGTCCTGGTGTTTGACTATACAAAACATCCCTCAAAACCAGGTAGGTGTTTGTATATATGTACATTTACAAAACAGGTTTCTTTTTTTTCAACTTATTGTCAAGGTGGAATTCTTTTACAAGTTTAACTTTCATTCGTACGGGCAGTTATTTCCAATGCTCCATGTGAATTTATTGTAATGAAATAAACCTTGTTCCTATGCCATTATTCTTGGAATGATAAACGTATTCTTTACTGCATGTTTCTTCTGTAGACCCAAGTGGAGAGTGTGCACCAGAGCTAAGGTTAAAAGGTCATCAAAAAGAAGGGTAAGGACCAAGGAAAAGTCGTAGCAATTTAGGGGGATAAAATATATTTGAAAAGATGGAAAAAAAATTAGAGATGTCAGAAGGAGAAACAGATGAAAAAAAGACTGTAAAGAAAATACAGGCATATGTGTAATTTTTCCAAAGACAAAGGAAATTTGAAAATGC
Organism: Pinctada fucata; assembly: GCA_028142955.1. NCBI lineage: Eukaryota > Metazoa > Mollusca > Bivalvia > Pterioida > Pteriidae > Pinctada > Pinctada fucata. Next base: position 19,761,038 of record AP027104.1, read on the forward strand.
AACCATGAAATTTAATAATCATATTGCAAATAGTGAAATACCATAAAAATGCTTCAGAAATCAGTAAGTTTTAAGCCTCCTTTTAATATATAGTATGTAACATCCTTATGGATGAATATTTTTACATTGAACAGTCAGCTACATGTAGATTGTGGATGAATCATACTGACTTTAACATTTCTTACTCAGGTACGGATTATCGTGGAACCCAAATCTTAATGGACATTTATTAAGTGCTTCTGATGACCACGTAAGTATATTTCGTAAACTCCAGATAAGTTGCACAGACAACATTGAATATTTAGAATATGTGGTTTGGACATCAGTATTACACGTTTAAAGCTACACAGCCAATTGTGCCTCACATGAAATTCATATGAAATGAGCATCATGTAAAGGAGCTGATAAGATAAGACGTAAAATCTGCCCTAAAATGTGAAATTTTGAGAATGGAAATGAAAAATCATTCATTAAATTAATACAGATACAGTATCCCATCAAACTCTGGAGTTATTTTAGATCTATTATGCATAATATTGCTAATATTTGGGTCAAAACTTGTCTTTTTCCCATAGAAATCAATAGAAAACGGAAAAGTTTTTTTGAGCATTGTTCCCCCCAGAGATGCAGAACGCCACTTACACTGGAGGTGTATATCAATGATACAAATTTTCTGGAAAAGTGGGGTTCTGTATCTCTGGGGGAACACTACCCCAGAGACGAAAAACCAAAAAATGAAGGGGTGCATTTGTTAAAGAATCGATCTTTAAGATCATCAAATATTGAAAATTTGACTATTTTTCCTTCTTAATCCATCAAGAAATGTGTTCTAAATACGATCAAATGAAATGTACAACAATTAGGAACGAAATAAGCAGGAGCGATGTGGATTTCTCCATGAATGTGTATTTTGTGCTAAAAAGCTCCTATTATAGCCATTACATACAAAATAAGACCGTATTTTGAGTTCCGGATTTCATTACTTACCGATTAGAGGAAATAGAACTTTCAAAATGTATTTCTGATATACAATGTAGAAGTATTTGATATCTTTTAGTTAATATTTATCCATTTCTGGTAAAATATTCTAAAATTTCTACGTTTTTTGTCAATTGTATCAGTTTTTCTATCCGTGCACCCCTACCTCTTTGGACCTTCATTTTAGAATCTTGGGAGTATTTCAACGAAAAGTAAAACATACAAAAAGTCTTCAAATACATTTTATTTCAATAATAATTATCTCTTGTCTGCATATGTACCGTCGTGTGGAAGAAATTTGACACAAGATTTAGGGCTAAAAACGGCCCTTCTCTTATCAGCTCCTTTCACATGAAAGTTCATGTAAATTTCATGTAAATTTTACATAAAATTTTTGTGAAAAAATTTCACATGAATTTCACAAAAATTTACTTCACATGAATTTTTCTTTGTGACCTTCATGCAAAATTGACTTTACATGCAATTCATGTCAGAAACTTCACATGAATTTCATGTGAAAATTTTCATGTAAATTTCATGTTCGTGCTCATTGCACATAAATTTCATGTGAACTTTTACGCAAATTTCACATGTTTCATGTATATATTGCTCTTCTTGAATACTAAAGAAAAAAAAAACCCCTAAAATCATCATTGTTTATAATGATATTTGATTCATACTTTAACTTAAATCTTTAGTCTGATATGATCATATTAAGGAGAACTTTTTCCTTTTTACTTTATAGACAATTTACCAAATTGGTTTAAATATTTTACCTGTAAATCTATTTCTTATTTCAGACTATTTGTTTATGGGACATTAACACAACACCTAAGGAGGGTAGAGTAGTAGATGCCACGACGATATTCACAGGTCACACGTCTGTAGTAGAGGTAAGTGGTGTGGACTTACATGTAGTCGTATGAGTAGACAATTATACTGGTATTTAGTGAACAGGGTGTTCTTGGTCTTTGATTCATACCTGCAAACTGAACAATAGACCTTTTCACGATAAGGATAACTTGGATCACTTTTGCCTCTTCGTATGGTCTTTTTCCTCTCAAGACAATGGAATAACGTCATACTGCTCTTAACCCAGGCATGCACTGCTGTGCGATGACATCATTTCATTGTTTTGAGTGGAAAGAGTATCATATGAAGAGACAAAAGTGATCCGAACGAACCTTATCGTGAAAGGGTCTATTTTCTGTAAGCTGTCTTATACATTATTTGGGTAGTATGTCAGATGTGAATCATTACAAATGACTTGCTTTTAATAAGGAAGTTGACAATGTATCAAAATGAAGTTTAGAAAATGACAAAGTTGCAAAGTGAATTGTAGACCTCCTTCTCAAATATTCATATGTACATGTACATGAACTGTATACATATATGCTGAAACAGAAGTTTTTTGAGAGATATGATTTGTCCTTACCGAAAAACTAATATGAATTGATATGCTTGACAGGATGTTGCCTGGCACTTGTTACATGAAAGTTTGTTTGGGTCAGTAGCTGATGATCAGAAATTAATGATGTAAGTATTGATGTTTCATATTTTACGTGTTACATATACTAGCATATATTTTGTCTGATTTCAAGGTATTAAACAATGTAATTATTATGATATGATCTTTACAAGTCATATGGTGTGCTTTACTCTTAGTGAAGAGTTATATTGTCATAAACTTTACGTCAGCAATGACATGTATTGTAGAATAGTTCAAAATGGCAAAAAAAAAAAAAAAATGATCCATTTGCCAAATGTATCATTTTCAAAATTTGTCACATTTAGCATGGAAAAGAGCAAAATAAGTTAAAAAACAAATGCTGAAATTAAGAGAACTGATTTCTTAAAATGTATTAAAAACTAAAATGTATTAAAAACAAAAATGATACAAACCACAAAAAAATGTAATCCAAGAACATCAGTTATCATTTGTCATTATCAGCTGGGACACACGGTCTAACAACACAAACAAAGCGAGTCACACAGTGGATGCTCACACAGCGGAGGTTAACTGCCTGTCATTTAACCCCTACAGCGAGTTTATCCTGGCAACAGGCTCAGCTGACAAGGTAATTGTTCATCTCGCTGAACGATACATTTAGGTTAAGAATTGATAATGATGGAAAACGATTTAAATTTCCTACAGCTGCCTAGAGTATTTAGATGTACATGTAGATGTATAAAAGAGAAGAAAATGTAAAGTTAGATAAAAAAAACTTCATAGAAAATACATGTGTATGTCCCAGGATGTTTATAGCAAATCTGTTATTATCGATAGCAATGAGATTTTGTGGGGAAAAAAGTATCAATTTTGAATTGAATCTTTCAAACAAAATAATTACTTGCTTGTAATTAAACTTTATATTTCAGACTGTTGCATTATGGGACTTAAGGAATCTCAAGTTAAAACTTCACTCATTTGAATCACATAAAGATGAAATTTTCCAGGTATGTTTGATGTAAACATATTTTTTTCAAGTTTAAATAACCTATTGATCCAGTTGAGTTTTATTTCTTACGGCTGAATCATTACAGTATTTGATAAAAACATTTTCATATACTAAAGTAGTTATAGAATAGACAAAAAGCAATTAAACTTCCTCAATATTGCACAGTAAACTGGTATTAGAAAAGAAACAAAATTGTATAAATGTAGTACATAAATGATGTCTTTAAATTTGATGTGTAACATTTATATAGGTTCAGTGGTCACCTCACAATGAGACAATCCTGGCTTCTAGTGGTACAGACCGCAGACTTCATGTTTGGGATCTCAGGTATTGACTCTTCAGAACTTGCATGTATTATAATTTTCGTATGCTTGCAGATCCATATTGAATTACTGCCCTTGTAAAATTTATTGACATATTTGACCATCTTATCTAAGAGATAGAGTAGAAATACTTGTTATTTTGTTTAAAGTACAGCAGTTCAGATCAATTAACAAACAAGTTCCTTATAGGTTAACCAATAAAAAGGAATCACTTTGATATTTGGCAAATAGCTATTAACTAAATGTGACATCATGTAAATAGTAGGGCTGGGACGATACTCCGATTCATCGGTGCATCGCGATATTTTTTTTCGCGATCCAAGTATCGATACTCCCCGACGATACCCAAGTTAAGATTTACAAAGAAATTGTTCTTAAACTCTCCGTATTTTCAAGTACTCAAGTTTAAATCCAACTTTCTTCAGTTTAAATATAGATAAATACTTGCCATTGTCCCGCATTTTCAACCGAAAAAATCTGTCCCGGCTGGGAAATCCCGATTTTTGGACGTTCCATTAAAAAAAAAAACAGCGTAATATTGATTATTAGTCACTCCGTCTTTTCATAAACTCAAACTGTTTCATAATATTTATCTAACGCACGCCATATACCCATGTAAAGTAATCAGCCGGTAAACTGTCGGCTGAACCACAAACAATAGTCAATTAACGTCGCTAAATAAATGCAAGTAAGCCTTCTCTTCTTGTTGTTGTTGTTTTTTTTTTTTTTGCTAGATCATTGAAAGTAATAGTTATAAGATGTTCGAGTGATACCATTTGTGTAAGCCAAGATAAAAAATTTTTATGAGAAGAAACAACGTGAAGTAAAAATGTAAACAAGATAAAAAAAAAAAAAAAAAAAAATACGGCAACCACGGAACGCAAAAAAAAAAACACCTCAATATTATTCAACGTACGTCAGCTTACTGTCTTTTTCAATACCCGAGACGTTAAGGTATCGATTGTGTATTTGATTTAAACTCCTTTGTTATTGTTCGCCAACGTCAACTCAGGTAATGGCACAGGTGTTTAATACTTGTGAATAAAAGGGTGGACAAGTTCGCTGAAGCGCCACTTTTTAGCTCGCCGGGACGAATGTCCGGAGAGCTATTGTCATACCCCCGGTGTCGGCGTCTGCGTTGGCGTTGGCGTTGGCGTGCGCGTGCACAAAAACTTTAACCTTGCTTATAACTTTTAAACAAATACAGATTGGGGTTTCATATTTCACATGTGCATTCCTTGTGACGAGACCTTTCCATGGATACCAAAATTTTTGACCTTGTGACCTTGACCTTGGAGATTGACCTACTTTTGAAAAACTTTAACCTTGGCCACATTTTTTGAATGGTAAGTGATAGGGCTTTGATATTTCACATGTGTATTCCTTGTGACAAGACCTTTCCATGGATACCAAAATTTTTGACCTTGTGACCTTGACCTTGGAGATTGACCTACTTTTGAAAAACTTTAACCTTGGCCATATTTTTTGAATGGTAAGTGATAGGGCTTTGATATTTCACATGTGTATTCCTTGTGACAAGACGTTTCCATGGATACCAAAATTTTTGACCTTGTGACCTTGACCTTGGAGATGATTGACCTACTTTTGAAAAACTTTAACCTTGGCCATATTTTTTGAATGGTAAGTGATAGGGCTTTGATATTTCACATGTGTATTCCTTGTGACAAGACGTTTCCATGGATACCAAAATTTTTGACCTTGTGACCTTGACCTTGGAGATGATTGACCTACTTTTGAAAAACTTTAACCTTGGCCATATTTTTTGAATGGTAAGTGATAGGGCTTTGATATTTCACATGTGTATTCCTTGTGACAAGACGTTTCCATGGATACCAAAATTTTTGACCTTGTGACCTTGACCTTGGAGATGATTGACCTACTTTTGAAAAACTTTAACCTTGGCCATATTTTTTGATTGGTAAGTGATAGGGCTTTGATATTTCACATTTGCATTCCTTGTGATAAGACCTTTTTTATTGTTGTTGTTGCAATTTACATATGGTTGCCACCGGCGAGCTATGTTGTCATTCTGACAAGTCTGGTTAGAAATGCGTCCGACCAGGAGCCGACGCCCGTGTACGTTACGGCGCGCGTTAATAAGATTTGTTTATTCTCTGACGTTCTTGTGTTTGCAGAGAGCTATGATCTAGCGCAATTTTGGATGGCAATATCTGAAGTTCAACCTCCTAGTGGAAAGTTACTTTAAACATAATTATGAAAATTAGCTCAGGATGTATTGTGTGCGACACACTCAGATGCTGATGCTTAGTGAGATAAATTTCAGTATTTTCAGAAAAAAAATCAGACAAATTGAAGAGGAAATATGAGAAACAAATTAATACCAAATGGTTGTTTGTTTTCCAAATTTTTGCACTTCTCATTGATTTGACTGTGTTGCTCCTTCAAAAGTGAAGGACCCCCCCCCAATCCCCAACTTGTAATTATAATTAAAAGGCCTTATTATAGTAATGAAAAAGTGTCCCTCATTGGTGTTACATGTATATTTGTCCCTCTTTTTGATGATTTGTCACTCTTTTTGTCCCTCTTTGCAACATGACAAAATTATGGCAAGTATGTAGATATGAAATAACAAAATGATAAGAACCATTGATTTTTAATACGAAATTTCCATGACTTCTTATTGTTATTTGAAATGATTTTTTGTTTTTCAATTATTCTAGTCAAATAACAAACCATTTATTAATTGTTTTCATCTTTATTCTAGACAGAATTCTAGTGTTGGATAAATATAACATGTGGAATAAAAAAAGCTACTAATATGATGAAAATAAATACTATCAAATAGCTTTTTGAGAAGGTTTTACTACTTAACTTAGAATCGCGATATGTATCGTATCGGATATCGGGTATCGTGATACGTATCGGATCGGCTGGGTACAGTATCGTCCCAGCCCTAGTAAATAGAGGAACCAAACTTCTAATCAGTGTAATTCCCTTGTACTCGGTGATTAACTTATTCCTCAACAATTTACATGTACCTAGAATAGACAATTACCGAGATGTTTCACGTGATAGCTAGACTATGGAAATCACATACTTTGGCGATGTTTTCCATCGTGACGTCACACACAAAGCACTGGAAACATAACATTAAACCCAGTGTGCGAAATTAACGGTGGACCGATAGACAATGTCTATAGTTATTCTGGTCGGTCTATAGAGATCAAAAACTCGGTAGACCAACTTGTCTATAGGAAATCTGACCCGAGTCATGTAAATGTTTGCTCTTCGCACAGCAATAGCTTAGCAAGAGCAGGTAAGGCCATATAAAATTAATCGGTCGTTTCTCAGATACCGCCGCCGATGAGAAGTTTTTATTTCAACTGCAGAAAAAAAACCAGCTGTGTGTCATTTTCAATCGAACTTATAAAAGAAGTTAAATTATCCAAAAGGTACCCGATAAATATTTAATTGTAATCACAGCAAGTTCCATATTTTTGTTAACGTTAGGACGCCTTCTGTTCAATATTTTACACGTGAAAGGATATAAATATTTTTACGTGGCCTAAATCCAGCCTATTTATACTACCAATTATTATTTAAGCACCTGTAAAACGTTGATGTGTTGTAGTACTTCCGTTTTTTATCGTCATCTAGTCTTGGTCCCGATGTCTTTCTTTGACCGGTTGAAAGATGTTGAAGGTGCACACCCGACACGAAACGAAACCTGGCATGTGCTAGTTCTAGCGATGAATCAGATATTGACAGTGAATCTGACGGGGATATAGAACAAAATGAACTTGAAAATGAAAATCCCATCACACAAATTGTCTACCAAATTGAGAGAGAATATAACTAAATGATTGGCAGATGATTTTAGCATATAAAATGCAATAACATTCTGATTTCTGTGCCTTTTTATTTCGGTCTATAGGAAAATGCTGAGGTCTATAGGAACTAAAATTACTATGGACCGAATGTCTATAGGACTTAAAAGTTAGTTTCGCACACTGTAAACCTTTGATGGATTATGATGTAACAATTCAAAAGTTTGGCAAGGTAGTTGATGTCCATAGTCTGATGTGTAAAATCAAGCTTATTAGAGAATGGTCTATTCCAAGAACTTGAAAATGGACTATTGAGTATATTGCTATGCAAGAGTTACCATAATGGATTTTTCAGATAAAAAGGGGGAAAACAGCAAATATTTTGTTCTGTGCATCCTATGAAAAAAAAAGATAAATGCAAGCTACATGTATACAATAAATTGAAGTTGAGTGACTTAACGTTTGTAGATGTAAGAAATTTATATTGTTATTTCAGCAAAATAGGTGAGGAGCAATCAGCAGAAGATGCTGAGGATGGCCCCCCAGAATTACTGGTAAGTAACTGTAACCATGTGTGTGTGTAAATTACTGGTAGGTAACCGTAACGATGTGCGCGTGTGTAAATTAATGGTAGTTATCCATCTGTCTCTATGTTATGTATACATGTGGATGATATGTCATAAAAATGTAAGAATTTAATATTAAGCCAATTGGTATGATATTTTATACAATTCTTCACAATAACTCGCTAGCTCGGCACCCATGGCTACCAGAGATGTTACCATACTAGTAGAAATTGTTTAACAAACCATACAAAAGACCATTTACAGATATTGTTAGAAAGCACAAAATGTCTGAGTCAACATCTTTTGGGGTTGTTTTACACTATGACATCACTGTTAAAAGATGCAATTCCATTGAGAGGTAACAATGAAAATGTGCCTACCTGGGACATTTTTCGTCACTTTGTCAGCCATTATGAATTTTCACTTTGTCAGCCATTATGAATATTTGCAAGTGGCCTATTGGTGAGTGTGTAGAATATGTCTTTGACCGAAAATTGGGGCTGGTGGTTCAAAAAAGTTTTTGTTAAGACTTTAACTTGAATTTACATACATGTACATATTTTTTTAAAAACATTACCGAATTATATGGTCTGTTATCACTCCGTTTTTCTCCATTTCTTCCTATGCAGGCTTTCTACTGTTCCTACTTTTTCCTACTATTTCCTACTTTTCCTACTTTTTTATTTTGATCCTATTTTTTTCCTACTTTTTCTTCAAAACCTCCTACTATTCCTACTTTTTCATCTCAAAAGTTAAAAATTACTTGCTTCACTTGTCATCGACATCTGATTCAAAGTTTCTGAAAAATTTCGGGCTCGCTTCGCTCGCCCATTCTGTATATTTTACATGAAAATTCAATCTGCCTTTATTTCTCTCTGTGATTTCCTCAATGATGAACATTACCAGTCTACAATCATTGCTTACTGTCATTTGTGTGTCATACTTACTGAAAATTGTCACTAAAAGTGATAAAAAATTTCCTACTTTTCCCCTATTAATTCCTACTTTTTCCTATTTTTCTCCTACTTTTTTTCTTTCACTACTCCTACTTTTTTCATCAAGGTAGAGTAGAAAGCCTGCCTATGGATTTACATCAGATTGATAAGACATTTTCTCGCTAATAAGATCTATTATAATCTTTCAAAATTAACAGTAACATTTCTCAATTTCCTTTACATTAATCTTTTCTACTTTCAGTTTATCCATGGTGGTCATACAGCAAAGATTTCCGACTTCTCATGGAACCCCAATGAACCCTGGGTAATATGCTCTGTATCAGAGGACAACATCATGCAGGTTTGGCAAATGGTAAGTTGGCCATTGAACCACCTTTCAAATTCCATGTGGCATTTTAGCCGCTCAGCCACCTCTCAAATTCCATGTGGCATTTTAGCAGTTCAGCCACCTCTCAAATTCCATGTGGCATTTTAGCCAATCAGCCACCTTTCGGGTTCCATGTGGCATTTTAGCCACTCAGCCACCTCTCAAATTCCATGTGGCATTTTGCTGCAAACTGAACTGAGGATATACATTTGAATGATTTGGTCAATATTTGAATTTGTAGATCCATCCAGTTTCTTGAGTAGAACTTTGAATTTGATGTATCTTACAACTATTGCAAAAGAATATAAGTTCAAAAACAATGCTTCTTATGAAATCAGAAAACATGAGAAAATCTTCATTTATGCTGATTGATTTAGAGAATACATGTATTTGAAATGGAAATTTCAATAGCAACAAAAGCTGCAAAATTAGGAATTCTTAGCAAAATATTTCCAAATGTTTCTTGAAAGAAATGCACACAATTCATTAAATTCTTTTGATTGCTTTTGTCATAAATTATTTCAATTGTGAGCGATGTGGACCATGGGTTGCTTGTTTTCAATTAAACTTATTAATATCAAAGTAATTCAATGATTTATACATACTTATATAATTTAAGGGTGTGATATACATGTATTACGATATGCATTTCGTATCGTGATACGATACAAATTTATTAGATATTGCAAAATATCGATATAATGTTACACCCCTAATGTACGTATTTATGATGATATTTTTCAGGCTGAGAATATTTACAATGATGAAGAACCAGACACCCCGTCACAAGACTTGGAAGCTGGAGGATCTTAAACATTTTCTCTGGTGGATCCAGATATTTTCCAGTGCTGTGTAAATATTAATGACACATTTGTGACATAGCGTTGTATTACCATCTTAGTCACGATATGACATTCATACAAATATGTGTATCGTGTTCCCTGCAAACGGAGAAAATACATGAGAAACGTTTATAATGAGCAAAATATTTTTACCTCTTTGTACGATTGTAAGGTAATGGTTTGTCCAAGCAATTCTTCACAATCAACAAGCCATCATTTCTTTGTCGTAGTAGACATCATGTCATCCCCATATTGCATCATAAATTCATTTTGATAAGTAGATTTGTCATTTAAATATCATGTACATCTAATAAATTATGGAAGACAGACATGAATTTTGGTTGGTTATCAACATTATTTACTGTTACATGGAGCTATGATGGATAACTCCTGAATGTAATCTGTATTACAAATATACATGTATATTCAGGAGATAGTATCAACAAAGTTCTACATCGCTGCATCTGACCAAGTTGTCTTTGATTTCAGTGAAATTTTAAAACAAAAAACTTCATATTCTAACTATGTCTGCTGGCGTTCAACTGATACTCCTTAAAATTCTCAGAGGATTTCAATGAAACTTCGTACATGTGTAATGTACAGAATAACGCCATGTAAATATACATGTATATGAAGGAGAATTAGTGCTGTTATGATATTTCATTGAAATTAGCTCTTTCTCGAGACAAGTGTACGTAATCAAATACCTTACTCCCCCTTGTCGGATGTCATACAGAAAACTGCCCAAGTTCGCTCGGAAAATATGTGCAACAAGATCTGTGTCTATATTTTAATTTATTTTATTACATGTATATTTTCCTTTACAAGCAATTCTGAGGGTAAAATCATTCAAACACATTAATGAGCACTTCAGTTGCTAGTAATTTATTTGAAGTTTTGTATGCTAAGTCTCCATTGTGAAACTCGCTGGAGACGCAGTTTTGTGTATGACATCCGACAAGGGGGAGTAAGGTATTACGTACACTTAACTCGAGAAGATGGGGAAATTAGTGAGAGGTCTCGATGAGGAAAAACCGAGCTGTTGCACAGTCCATTTTCAAGTTCTCGGATGTGACTGTTCTAAACATTGATTTTCACACCAGATTACGGTTATCGAATAACTTTGCAAACAATTGAATTGAATTGTTTTGTCATAATTCAAGGCTTTTTGTTATGTTTGTGATGTCATAATGAAAAACGTCACCAAAGAACGTCTGTAGTTTGGCTATCGAATGAAACTTCTCGAAAATGGTCTGACGGGCAGCTTGGATTTTGTCAACCCAATGTGATACTTCCTTGTCTTCGCAACACAACATGTATTATAAAATTGTACAGATCTTTGTACAGTATCACCAATACAATTTTGTGATAGCCACACATTGATATGAATTTGAATTGATAAACACAGCACATTGTGCCTCACATGAAATTGATATGAAAAGAGCATCATATCAATTTCTACATGAAAATTTCACATTAGATTTATGTGAAAAATATATTACATTAACACGAATTTTACTTCACATGAATTTTTCTATGTGACATTCATGTGAAATAGAATTTACAATACATTCATGCCAGGAAGTTCACATGAATTTCATGTAAAAAATTTCATGTAATTTTAGGAGAAAAATTTTATGTTAACTTTCATGTAAGATTTATGTAAATATCGCATGAATTTCATGTGAGGCACACTTGGCTGTATACCATGCTTGCATAAATGAACATAAATCTGGTTTCAAGAATAATCAAATGTTGCACCTGGAAAATACAACAAAGTACATATTTAATGGATATTTACATGTATTTATTGTTATTTACATGCATAAGTGTATATAAAAAGAAAATTGGCAAAGAAACCAAACGACAGTGGACCAGACACATTATAAATGACTATATCTATAATATGTAGAAAATTATAAAAACAAGGTAATGCATAAATTATACAAATACAAATGTATAAAACAAAATATATCACAGTAAGAATTCATTGCATGTACATGTATGAATAAATAGGATATTTTGTAAAGTCACAAAATTCTTGTTCTGTGCTAAAAATGCTATACCTAATTGCATGAACAAAACAAAAGAGTCTGATGTGAAATTTGGTCTACTGGAAAACAGGTGATCCACTATTGAATTAATGATCATTACATAGTACATGGACGAATTCTCAGCCGGAACGCCAGTCGGCACTTGTCTTTGAAGTTTAAAAACGAAGTCACGTGACAAAAGTTTTGAATATGACGACATTGTACCACGTCATCAAAAACGCGTCATACTGACTGTGCTGCAAGTGTAAACATGAATGACACAGGTGATTTTGATGGCAATAGAGATACCGTTTCAAGTCATAACATTTAATCAGGTAAATTTTGTGGCATTTTGAAATAAATCGGGCGTTGTCAAGGGCAGTTTTTCGCCAGCGATCTGTTTACCTGCATTTTATTGCTTGTTTTCTTTTAAAATCCCGGCTGGGAATGATTGGGAACAGTCTGAATGTAAACTTCATATATCACTGAAGTCACCAAAACCAAAAATAGTATGCCGATCTTTGCCTTAAGGGGTTTGTGTCACCTTTCAAACTTCGATATGCTGTTCGGGCGTCCATCTTCCATGTCAACGTATGGAAACTCGTTTTTAAACAGCGAGTACACGAGTACATATGTACCCAAGTCGGTGCTGCGAAGTGGTTAGATTTGCCAAAATGAAACATGGCATTGGCACAAAATCATCTACAAGGTATCAAACCATAAAACAAATGTTAAAAATTCCATTGCCACTTGAATTTGGTGTATTCTGAGTCCGTAATGATGAATTTTAATTCAAATCTGGTCCTCGTTATAGCGTTTTTATTCCTATTTATAGAGTACTTACTGACTAAAATTCTATATAGGTATCATAACTGGGATTCTGTTGAAAAGATTATCATTGAATTTTGACCAGAAGTGCAAAGGGGAGCATTTGTGTCAGCTTTGAAAACCAACGGTGTATGCACAATTTTCGTTGGATCTTAAGCATGACTGAAAAATGTCAAAAATCCCTTTCAGAGGAATTTCAGTTATTTGTAGTGAATTATATCCGAGTATCATTTGTTGTATAATAATATTTAAAATTTGAGATAAACAATTAAGGTCGTTTAGCCAAACGTATTCTTATTCTGCTACTTTTTGTGTCAAGAGTTATCCGCCCCTTTTAGAAACAATGCTTCCAACCGTCAAAATAGGGATTGGCGTTCCGGCTGTCTGTACCACCAAATTGTCACTATATAAATTTGGGGCAATGCCAAAATTTGAAAGTAAGGAAGAAACCTTCATGGATCCACTTATGTCCAGGTGAGGATAAATTTCAAGTGGCATTGTATTAATTGTGCGGTCACTTCCACAATATGAGCAGCTATTTCAACAATATGGATAAGTATATAGTTACCCTTAAAATTATCTAACAATTATGCACAACAATAACATTTTAATTTTGGTATACTATAAATAATAGATAACAAAATCATACGATATCAATTACAGTAATTGTCCTCCAAATACTGTACAGTGTACTATAAATAATAGATAACAAAATATTACAGTAACTGTCCTCCTCCAAATACTGTACAGTATTATGCTCAAAATTTCAGTGGGGATCTTTTTGCTAAGCTGATAGCATTACCTGTGTCTCTAAACCATCAGCTTTCCTATCTGAAACATAAACAGAAGGTGGATGTAGTTACATTTAAAATGGATAAATTATACTGTGCAAAATTACATCAAGTGTCTTTATTTGGCTGTTTATTACTTGTACATATAGTGAAAAGATAACAAGTGTGAAAGGTGGTTGTTGATAAGTTGCTGTCTTTGAATGGTAATTTCATTTCATGTAGTGAATCGATGTGTTCCCATTTTCATTTTGGAGTTTCTCATTTGTGCTGAGGTCTGGGTTGGCCAAACTTGATCAGTATCTAATTTTAACCTTTCATCTACCAATTAGAACAATAAAATTATCAAAATGAAAAAAATAAAATCATTTCACATTTGATTTTGGCATTTGTAAATTCGAAGGAGCTTCTTACTATGAGGGATTCACTATATACATGTATATACATGTACATGTACAATGTATATACCGACAGTGAGAAGCAACTTGTCAAACTGCCAAAATAGCAACTCTCATCAAATACTTCTCTTCACACTTGATGCCTTTTCACTGTAAATAGGAAAGAACAGTTTCACCTCTTTGAACCATGATTACAGATGCTGAGTTCATGTTTATTTACCTGAAATTTACAGAGTTAACCATCCCATGATGATCTTTCCTCATCTTGATTAACCTTGCCGGACCCGCCCGAAAAGCAGCACTTTCCAGCCCAAGGGCAAAACTTTCATACGCGTTCAGCATCTGTAATGCATAGGTAATTCTGTTAAGTATTTGTAAAAGACGATGCATACCTTTTTATTAAGATGTGACACCATATTTTGGTGGTCTGCTTCCACAATCACAAGTGAGTTTGGATTTATTCGGAACTGAGCCTCTTCGAGCTTCAGTGAAAAAGTTTCATAGGCATGAAGCATCTGGAAATACATGTACATGTATAGAATGTTGACCAATTAGAGATTTTTTTTAATTTTTAAATTTTATACATGCTTGCATATAAATTCCTGAATGTGTATTACAAGAAATCATGTCATAATTACATTATATTTAGAAGAACCTTGATAGGAAAACTTTGGTCCACCTTTACCTAAAATTTGATATTGCTTCTACAAGCGTTAGAATTGGCACTATGACGTATTAAGTATCATTATTTTTCTCTTGGTAAAACATTAATTTTCTGGCTTTTAATTTAGGAGCATAATGGATCAAAACAGCATCTGAATTCTGGACAAGTAGATCAGCAGTATACTCACTTGTGTAGCACAGATTTGTGGTTCCATGCTGCCTACTGCCGTACCTAGCCCTGGACACAGCACTGACTTTATTGGCTCCTTCATGGGATCCTGGTTATGCTTCTGAACTAAAAAGTAAGATTCAAAAAAAAATCTTCATTTATGCATTTGAATGTAATGACGGTAGACATATTCAGACCTGCCTACTTTTACGATTTTGGTGTGATATTTACAATTTTTAATCTACAAATACGCTCTGCACTTTTGCTGCTCATTTTTATGCCATATTTCCAATCAAAATTACTTTAAAAAATATTTCATTCAAACGAATAGACTCGCCTATATAAATTTGTTGTAAGTTGAGGGTTTGATATCGTATATAAACATGTACAGTTTGTATAAGCAATTGTGTAAATGATTAAGATATGTAAAAATGTCAAAGTAGGGAAAATACGATGCTTTTTTTTTCTCAAAAATTACAATCATTGTTTATATTACGCTTATATGTAGCTTTCCTAAATTACAATTTCTTTTGCAAAATTTTACACTTTTGGTAAGAAATAGGTAGGCAGGTCTACATATTGCTTGTCTTGTTTTGTTTTTTTCATCTTAAATTTTTCTTGGGGGTAAGGGGGCCTTTCAGCAAACCTTGCTGGAATGTCACAACATTTAACATGTTATATGAACCATTTTAAAATAGTGATTCCCTTAAAACTTGGCATGTATACTCTTATCACCATTCATTCTAAAAGCCTCAGCACACCAAGTAACCATATTTTGATGCACTGTCTAAATTGTTAAATAAGAAAGTCAAACAAACAATGAAAATTTACCTCACTACCAGATTATTTATAATTATACTACAGTAACTAACTATACGTCAATATTTAACACTTAATAATTTAAGATCAAATCCTCTTAGTTTATTTTTTCCAAACACTCCAATGATGGAGCAACCTTACCTGCTATGATGATCCCCCTGAAGGCGAGGTAGGCGTTGGCTGTGTCACTGACATCTAGTGGTACCCTCATGGTGGGGGCTGATATCAACCATTTGATTGGCTTTTCACCATTACAACCTTTTATATCCTCTGGTTTGGGGGGATTGTCTGCCTCGTATGCTGGGATAATGACTGCGTTACCCTAAAAATATTATTACAACATGTGAAACTTGACAGTATCAAGATGACATTGTATTTCACAAGTTCTATTTATTCCTTGATATAATTTAAACAAATTCTAATATAAAATGTATAGGTACTTTTATATAGAGAATAAGTGTCTTAATTTGTGTTTTGTTACGGGAATGCAACACACAGCAATTGCATTTATTGTACATGTAATGCGATTTAAACACAAATTATGACATTTATTCTATACATAGATATTGCACCAAAGTTGTCTGTTTTAGTCCTGTTTTCTGAAATCAAAGATTTAAACACAAATTATGACATTTATTCTATATAAAGATATTGCACCATGAAAGTTGTCTGTTTTAGTCTTGTTTTCTGAAATCCTGTTTTTGAATTTTCTAGGAAAAAAGGCGATGTTAAAATTCAGGTCACCACAGGTACATATGGTTTAGTTTGCAGGTTAGAACAACCGTTGTGGCATGTTTCTGCCAGATCTTATGCACCATGTTACGTCACAAGAGTTTTCTTTCGAAATAGAAACATGTTCCTTTCAATTGTTTCATCTCAGGGAAATACACTGGTTGTGCATATATGTATTTATGAATTAAGTACATGTACTCCGGGAGCTCTCCCCCTTTTTTTCTAAATCCACTTTTTTACACTTACCACCATAAGTTCCCCGTGGTACTCCTCCCTCAGTAATTACACTTACCACCATAAGTTCCCCATGGTACTCCTCCCTCAGTAATTACACTTGCCACCATAAGTTCCCCGTGGTACTCCTCCCTCAGTAATTACACTTACCACCATAAGTTCCCAATGGTACTCCTCCCTCAGTAATTACACTTACCACCATAAGTTCCCCATGGTACTCCTCCCTCAGTAATTACACTTACCACCATAAGTTCCCCGTGGTACTCCTCCCTCAGTAATTACACTTACCACCATAAGTTCCCCATGGTACTCCTCCCTCAGTAATTACACTTACCACCATAAGTTCCCCGTGGTACTCCTCCCTCAGTAATTACACTTACCACCATAAGTTCCCCATGGTACGCCTCCCTCAGTAATTACACTTACCACCATAAGTTCCCCGTGGTACTCCTCCTTCAGTAATTTCTGTAATCTCTTCTGCCTGTAATAGAATAAAAAATATATTATTTACATACAATTAAATAAAATACATATATCCCTCTCCCAAGACATGCACTTTTTTCAAAACTTGACCTTCATACAACCAGGCCTATACACTGTAAACGTGGTTATTTTCGCTGGGGGGGGGGGGGGGGGGGAATTTTGTGATTATAAAATCAAAATGTAACGCTTGGGGGAATTCTAATTAATATTCCTGATATAAATGTCCCTGCCTTTGTAAGATTTATTATGCAGCGGAGTTATTTTAGCGAGGAGGGAATTTTCGCAAAAATCATTGATTTGTGAAATGCGCGAAAGTAGTAACCCCCACATGAAAATTTCCACCTTTACAGTATATTATAGGTAACATTTTCTATTGTTATTCCCTTGTCAGTATCTCTATATAAAATCCCCATAGGAAAAATGCCTATAAATTTGAATATTTGACCAAGCAGTCAATATTTACATCAATATTGGCCTTAGGGCAATATTTCAAAAAATAATGACCGATAAACGGTACATCGTTTGTGACGTCACGTCATTGATGACGCCATTAGCTCTACCTTTTTTTTCGCACTCTTTCTCTTATAGAAGAAAATGAACGTAAACATGCCGGGCTTATCGGTTCGTTGCTGCAGTATTGATGTAAGGTATAACAAAACAATTATTGACTGGGAATGAGGGCAATATATGATTTGTTGGACCTTCAGACAAAATATAGCCCGCGGCCTTCGGCCTCGAGCAATATTTTATCTTCAGGTCCAACAAATCATATATTGCCCTCATAATCCCAGTCAATAATTGTATAATAGAGAACTGAGTATATATACTTACATCTGCCATCCAAAATGTCTGGAGAATACCATATCTATCCCTCCATCCATAAAACCAAACCCATTAGCTGGAGATACCTACATAACAAAATTGATAAACAAAATAACTGAATTGAGATAACATAATGACCAATACTTGCTTAAATTTCAAAAATTCATTGCATTCTTAATAAATCTTTAAAAATGTAGACCGATTTGTTTATACATGCATATTAAATCATTTCAAAGTACTTATAGATCTACATTGATATGAATGAAAATCTATATTAATATTTAATCTAAGCAGTGTTATGGCATTTCTATACAAATTATACATGTAAGATATACATTTGCACATTATTTTACATGTATGTCTTTTAAAAATACTTTTCCTTATTCTGTTACTCACAATAGCATCAACTTCTGGTCCTCCTTGAAATATATCTCCACAAGAAACCTACAAAATTAATAAATGTACGATAAATTGCGTACTGTTACTAGTACTGTTACATGCAAAATTGATAATACAGCACAGTGGATCATTAAAATAATTCTTATTATTTAGTGATTAAATAGATAAATAGATTAAAGGGGCATCTATATATATCACTGATTGTCCCCATATCCCCCTCCATCTCCTCAGAGGCTTAATACCATTTCTAATTTTTGTAGGACTTTATTTAATTGCCAACCCCCCCCCCCCCCCCCCCTTCCCATATCTCAAAAGCATAATTTGGACCAAATTAACTTGGCTTTTTTGTATCAACGAGGTTTATTTTATTTTCGAATAAAGAATAAAACTAGTACTAGAGCATTTAAAGAATTGATATGTGCAGATTCATAAATTAATTTATGATAAAAGATGGGGGGGGGGGGGGGGGGGGCTCTCTTTAAGTGCAGTTTTCAAGGATTGTCTTGAAATTATCCACTGACACTGATTAACATTCATTTATGCATAAGAAACTACATACTCATACCTCTATTCCCTGTCCTTTATATTTAGAAAAAGTGCTGTCCCAGCATTGGACCATCTTTTTATTGATATCTCTAAACTTGTATACCACAGGATCCATCTTGTCACTCTGCTGTGTGGTGTTTCCTTCCATGGTACTTCCTTATCTATTGCACACACGAAACGAAATGTTCAAGGTGAACTTATAAACTTGGAGGCATTGCAAATAGCCATAGGCAAGCTGGTCAGATTTGACGCATCAGCAAATTATGTGTGATGGTGAAATGTTCTAATTTTAGAAATTACTTCAAAGTGAAACTATGTTGTTTGAGATGATGTGTCCATATTAGGCGAGAGTACTAAGTTTCTTTGCTGTTTTGCCGAATGCCGATTGATCTCTTAATAACTAAAGTCTAGATTATTAATAATGAGCGTGATAATTACCAATAATTAGCGAAGCAAGAGGGGGGGGGTTGTGAAAGGATTCACAAGGTTTTACAAAGTCGACTATAAAGGAAGTTTACTTTTATATTTATAACAACTGGGAATCCTCCCAACAACAAGTTATATTTTCATTGCAAAATGAATAAATAAGCTGCATAAAGTAACACTTACACCGTCATACCAGGTGCTCCGAATGCGCGAGGGAATTACCGGGACACCTTTCAAAGTGAAAGTAGGATCCCTCGAGAAGAAGGACAAAGCAAATGATCATGTTTGGACATCTATATCGATATACAGGGGTAAACTATCACCTTTTTTATCAATTTTTGAATTGTCGAGGAAGCTGTGGAAACGTGTTGACGAAAGTTTTTGTCCTTCAGCATCTTTGTGGAGGTGTGTCACCTCCAGCCAATCAAAACATGATCGAGATACAATAATACATGTCAGACCGACAAACAACACATTTTTGTACTACAATCATCAGTGCGTACAAATAGTCCAACAGCAGTATTGATTTTGAATATTTACTAATTGTTAACATAGAGAACAATATGGTTGCAGTCTGAAATGAACGGTAATTCCCTTAGACATTTTATGTCACCTGCAACCACAGGCGGCCGATGTTCATCTAGTAACAAATAAAAACCAACCTTTTGTTGTTTTTTATCATACATACATTTCCCTGTATGTTTGATAAAAAACAACAAAAGGTGGGCTTTTATTTTTTAATAGACAAACATCGGCAGTCTATGCCTACAACACACAAGTGGCATAGGGATAACTTTGTCCGGCGTCTGTCTGTCCATCTGTCTGGTAGTCACACTTTCACATATTTGGCTATCTTACTTACTTGATATACATCAGAAATTGATGAGACTCGCCACCCAATATAGGTCAAGGTCAATTTTAAGGTCAAGGTCACATTCTTAGGGTCAAACAGTTCTTGAATAGTGCTGTTTTATTGTAAAGCTGTCAAATTTGAAAACAGTTCTTGAGGTGATTGCCCTTTGATAAATTGTGAAAAAAAAAAATTGTAAACATTCAGTTAGGAGAACTATACTGTACGAAGTGATTTTATAAATCGCTGTATGAAAGAAGGCAGAGGATCGCCAACAAATGAAATAGTATATGAAACTCATAGAAAGAGTTGCTCTCTTAATTTCCATAATGCAGTTCTGAAAATTGTATTAGTGTTTTAGATCTAAATCACTCTATGAAGTGATCATTGAAAGTCACTGTACATTTGTATATATAGACAGAGATTTCCCAAAATCAGGTTAAGAAATCACTCTATGTATAGGTTAGAAGGTACTGGTAATTTGAAGTTTCTACATGAACAAGAAGTGGGCAGAGCGTCAGCGAAGCCCCTTCTTATCCATGTAGAAACCTCAAATTACCTTCTAACCGACTTAGATGGCAACTACCCCAGATGCACAGTGGTTAGCGCAGCCCATTAGCATGCCGGATAACATGCTGAAGGTCTCGAGTTCGAGCCTCGCTCCAGGCCACATATTTTTCAAGTATATACTGTTCAGCTTTTGTAGGATGCAGGATCCTGACGGTTTCTTCACATATTCTTCACAAATAAGACAAGCAATTTCAGAGTCTGTGATTGGCTTAGCTACCGGTAATTTTTGTTGCCATCAAAGTAATTAAACATACAACCCTGCATACTTTTAAGGCAAAACACCATTATTTCTCATTGATACGTACACTCATGCAAATTGTCATAAGTTATTTTTATATACAGGCCCATCTGGGAAAACTTGGATTAACCCATTATCAGAGCTAAAACAATGTGGTAATTTTATGCCAGAAAATAAGAAAAATAAGCCATGTCCCATCTTTGCTACCATTTTGCAATAGGTAAATACTGAACTGACTTAATTTTTTCAGACATTTCTTAGGAGGAACATTTTGATATCCTTAGGCAAAAAAAGAATCATTGTATCAAAAGTGATTCAAAATTTTATAATCACTGCACTCTCAGTTAATGTTTTAATCACCATATGTAGTAGTTCCCCTGACTGGTAAATATTACAATATAGAACATATACCACATGCATCATGACACCATTTAGGTGCAGATTAAAATGAAAATGTAATTATTTATATAATTTATTACGCCAATATGAGTATCTTTGATATTGTTCTAAAAAGATGGATCTTAAAATGGTATGACAAATATTGTATAGCTGTTCCTATTTTTCTCTGCAAATCAATGCTAGTTGCAATCTAAAATCTACAGAACAATTCCGTCTCATGATTTTTATCTGCTATTACAGAAATCAGCTGTTCCTCTGTGCAGGTGTTTCAGTAAAATCAGTGGATTAAATGTAAGTACTTGTCATTTATTATTCTAAAAGTTTGCATTGTGTTGCTTGAAATGAAATATGAGAGGTTCTGCTTTTATTTTTTATCGTACGATTTATGCCACTTAACGTTTTCACCCCGTTTCGAAATAAAAGCATAATAGTTTTATACATGTAATTGAATTTTAATTATTTATATTTTACACAAACACAGGATGTAGTGATAGCCAGTGCTGTTCGAACACCTATTGGATCTTTCCAAAGTACTCTCAAGGATTTGCCGGCGCCAAAACTTGGATCTGTTGCAATTAAAGATGCTATCAATAGAGCAGGTGACTTTTGGATTCAATCATTTAAAACTTCATTAACTCAACAAAAAATTAAGTAATTACTGCAAACGACTTTATATTCATGTGACCTTATTTTCGTGACAACTCGACGACAGATTAATTCGCGTAACTTTAATTTCGCGAGCTCATCATCTGAATTTTTTAAATTAGTTTCTTTTTTCTGAATAGGTATATTTCATTTCCTTATCAACTTCAATTGCTGAAATGCGTACTTCAAATAAGCTGAAATTAGACGTTTCGTATCGTACGTCATATCTTTGCGTGCTAATCTTATAAACACGTCATTTGTTTACTTTGTCGTCTCATATCCATTATTGAAAACGATATGATTAAAAATATAAAGAACTGTGCCGTGATTTTACAGTTCTTTAGTATATTGTTTGTCTGGATAACTAAGGCTAATTGATTAATTGCTATGATTGTAATTCAAACATCACTAACATCGACGCATATGATTGTCTGTTGTCTAATTAGGGTTATTAAATTTAATGGAAAGGGAAAATAAGACACTTTTGACTTTTGTCAAATATGAGCTACTTTTTATCATTTGGGCGGACTTTTTATTAGCGAGGACTTTATTTTCGCGTTTGATCAAGCTCGCGAAATTACGCGAAAATAAAGTTCTCGCTAATAAAAAGTCTTTTACAGTAGCTTGTCACACTCACAGTTCATCTTTAATTTACACATTCTTTTAAATTATCTATTATACCCTCATATTGGGGCATATACTTGTTTAAACCCCATCTGTATGCATTTGTTTTCTTTGTAGCAAGAACTTAATTGTATTGTTTTGTTACATGTACCTCCTGACCTTGATCTTATAATTTGACCCATTTTTCAGGTAACAGCTTTTATGATTGTACTGGTTTCACCGTCACATTTTGTTTTTGTGTATTGAAGATTGGCAATTTTTCCCCATTTTTACATAAAGTTTATTAATTGTAGGCAAATTTTCCCCCATTTACACATTATTTTCTCAAATTTATAGACCAGACCCCTTAGATCAATTCAATGATTTCTACTATTGGACAGAAGGTTTCCCATCTTGCCACAATAATTTTAATGGTTAAAATATCAGTTTACTCCAATATAGTGCTGAAATAAACTCTGGTTGTTGTAGGAATCACAGTGGAGGATGTTGATGAGGTATACATGGGGAACGTATGTACAGCCATGGAAAAACAAGCACCTTGTAGACAGGCTGCTCTGGGAGCTGGTTAGTGCCTAAAGTAACTTTGTAGATTAAAATCTAATTATCTACATGTAGGAAATATATTGCATTTCATTTTGGAAGATTAACATGTCTTTACACAATGCTAATTTCATCTTAATGGCACCTCGCCCCTTCTGACCACAGTAAAGGTCGAGGCTTTCGGATTGAGCTAGTTTTTGCATAAGGCCATTGTAAGTTTTATTTCATCATTTGAAATGCAATCAAGAATCTTCTTTGAAAAATAAAAAATAGAAATATTTCCTTTAAATGTACATCAAATATCTTCTTTTGTGAAGCATAATGACACTTAAGGATCAATTTGCTGTTGTCGGACCATCCGTCTGTCTCAGTGTCTGTCTGTCACACCCCATAATGATCCTTAATAGTCGCTATGCTTCGCTGGGGACATGCCTTCCTTGTAATAGTGCTATTCTAGTTTATGTTGTGTAAACTTTTATTTTAATTAGAATTGAGTAGAAACTCAAGTTTTATGAAGTTTTGTTCTGTTATGACAGGTCTGCCGATCAAAACACCCACAACAACAGTAAACAAAGTATGTGCTTCCGGTATGAAATCTATAATGATGGCAGCTCAGAGTCTTATGTGTGGACATCAGGTACTTATATTTCTGATTTTAGAATGATCTAGTTCCATTTTTCAGTAGTGACTTAATTTTAATAGCTGATTTTCCAGTAGATTTATTGGGCGGACAGACACCAGGTATAACAAAATTTGGCAGTATTTTCATTGTGACATCAAAATAGAAAACATGACAATGCATAAAGTCAGTGTGACCAAATATGATGTCACAATTCAAAATTTTGCCAAAGGATGTGATGTCTGGTGTCTGTTCATATACATGTAAAATCAAGGTCTAAAACGGTCATAAGTATTTAAAATGGACTATAGAGGAATCGCCAAATGTCTCGAATCAAACTTGTTGGGGCCTTTATATTATAATGTCATAATTAATGGCCTGTAGAACGTTGCTCTGAAAGGCCACTTGGTTATTTTGCCATAATGCATAAGTCTGCCAACAGGAGCTCTGTCAGACTTTTAGAGATACCATTATATCAAATCTTTAAAAAATTGTTCAACATTTAATGAAAAAAGAATGCAAAATTTCCATTCAAATTTATTAGCTCAAACAGATGTTGTTTTTTTTTTTGGTCACATATACTTTATGCACTACTATTTGCAAAGTACAGACTTCGGTAGACTCTGGAATTGCAGAATTAAGTAAAATTTCAACGCTCACAATAATAACAAAAACACCAGAAAGGCAAGAAAGACAAGATTTAATCTCTTTGTCTTTGTATATCAAAAAATTTCCATGTGAATTATTTCACTTCAAAATGCTTGAGAATTTAGTGAAATTTGTAGCTGTCACAATGCATGTTGAGATTTAAAGTTTCGAGGCACTTTGCTTCCTGCATTAGGAGGATCAATTACCAATCTCTATCAAATTTATTACGTGTTCATTGTAATTCATACGTGTTTTTTATTTTCTCTTTTTTTGGACACCATAAATCATAAGCATTATTTTCACTAAGGATGTGATGGTAGCTGGTGGTATGGAAAGTATGTCTAATGTGCCATATTACTTAGAAAGAGGAGCCACCCCATATGGTAAAGTAGAATTAAAGGTAAGTTGACGATCATACACGATACAGAATAAACTGTATTAAGCATTGAGGAACTATGAAATGGGATTCTTTTAGCTAATTCATAGTAATGCTATATAATAGAAAGAGGAATGTTTTAATTTATTAAATCATCTTTTAAAATTTGTCAATTTTACCTTCTTGTGATACAAGATTCCTGCTCTAACATAAATATTATCAGCATTTACAATAATGATATTTTAAGTCTGTGAAGTTTCAAAAAGAAATTTACTACAAACATTTACTAAACTAGCTTGTTAAATTTCAAAGATTATAATCAATATTTCAGGACGGTATTGTATTTGATGGTTTGACTGATGCCTATGATAATATACACATGGTATGTCAAGTTACCCTTATATTTGAAATTCATATTCTTCAGATTTCTTCATAGAATAAGATTCATTTTCAAAACGAAAATCCCTACTTACAATGGAAAGCATTTTGTTATCTCACCTTGTATAATCTTACTCTACAAGATTGAAGAAGTTTATGATGTGCATCTGACATGCAATAGGCATTTACAGTTTGCTTTGTCTACCTACTTTCATTCTGTCCTTCTGTCATTCCATCTGTTCATCCTTCCATCACTCCATCTTTCTGTCTTTCCATCACACGTTTATCCTCTCATTTATTCAAACCAAAAATGTATTTTTCTTACCTATTAAGAGGTGAAGAAGTCTATTGATTTTTAGGTCAGTAGGTCAAAGGTCAAGGTCACTGTGAGGAAAATACACTAAGAATAATGGTTTCGAGATGATAACTCAAGAACACTTTCACCTATAAAAAATCAAATTTGTCTTTTAAAATGTCTCTCTTAGACTACTAGCCCACAAAGTATAATAAGACTTAAGATAGTAGCAAAATGATCAAACAAACTTTTCTTGGAGAAACAAAAAATGATCTCAATCCTCGTGTCCTTTGATTTGTCTAGTTTAAATACAGACAAATTTAATTTATGATACTTTATGACCACAAGTTCTTCTACAAGTATTTTACTAGTTATGAATTCCTGCATGACTTCACTATAGAAAGCACAAGGTTTCTGATGTAATATAACATCTATTTGTTTTGTAGGGAAACTGTGCAGAAAACACAGCCAAGAAATATTCCATAGGAAGAGAGGAGCAGGACCAGTATGCCATACGCAGTTATAAACTCAGTCAGAAGGCAGCCGCAGACGGAGTGTTTCAGAAAGAAATCACGCCTGTCTCTGTACCAAAAAAGAAAGGTAAAAATTGTATTAATTCTAGGAGTATACATGCATATTATATACTTATGTACCACAATTGTTAGTTTTATTCTTATTTTCTGAAATCACCACTTTCCACGAAAAAAGATATGTTAAACTATCGGTCATTGCAGGTTCAGATTGTAGGTAAGAGCAGCTAATGCAGCATGTTTCTATAGAGCTAATGCATAGTGATTTAACAATTTTTTTCAACCAAAAATGAAAAAAAAAACATTCCATTTCAAGAGTTTCATCTCAGCAAACTACATTAATTGTACATATACAAATGTATTTGTGTTTGATAGACAGGCTTTTTTGGCCGGATTGCAAAGCAATTCCGGTCTATAGATTGACGATGTCCGTCCGTCCGTCTGCCGTCAACATTTTGGTTAAAGTTTCTGGTTGAGGCAAAATCTAAGGAACTATATGCAGTAGAAACTTTATATGATACATGAAGCTTGCCCATGACAAGACCTTTCAATTTATGCCGTAACATTTGACCTAGTGACCTTGACCTTGGACTTTGACCTAGTTAAAGATTTTGGTTAAAGTTTTTGGTTGAAGCAAAATCTAAGGAACTATATGCAGTAGAAACTTTATATTATATATGAAGCTTGCCCATGACAAGACCTTTCAATTTATGCCGTAACATTTGACCTAGTGACCTTGACCTTGGACTTTGACTTAGTTAAAGATTTTGGTTAAAGTTTCTGGTTGAGGCAAAATCTAAGGAACTATATGCAGTAGAAACTTTATATTATACATGAAGCTTGCCCATGACAAGACCTTTCAATTTATGCCGTAACATTTGACCTAGTGACCTTGACCTTCGACTTTGACCTACTCAAAGATTTTGGTTAAAGTTCCTGGTTTAAGCAAAATCTATGGTACTGTATGCCGTAGAAACTTTATATTATTAATGAAACTCGCCCATGACAAGACCTTTCAATTTATGCCGTAACATTTGACCTAGTGACCTTGACCTTGGACTTTGACCTAGTTAAGGATTTTGGTTAAAGTTCCTGGTTTAAGCAAAATCTATGGAACTGTATGCAGTAGAAACTTTATTTTATACATGTAGGTTGCCTCTGACAAAAACTTTCAATTTATGCTGTATTATTTGACCTATTGACCTTGACCCAGTTAGTGACAAAAACTTACTTTGCAATCCGGCCATACCATCTTTAGCGGTGTTTTATCATGGTAAAGTTTCAGGTCTGTTGCAAAATATTAGCCATAGTGTCAGAAAAATAAGAAGAAACAAGTAAGGTTTAAAGATGACTCAATACATAGGTATGGCATGAACCATCATGCTTGATTAGTTAACTCAGTGAGAGCATCTGCCATGTGTAGAAGAACTTCGGTTTGATTCCTAGTCTAAGCCTAATAATGTTATCAACTCCTGTTACCAAATTTGCATCCAACTAAAAGATTCGCAGTTGAAAAGAATCTCATACAAGTTTTACAGTGTGTAGAAACCTCAATAATGCTGTAAACGTGGTTATTTTCACTGGGGGAAATCTTCGCGATTATAACCTCAAGACGTTACTCTTGGGGGAAATATTCATGATATAATTGTATCCTCCATTGTAAGAATACAGCAGGGTTATATTCCCGTTGGGGAAATGTTCATGAAGTCCATTAATTTGGGAAATACGCGAAAATTTCCATGTTCACAGTACATGTATATGGAGATTACGTGGCAGGAACAGGTATTGGCTTCGATAGCTTAAAAAAGTCTGCCAAGATAGCAGAAGGTCTTTCAAATTGGCACAATTTTAGGTATGGCCTTTTGTCGTCCTCTCCTATTACATAGGAAATAAGATAGATTGACAAAAAATTGAACCATGCATATGAAAATAATTCACAGTTAGATAACTTATTTGCAGGAGATCCTGTGGTAGTTACTGAAGATGAGGAGTACAAAAAGGTCAACTTTGACAAGTTTCCATCATTGAGAGCTGTTTTCCAGAAGGACGGTAAATAACTTTACTTGATGAGAATTTCAGAAGGAACTCTTTACCAGAGGAAAAGACTGAAAAGAATTTAAAAGTGAATACAATGTTAAGAGCAGAAGTGCCTACATTGTGCATATATTTTAGTCAGGTTGTTTTCATAATAACACATAAAAATGGAAAAGAACTTTGAACTTCACTGGAAATCATATTAAACTTTATATGCAGTACATGCTCATGTAATAGCCTGAACAATCTTGTGCATGAATGTACATCTAGAACTTAAATGTGAATATTACCGTATAACCAGAAATTTTCGCCAGATACTTATTTTCGTTACATTCGCTAGTGATTTGGAATCGCGAAAAATTGTGTTTGATAAGTTACAACATAAATTGGTGTATCATTTACATTTCGTTCTATTCGTTCATGCGTTGTGCTATGCTTTTCCCAATTAAACTCAAATAGAAGTGAATTGAGTGTACAGACCTTACTAAAACTTCATTAATGAAGGGTACAAAACAGTAACATCATATGTATCGTACGTATTTGCCTGCAATTTATGATTCGCGAAAAATTGTATCCGCGAAAATAAAGACACCATATCTTACTATAAAATCGCAAAATTTGATACTCGCAAAAATTTCTTGTTATACAGTAAGTGATTATGATTATGCTTTTCTTTGCTAATTTGATACTATTTGAGGATCACTGATGAGGGTTAAGTACCCGAAACATGCATGTCTGGTCCATGTTGCCAATTTATCTGTTCTTAAATGATGCTATTCAATTTGAAGACGTTTACATTGATACTATTTATAATTATTCGAATTTCCCTCAATTTTAGGTACAGTAACTGCAGCCAATGCCAGTACGTTAAACGACGGTGCTGCAGCATTGGTATTGATGACTGCTCAGACAGCACAGAGGTTAAATGTCAAACCATTAGCACGGATCCTAGGTTTTGCCGATGCTGCTGTACCACCCATTGATTTTCCTATCGCACCAGCTTTTGCAATTCCTAAGGTAGAGGGTTTGAGCATTCTCATTCGTTGATTAGTTTTTATCTTTCATTATTCTTTCAAAAGAGATAGTTATTTTCTGGTACTTGGGTAAGAAACAGCATCATGTTTTGGCAATGAAACTTTTAAGAGGTAGAGAACTTTTGTGTCAAAATTACATACATATGTACATATTTTTTGTCGCCTGCAAAGCAAAGCGACATTTATTTTTTAATTCAAATATCCTGGTATCATTATTTACAAAGAATTTCAGAATTTCACTTTCTAGTTTGTCAGTGTACATATTTTATAGTCATTATAGAATATATGTACTATGTTTCAGCCCATAGTATTTAATGGATTTATTAAATACAAAAAGATACTTAATGTTACAAATGTATATTTTAAGACAAAAACATTTACCGGTATGTATCTGTTGCAAATGTTTTATTCTTGAATGGAAGGAAAATTATAATACAAACATCATGAATTTGTAGGTATTGGAGATGACGGGTATTAGCAAAAACGATGTTGACATGTGGGAAATTAACGAGGCCTTCAGTGTAGTGGTACTCGCCAACATTAAGGAGCTGGACATCGATCCGAACAAAGTCAACGTCCATGGTGGAGCGGTCAGCATTGGTCATCCTATAGGGTCTGTATTGCATGACGACTAAATACTGTTATATCCATATATCGGTATCTCTATGTTAAAACTCTATTGTCAAAAAGTTCCATTTGAAATGTTGGACTGAGCAGTCAATATTTTCATCAATGTTTGACTGGCAGTCAATATTTTCATCAATGTTTGACTGGCAGTCAAAATTACAAAAAATTTCAAATGATACCCATCTCATCATTTGTGACAAAAAATGTCAAGTTCTACACCTCACATCCTTTGTGACATGCACGCCATTGGTGACGTTATAACCCCTATCCTTTTTGCGAGCCTTTTCTGGTAAAAACTAAAAAGAATATAAATGTATACGAATATGTTCCTACAGTTCATTCTCTAAATATTGAAGGAAGGTATAACAACACAATTATTGAATGGGAATGAGGGCAGCATCTGATTTATTGGACCCTCAGCCAACAGTCTCGGGAAACATTGTGTCCTCAGGTCCAACACATAATATGTTGCCCTCATTCCCAGTCAATGGTTGTATGATACATGTAGTGCCATTATGGACTGGTTCTTATGAAAAATGTTCTTTTGTTGCTCTTGTAAGTGAGCATTTTCACAAGGGTGTAGCCACAGGGAAATAGCACCATGAGCTTTGTCAATAGGGAAAGTCTATACTTGTTTTCATACCTTAATAGTGACATTATAAGTGTCATTCGGAGTGTTACAATAATTCAAATATTTATCCAATCACTTTTGTCAGATCACTTTAGCTCTGCCATTACGCTTGGCCACACCCAGTGTCGGTAATAGTCCTCAACTACGAACCAGGGAAATAGTTCGAAATATGACTATTGTCCCTGATTAAGGAATTTAAGAAAACGTAGCAATTTTATTGTATAAAATGTATAGAGAGAAAAACTCGCATTAGGGAGTAAAAAGTGAAATTTTGTCAATGTAAAGTAAGTACAAAGAAAGGTTTATTATTTCAGAATGTCCGGAGCCAGAATCACTGGTCACATGGTTCACAATTTACAATCAGGTCAAAAGGGATTGGCTGGAATCTGTAATGGAGGAGGTGGAGCCTCAGCCATTCTGATAGAGAAGCTGTGATTGGTCAATATATTTTCAAATGGACATATCAAGAGACTTGTGCTGAAAGTGTGACAAGGGTGCAGGTGGTATTACTGAAACTCATGTGCTGTGATAAACACATATTGTACTCATGCATGACTACATATTTTGGTGCCATAACTTGTTATGACGATTTAAAGTCCAATTTGGTATCTAGAGAGTGAATTTCATATTCTTACAATGTTTAAGAGTTATCCCTCTTTGTCTGCAATCCGAGTAAAGGTGGATGGTTTTAAGAACAGAGCATTCTGTGTTAATTTAGATGTGCCAGATCTTTCATGATACGAAACCTCAATACTTTAATTACAAGCTTATGACTCTTTGTCAACAAAGAGCTTCTGTATAATGCTGGTTGATAGGTCGTAATAATAAGGTCATAATAATAGGCACTCATGCATCATACATCATCAAAAGTACTGATTTTATAAATAGTTTGTACAATGAACTTTGCTTTTTTTGGCCCTTCATCTCTAGAATCTATGGATATCTGAGCATATGGAAGATTTACTACTACTAGCGAAGGACTTCTGCTGCCTGTAGGCATATCAAAATTTTTTAAATGTCAGAGGGATTCGTTTATGATAAAAGTTAACCTTATCGTTGTTGCAATTAATAATTGGTCATTAAAGAAAGTGGGTTCTCTTATAGAATAAGCGTCTTAATTTTTGTTTTGTAATGGTATGCTACACATGGCAAATCCATTTATCATACATGTAATGTGTGTTAGTAGACATACTGTTTAAGTAGAGTCATAGTTAGAGGCTGATCTTGAAAAAAAATGAAGGTTTAAACACAGCGAATGGTTCTAGGTATACAGTATACATTTGTACTACTATTCTATATATATGCACTACATACAATTGTCAATTCTTGTTTTCTGAATTGTCACTTTCCATGTAAAGATATACATGTATGTTGAATTTAGGTCACTGTGGATTCAGTTTGCGTGATAGAACAGCCATAGTAGCTCGTTTCTGTGGAGCTAATGCATTGCGACGCTAGAATGTTTTTCATACAAAAATGGAACACATTCCTATTTCAAGAGTTTCATCTCAGTAAATTTCATTTGTTCTGCATATATTGGTCATAAAGTCATTACTCTGGTACTTCACATATGAAATTTTGGTGAAGTCATAATTTGTGATTTTACTCCCACTTCAAGACATGGATTGGTTCAGCACTATCTAAACAGTGTGCTTACTCATACTTCTAGAATTGCTGTATTGCATAGAAATTTCCACTGATTGAATAAATACTATAACCCATCTTGATAAAACTACTGTGGCTTGTGCACCAGGAAATTTTCAACCTCATTTTATTTTTGCCCTTTTTGCTCACTACCATGAGCATGACGAGGGGGAATGTAACACAGACAAATGAAATTGAGCTCTATTTAAGTTGGACAAACACAAGACAGGGCAAATTAAAAGCTGTATTCAGTGTAACTTGTGATAAGTCCATGTCATTTTACTTTCAAATGATAAGAGTATTTGTAACTTCTATGTTACAATGCTTTGTTTTACAAAATATACAAAACATGTTTAAAATTCCAGATCTTTATTCTGGCGAACCGTAATAACTTGTTCAAGTTTAACTGATAAACAAATGTGAATACAAATCAACTGTACCAATAATTTATAAAAGCATGATGATATGGAATGATACTGTATCTAAGAGAAACAATTTTCTAACGTTATTACCGGTAAAATTAAAGTAAAAACCTTGGAATGCTTGTTCTTTCAATGAACAGAATAAATAATACTTTATTACATTGTATTAAAATTGTGTAGATTAAAAATTATGTTTTTCGCATTTTAAAAAATCGGAATGGAATTATATGTATTCAAAAACTGGTTTTGAATGAGTTAATGAATGAATTATGCCCATAGAGATAAATACATGTATATGACATTTGAATATACATATATATTGTAAGTTTATGTACACAAAATTGACTGTATATATACAAATTCTATGAACACATTAAGTCAGATAACCTTGGAATTGATATGTAGATATAAGAATAAATGGAGCTGTCAAGAAAAGCACCAAGTCAAAATGAACAATTTAAAACGACTATCTATTACAATTTAGTTCTTTGGTGATAAAATGAATTGGTATACACCTACTATTTAATAGTAGCTAAAATGAGTTAAAATTTACGGCATGATTAATTTCAGTCAACTTTGAAAGGAAGATCTATTTTTGAGTAATTAATTCCACTAAAATACCTATACTGAAGGTTACTACTTCATTAGCGTAAATGAAATGGAAAATTAAATACATGTAAATATGGAATGAGTTGACAAGATGAAAAGCTGCCATTTTTCTAATTTCCTGAATGCATAAATATATGAAATTGTGTAGTTTACAAGTAACTAGCCCTGTTAATTGCCCTTTCCACACCTTTGGGTGAAATTAACTTTACAATTTTAACACACATACAATATAACGTACTCTTATATAATCAAAATTGTACATAATTATAAAATATTTGGCACTTTGAAAGCATTAAGAGTTCACTCTACTAGACATCACTCCCTCTGATAAAAATTCTCTGATAGTTACTATTGACATAGTCTTTGTTGCTATGGTACTGAGACAAGGGATAATTTGATTGGTTGTTATAAATATCAGTTGGTTGTCCAAAGTGATACTGATTATGCTTAGCAACAGTAGGGGGAGGCGAATCCCCTTGATCTTTGTTATACGGTCCCTCCCTCAGTCTTTGAGCGGCTTCTTGAAGTTTTTTCTGGTACCAAGTCTGAACGTGGTTTTGGAGATGCTGTCCCTGAACTTGCTGCCGTTGGTGGACATTTTGAATTTGATCGTAGTCGCTATGGGAAGCCTGAGGATGTGGTGAGTTGTTGTTACTAGGTATTGACATACTATGGTCATGGTCCGTACTGAAAGAAGACGACGGAGTACCACTATTACTTTGTATGTTGCCTGCGTTTGTTCGAGAACCAAATATTTTACTGCTGTAGCCTGAATCAGGGTTGCTGCTAGAGTCTTCCTTGTTATATGCATTTGGATAATTTGCAACACTTTTTGTGTTGTCCCTGTTAGCACTAATTTCACCAGTTGGTGTCCGGCACGTCAAGAAATCTCCCCTAGGATTCACTGGACTTGTGTAGCCCGGGTCGTGATCGCTATCATTCAATGATCGATCCAAATTAGATTCTGATTTACTGAAAGATTTCACAATCGGAGAACTTTCTCTGAAGGGAGTTTTCTCCCCCTGATTTGCGTAGTTCACATTATAAGTGCTGCGATACGGCAGTCCTTGCTTATTTATCACTCCATATTGCACGTTGCCAGGTGCCTTGTACTGTGACACATTCCTTACAGAGGCATAAGGATTTTCTCTCAATCCCTGTCCACCATCCTGTCCCCTGTTGTATTGTTCGTGAGGAGGGTACCTGGATGGATTTGCCAGAGGTGACTTCACATGAGAGAAACTGTTCTGATGTTGATGGTACGGTTGTTGTACTCCTGTGTTATAAGGCAGATGCTGAGGTCTTTGTGCACTAGGCTGACCCTGTACACCAGGATGACCTGGGTACCTGTACGGTACGCCTGCGTTTGAGTTTACATAATTTTGTTGACCTTGAGGTCGCATTTCACTGGAAGATCTTGGTGTCTGAGGTGTTTGAGAACGAAGTATTTGTGGTGCATTAGGAGTAGAATCTAGCGTCCTTTCCTCACTTTTACTTCTTTGTGCAAGTTCATGTGCTGACGTAATGCCATCCTCTAGTAAAAGACCATCGGAAGATCTTGTTCTTTGCCTCAATACTGGCTTAGGGGCTATCTCTGGATACTTGTCAGTATGAGTTTGAGATGGTCCCTTAGAGTTTGAAATTGTATTTTGAGATCCTTCATGAACTTTTGACTGATCTGGTCTGAAGTACCCATAAACAGGTTGAGACCCCCCTCTTCTTGGAGTACTTCTCTCCAGTTCATCATTCGGAGTTTGTGACCTTTTCAAGGGCTGACTATATGGATATTCCTGTTTCATACTAGAAGCAGGTCTTTGAACACTAGAACTATTTTCATCAACACGAACACATTGCGAAACACTTTGAGGAGCCGTTTTTGTCTCCTCATAGCCGAAAGTCGTAAATGTTGGTTTAGAATTATAGTGGTTTTCAGATTTTTCATCAGATTTTCCGGAGCTAGGTCTAGAGTTACTTTCCTGGGGGCCCTGCCCAGCTCCAGGCATAACACTGGAGGTCACTACTGCTGGACTAATGCCTGTGTTTATGTTTGTATTTGAGGACCCCCTTTCTTGAAAACTTTGACGTACATCACTATTTTTCTGAAATCCAGCTCTTGAATTGTCCATTTCCTGAGTATGAGCATAAGATCTATTCGGTGCACTTTGTCTTTGAGCTGCATTTCTTCGAAATTGTTCTCTATACATTGCATCCCTCTCCTCTGGTCTTTGCAAAAATCCTTCAGAGTCGGTTTTGCTGCGAACCATTCCTCTTCCATACATCTGACTAGATTCGTTAAGTTTTGGTGTGCTTTGAGTAACGGGACTTGAATCCTGCCTCCAATGTTCTCCATTATGCACAGTATGTGAATGAGACATTCTCTTTGGTATTGCACCATGATGGGCGTAATGACCGTACACGGGATCATTAGGACTCTGTGAGTAGGGACTTCTACTTGTCGATTCCGTACTTGGAGACAGAATATCCTGTTTTGAAGCAAAATTCACATTACTTCTTCGAACTGGTTCATTTCTGTTCACCATATGCCCTTGTGAAGCACTAATGTTTCTGTCATTAGGTCCAGGGTGACCCATGTAATGTCCTTGAGCATAATGTCCTTGACCTCTATGAGGTTGACCCTGATTTAAAGCATGACTTCCATTCTGAGTTCTATAATTTGCACTTCTAACATTATCATTTATATCTCTAGTCCTTCCTTTTCCTTGACCATAAATTGGCACTTGCCACGCCCTAATCTGTTGCATAGCTGCAGTCCTTGATTCATAAAAGTCCTTCTTTCTGAATTTTCCGCTATGATTATCACTTTGTGAAAGCGTTTCATCTGAACGTGACTTGAATAATCTTCCATTCTCAGTATGATGAATCTCACTGAAAATATTGTTGCTAGGCAACGCATTGTCGTCATGGTGATGATCTAAACAATGTCCATATGTCCCTAATTTAGCCTCTAACCAATCTTGAACGTCTAATTTGATATTTTCCTGATAATGACTCTTCATATACTCTCGTTCCTCCTCAATCCTCTGCTGAATTCGATGGCGACAATTGTGTTCTTCTTCATCGAAGCGATTCTTTGTGAACCTGTCTAGGTTCTGAACTTGTTCCAATGTTCGTCTGTCTATTTGATCCATCCTTTGAGTTAGGACACGGTTGGATGCCTCTATGTGGTCGTGCACAGCTTCCTTGTTGGTATGTACTTGATGTTCGAGCTTCTTCAGTGAAGGCATACACTGACATACAGGGGTGTATCCAATAGGTCCCTACAATAACAGAAAACACAAATGAATAGCTATAAACCTACCAGTTATGTCAAGGACAGATTTGGGTTTAATTATACAATTTTTACTGCATTGATACTAGTCAGGATAAGCCTCCCCCCTTTCAGTGCTTAACCTCTATACTGCACAACAATGGGGTAGTTTTGCACATGAGGGTTTTGCTTCATAATGGTAATTACTTCAAGATTTTGATAATGGGTGAACAGAAAGGTATATCATGATGGTACATACTTTTGAGAATGCAAAAATTTAGCCAAAGTTAAAGTATTTCAAATGTGGGTCTGATGTAATAGTCAAGGTCATTATAAAAAATTATAGGTACGAACAGATGGTTCTTGTCATACTGGTACATATACACGAAAAAAGGTCGGGTAGAAATGGATGTCAAAGGTCATGGTCAAGGCCACGATTCAAATGCTGGTACAAATGTATCAAAAGATATGTTTGTCATAAGGTGCCTACATCCAAATCAATGTGACACAATATATAAATAATTCTATGGTGAAGTAGAAAATGACATTGTCAGGAGTTTTACAAATTTTAGGTCAAAGGTCATGGTCAAGGGCACATGGAACATAATGTCTGCGTGAATGTGTCACATTGTAAAAACCGATAGATATGCCAGAAAGCGTGCTTCAGCCAGTATTTATCGACACCCACCTGTTTGATATTTCCAGCCAAGTCCCGATAATACTGAACTCCAGGCCTAGGAATGTACTGACTGAAGAACCCCTGTACTGCCGGATCCTTGTTGACTAAGGCCCCTCCTGATGGAGTGTTCCCTCCCTGGTCTTTATCCTTGTCCTGAAACATAGAGCATGCCATCTACTATATTGATTTGTTTGTAAAGTTTTCAAAATTTTTATGTGTATAATGAATGAAAGAAGAAAGTGGCTACTGAAAACAAAAATTTGCTTGGCATCTCTTAAGGATCTCAATTATGTAATGTATCTAAAACACAGCTTGAATCTTTATTCGAAGTCGGGAAGAACCTACAGGAGAATGTCAATGGTCAAGGTCAAAATTTTAAACTTAAATTCCTGGATGGCAATTCATTATCATTTATGACAAAAGTAAACAATTTTTAACAGTCTAACAAATCCACAGCTTTAAAGATACTTTATTATTTAAATCAAAATATCTGAATGAATCCTATGCCAAAATGCAGGGGTCAAAAGTCAAGGGGACAAGTTCACAGCATAAGCTCCTATCATGTAAATCTGTTGCTTGATTCAATGAGCAATAATTTGAAATTTTGTCTCGGAAACTAGAGTATTTAAGTTACCTTTTTCTTTTTCCTAAAGAAGTCAAAGAATTTCTTTTCTTGTTTCTCTGGTTTGGCTGGGGTTTCATTGTCTGGTACAACAACGGGTCCTTCAATGATATCCACTGGTACATCCTTAAAATTCACCACTTTGGGATTGGAGGACTTTGGCGTTTTGGGCTGAAAAATACAGAAAAAGTTTAAATACATCGAAAACTATCAAACAAAACAATAGTAAGTATTATAAATTCTAACTCAGTTGCTGATAAACGTATTTTTCCGAAGTGAAGAGAACTTACACTACAAATATTCCCATTGTTTTCATGGTCCCAAATATTGGAGTAATCAAACACTCCGCTCACGTGACTGAAATCCGCCACGTTCTCATAGCTACCCGAATTTGGTGGGTTCGAATAGTGTCCGTTCAAAGAATATACATTATCATACTCTTGCACTATACTGATTGCACCGATACTAAGTAGTCTAAGAATGTCGTCGTTGAGAGGCACTTGAAGTTTTAATTGCGATTCTAAAATCTGACTATCGTGCACCATGCAGACGACATCGTTCGATGTTTGCATTTCATAGTACAGATGGTATATCCACGACTTCTTGAAGCCTTCCTTCATTTGGACTTTTTCAGAAGGCCTTCACAAAATTTGTCTATTGTCCAAAATTCCCCCGAAATGTTTATATAGTTTCCCTTTTCTATCCTCGATACTTCTTAATCGGCCAATTAAACGTTCAGAATCGGCAGAGAAGACAAACAGCAAAAAACATCCTTGACCGCAAAAGCCACAACGGCGACAACAGGCGGGGTCGGTTTTGTTAGCACTGTTTGCCTCTCAGTGACTTTCCCTCCAAAAAATAAATATTCAATCACGACACTGTTAAAAAAAAATCCTTTGTCGACTGACATCCAGACATCACAAGTCCTTCTCAGACATTTCACTAATCCTTGCACCTTTGAAGTTCGACAAGCCAATAATTTATTGGGTTCACATCATATTAGCCCTCCTAGGGGTACCGCTTTTCAAACTCCATGACTAAACAAGCATAGGGTCCCTTCAAATGTGTCCTATGATGTAATTGGCTCAATTTGAATTTATGGTGTGATCCGTACTGACGGTCCTATCGATAAATAGAATCTATGTCCAGATCTTGGCCTGGGGGTCAAGTTTCCTTGATTTTTTCCCCTCAATGTCTCATCATGTACTAATTACTTTCGCCAAAAAATGCCCCGTGGTCGTACGTAAGCTTCTATACATAGAATGAAAATTAATGGCCCCTTATCATCTAATAGTGTGTAACGACATGCGAGATTGCAAACTATTGCTGCGCTCGTGGTACATAGACAAGATACGATGTTTATGTTATGTTTTGACTAGATTGCCCCCAGGTATTTGTCACCTGATCTAGACTATTATAGAGGTGACAGAATGAACATATCTAGACTTTTTGTGTGCGAAAGGTGAAATTAGGCAAAATAATCCTATGATAAATTATATTTTTGCTATTCTCTCCTTCTTTAAAACAAAATTATAGTTTTGCTAATAGATTCTCTCCTACTTTAAAACAAAATTAACTAATTCCATATTGAAGAACGCTCCGAATTATTTGACTAACCCTTGTTCGAGCAATTTTAAATATTTTTCCCTTATACATATACATGTACATGTAAAGAATTAAGAGGTTAACAATTAGCTTAATCTTCAAGTTATCACCAAAACAAAAACAAAAAATTTCGAAGTGACATTCAAGATTTTGGTCAACGTATGAGATTTACTAAATTAGGCCTTATAAATGATAATTCTCTGAATTCTATTTGGAAAAGCTTTTGGTCAGTCCCACGGCGATGGATAATGGAACATTTTTTAAACCCTGAGGTATTACACCCTGTGAAAAAAACTTATTTTTACGGATTTATTCTACTTTCCAGAATGAAAATCAGACGGTTGTGCTTTTTCCGTCGAAACTATTTTCATATATTTGAGAAAGTTCATCGGGAAATCTGCATTCACTTCATACATCCTAAAGTTTCAGAGAACGTGGAGGAGCAATCTATATAGTACTGTCAGTGGAAACAAGTCGCTCTTTCAGTTAACACGTAATATATTTCATCAAAACATTTAAATTACTCTACATAATATACTTTATGAAGTGAATGAAGATTGTTCTTTTTGATAAAGCAGTTTAATATTTCATTTTTCACAAAGATAAATACCCTTCTTTCGTGACAACGGGAAAATAGCAGGGTTATTTAAGATTTTCATTTACTATCAAGATCGGAACGTTATAGGACATTTATGTTAAATGTCTACTGCAAAAACGTTAGGTAATCATGGAGTGACAACGGTCAATTAACTTATTATTGACTCTCTTAGCGATAAAAAATAAATACCTCCGTTTTCCCGTCACATGACATGATAATTGACGACTTACAATGAAAACTTGAGGAAAATGTGAAGAAAATATCCCCAGGTATTTATTTAGTGAAATTAACTGTCAAACATTTAAAACATAATACTTCATAAAAAGTGTGAGAAAATAACGGTTTCGTAAAAGGTAATTGTTAAAAAGCATTATTTGTCATATACAACATCTTCATTATTATTACCAAAATCCTGTAGTTGTAATAAAAAAAATCTTTAGTTGTATGAACTTAAATTCAAACCGGTTTTCCATTTTTGCCTCTTTGTTGCCAGTAAAGTACATTCTAATATTGCACCTCGCTCATTTCAAACAAATTAGTTTCGATTACATAATCTGTGCAACCTTTTTCAGTTCATCGTTGGCAATATATATATATTTATATACGTTTCCCTTTCTAGACATTTAAATAAAATTCACCTTTTCCTTTTAAACTTCGTTGCAAAAAAAAAAGGGGGGGGGGGTTAATTCCAAACTTTGAAGTTTTTTATTTCAGGGGCGAGTCACATATCTCATTTTAAATTATGCAACATGCAGACGCATGCTTGCATGAATGATTGGATTATTTACTCGTATTCTGGAAGTAAAGGAGACTGTTTGAAAGTAATATGGCCCTACATATATACACACCCCGGAATTCTGAGGGACCTTTTTTGTCTCGCTACTCGTAAAAAGGTCATCGGTTTGTCTTGACTTTCGTTTGATTGTAACTTTTATGAAAGACCCTGTCAAACCCCCCTCACGTCATCCACCCTTCTCCTAAGATTTCAAACTGCACCTGTACTTTATATTGAATAACCCCAAATACACTTTGCGAGTTTTGATGTCCCTTTTTTATCATAATTTGAAGAATAGAACCCTTTGTATTCTGTTTATGATACCAAAATTCGGGGTTTCTTTCCGTAAATCTGCCTTCTGGTTTTGCGTGCACCGAGTTTACCTTTTTGCAAATCTTGACTTTTAGTAGGTACAAAATATGACGTTTTATTAAGGCATGTCGGGATTAAATTTGCATATTATATACATGTGTTCTATAATTTCATCCTTTTATTGCTGGTAGAAATGTTGATATGATTATTGTCAGTTTCTTGAAATTACATACGGTATACCGACGAATCGCATTGTGGGTTCCACATTAGAATTGAAATAGAAAAGCCTAAGGGTCAAATATGCTCATCATATAACATATCATTAGTTGACAAGAGTAATGATTTTGCATTTTGTTGCATTGTTAATTTGAATATTTCTTTTTTTAAAAGTTAAACATTTGATGACACCTGCAGACTTCTCACTGGTATATATGTGTATAAAATGACGCAGCAAAAGGAAAAAGATATCTATTATGACTTATGTCAATAATGTTTCTTTGATTTCTCGTGTTTATTTCAAAGATACATGTACGAGAATGGTGCGACTTTTTTGAAATGATGAAGCATATTTGAAATGAAACAAATCGAGTAAATATAATTTTTTTCAAAGACCCGTTCATAATTATTTACCAACTATCTTAAAGGCCGATGTGATCAAATTGTGAATATTTCCCAGAGCAATTTAAGTACATGTAAATTTATTGTCTGCAAACGTATTGTCCTTGTGAATACTAACCCCAACAGAAACAGTGAACAGTTGTGACCCCGGCAAAATGCGTTTGCATGTAAAAGACCCCGGCAAAATGCGTTTGCATGTAAAAGACCGCGGTAAAATGCGTTTGCATGTAAAAGACCCCGGTAAAATGCGTTTACATGTAAAAGACCCCGGTAAAATGCGTTTGCATGTAAAAGACCCCGGCAAAATGCGTTTCCATGTAAAAGACCGCGGCAAAATGCGTTTGCATGTAAAAGATCCCGGTAAAATGCGTTTACATGTAAAAGACCCCGGCAAAATGCGTTTGCGTGTAAAAGACCGCGGCGAAGTGCGTTTCCATGTAAAAGACCCCGGCAAAATGCATTTGCATGTAAAAGACCCCGGCAAAATGCGTTTGCATGTAAAAGACAGACAGACAGACAATCAGACATACATGTACAGAGCAACTGTGTGTACATTGAAGGCACAAAGTTAAACATACAAAATAATGATGTTGGTAGTATGCATCATGATTGTATTAAATTCTTCTTACCCTGGCAAAAGACGAAATGATCACAATGATTTCCTGATGCTCTTTTCTTCTGGCAACCTCCATTGCTGTTTCATTTTGCTGAAATTATAAATTCCCTTTTGGTTATAAAATGGATACCCACTTTTATGCAATTCCAGCTATGTAGTAAAACAAGCATCATTTCTATAGGGTATTGCACTTTTCCTTTATTCGAAAACTAGGATTTGTATAAAAGTTGAAAGTGAATTTGAAATTAAAATCGAATGTGAATTTTCTCCATGATATCGATATTTCATACCTTATTCCTAACAGAGACATCAATGCTAGCGTCCACCAGAAGTTTGGCTATCTTCCTTCTCTTCAGTGCTGCAGCTATGTGTAACGCCGTGTCACCATTCTAAATAAAATAGAAAAAAATGTTCGTGAGTCACAAAAGAAAAAAGGATGGATTCAGTGTGAAATTAATTACTAGCACTCATTAATAGTCTCAAGGGACATCTGGAAGGGCAACCTTAGTCACTATCTCTGAGAGTTTTACCTAGAAAATCAAATGAATTTGATATGCTAATCAATAACGATTCAGAATTCCCCCTTACCTTCCCATTAAAGATCAATAAATTGATTCTGCCCCTCCCCCTCCGACACCCCTCCTTTTGTCAATACAGCATCATATCAATAATTTCTTATTTCGTTACGATCACTCAAATAAGAATACTTGTACATGTATATATACATCACAAACAAGACGGTTTCATAGAGGGGCAAAGGATATCAAAAGCAGTGTACATACGGGAAGAAATCCAAGCTCTGCTGGCTGAAGTAAGCTCACGATCAATCACCCGAGAACGGCGAGAAGTCCGATCAACTTCTCAAAGTGACACATTTCCCTGTCACATTTTCAAACAAAAAATTCAAGCAAACTTGGTGAACCAGAATCTCATAACAAGGACAAACCAAAAACTACATGCCCCAGAATCTCCGATTATGGGGGCAAAAAAATCAAGCAAACCTGGAGAACCAGAATGTCCAAAAACAAGAGGCCCAAGGGGGCCACATCGCTCACCTGAGTTGCAGGTAAAGGGTTGAAAGTCACAAAAATACTTCTACAGATCAAAGCCCTCAACAGCCATATTTATTGACCTATCGACAAGAAAAACACAAACTTGGCAGAGGACCTTGAGTACTTGCTTGCTGCAAGGTTTCGTGAAATTCTGTGCAATAGTTGCAGAGGAGATTTCGAAAATGTGTCGGCCAATCAGAGTCCTCGGCGGCCATATTTGTTGACCGATAAGCACAAAATACACAATCTTGGTAGAGGACCTTGAGTACTTTCTTCCTGTAAAGTTTCATGAAATTCTGTGCAGCGTTTTTTTTTTTTTTTTGCAGAGAAGATGTTGAAAATGTGTTAGCCAATCAGAGCCCTCGGCGGCCACATTTGTTGACCAATCAGCACAAAAAACATAAACTTGTTGGAGGACCTTGAATACTTCCTTCCTGTAAAGTTTCATAAAAATTCTGTGCAGCAGTAGCAGAGGAGATGTCCAAAATGTGTCAGCCAATCAGAGCCCTCGACAGCCATATTTGTTGAACAATTGGCACAAATAACACAAACTTGGTAGAGGACCTTGAGTACTTCCTTCCTGTAAAGTTTCATGAAATTCTGTGCAGTGGTTGCAGAGGAGATGTCGAAAATGTGTCGGAAAATCAGAGCCCTCGGCGGCCATATTTGTTGAACGAACGGCACCAAATACACACACTGGGTAGAGGACCTTGAGTACTTCCTTCCTGTAAAGTTTCATGAAATTCTGTGCAGCGGTTGCAGAGGAGATGTCGAAATTGTATCAGCCAATCAGAGCCCTTGGCAGCCATATTTGTTGACCAATCAGCACGAAAAACACAAACTAAGTAGAGGACTTTGAGTACTTCCTTCCTGTAAAGTTTCATAACATTCTGTGCAGGGGTTGCAGAGGAGATGTCCAAAATGAGTCAGCCAATCAGAGCCTTCGGCAGCCATATTTGTTGACCGATCGGCACAAAAAACACAAACTTGGTAGA
The DNA here is from genome assembly GCA_028142955.1 of Pinctada fucata. Lineage (NCBI taxonomy): Eukaryota > Metazoa > Mollusca > Bivalvia > Pterioida > Pteriidae > Pinctada > Pinctada fucata. Next base: position 19,805,531 of record AP027104.1, read on the forward strand.
GGACCTTAAGGTAGCGTACAACTGCCAAAAGCATTTTTCGCAGTCGGCTTGAGAGGCCGCAACACATTTTCCAAATTGGTTGCCATGGCAACAACTTTTTTCTTTATTTTACCAAATAAATTGAACAATGGGACTTCAAAGTACCACATAGTAGTAACTTGTTTGTTCTATCACAATAGCATAGTCAGAAGGGCTAGCCTTGTATGATGACAAATACCAGTAAAAATAGGGTGAATTTTGGGAGAAAATACCTCTTTTCGTGAATCCCTCGAAGGAAGCTCAGATTTTTCTCAGAATTTTTCAACTTCAAAATAACTTGCAAATTTCCTCCTCTTTCAAATGATACCAAATTCATCAGTACTTCCCAGATTCATTTTCTCAGTAATTAGCGAATCCCAAAAGACACCTACCTAAAACTTTGCTTTGGGGCACATGTAAAGGTCTACTTTCTGTTTGCACCGGATATTGTCAAGTGACTGAGAAAAAGATGCTAGAACGGGTTTCCTACAAACAAATCCGGCTTTTTCCCTTCTAAACATCTGCATCAGCAATTTAAAATTCAAAAATCACTATTCTATATCACTATTCCTCATCATATTTCCTCTTTTATCTATATCAGGAATTTATACCCTGGTAACATTAGTTTCGTACAAAAGGGGAAGAACTCTTACAGGAGTGTAACGCCCCCTTAAGCTTTTTGTAATCCCCCCTTTTGAGACAAGTTATGTTTTTATATCAAATTATAAGATATTTCACATTATTTAATACATTTGTTTCTGCGATATGCATAATAAATTTGTCGCAACACTCCGTCAAAGGTCAAATGCACACCTAACGAATAACCCCTAATAGACCTCATAGTAGCCAAATAAGGGAAGTGAACAAATTTCAGTAAACATTATTTTTCATACAATTTTAGTCAAAGCATTTAATAAATAGATGAATTAGGACCAAAATGGCCATCTGTGAGAGTGGTTGCTATGGTAACGACATTATGTATTATTTCGCAGCTCGCGTTGTTTTCCACAAGTAATCGAGTAAGTGCGCAGAGTATTAGTCATTTCATTCCAAAACGGTTGCCGTGGTAACCCAATTTTAGCAACATTTTACATCAAACGAAAGTTTTTGACATTTCTTTTATCTTTTGATACCAGTCCTTTTGTTCCCTGCTTTCTTAATTTGTCTCAACAGGATGGCTAAGAACATATGATGCCGCAGATGAAACCCCCTTTTCTGAAAATGGGTCCATGTACGAGGGCAGCTAAAATTTTCATAACAATCAAAAATTTTTGTACTATTACTTTACCACTCCAGTTATGGTACATTATGATACAGCAATGTCATACCCATAATATAATACAAACTGTTACCATGGTAACCAATTTTGAAAATTTGAACCTTTGCGACATATATGCTTAAGGTAGCGTACAACTGCCAAAAGCATTTTTCGCAGTCGGCTTGAGAGGCCGCAACACATTTTCCAAATTGGTTGCCATGGCAACAACTTTTTTCTTTATTTTACCAAATAAATTGAACAATGGGACTTCAAAGTACCACATAGTAGTAACTTGTTTGTTCTATCACAATAGCATAGTCAGAAGGGCTAGCCTTGTATGATGACAAATACCAGTAAAAATAGGGTGAATTTTGGGAGAAAATACCTCTTTTCGTGAATCCCTCGAAGGAAGCTCAGATTTTTCTCAGAATTTTTCAACTTCAAAATAACTTGCAAATTTCCTCCTCTTTCAAATGATACCAAATTCATCAGTACTTCCCAGATTCATTTTCTCAGTAATTAGCGAATCCCAAAAGACACCTACCTAAAACTTTGCTTTGGGGCACATGTAAAGGTCTACTTTCTGTTTGCACCGGATATTGTCAAGTGACTGAGAAAAAGATGCTAGAACGGGTTTCCTACAAACAAATCCGGCTTTTTCCCTTCTAAACATCTGCATCAGCAATTTAAAATTCAAAAATCACTATTCTATATCACTATTCCTCATCATATTTCCTCTTTTATCTATATCAGGAATTTATACCCTGGTAACATTAGTTTCGTACAAAAGGGGAAGAACTCTTACAGGAGTGTAACGCCCCCTTAAGCTTTTTGTAATCCCCCCTTTTGAGACAAGTTATGTTTTTATATCAAATTATAAGATATTTCACATTATTTAATACATTTGTTTCTGCGATATGCATAATAAATTTGTCGCAACACTCCGTCAAAGGTCAAATGCACACCTAACGAATAACCCCTAATAGACCTCATAGTAGCCAAATAAGGGAAGTGAACAAATTTCAGTAAACATTATTTTTCATACAATTTTAGTCAAAGCATTTAATAAATAGATGAATTAGGACCAAAATGGCCATCTGTGAGAGTGGTTGCTATGGTAACGACATTATGTATTATTTCGCAGCTCGCGTTGTTTTCCACAAGTAATCGAGTAAGTGCGCAGAGTATTAGTCATTTCATTCCAAAACGGTTGCCGTGGTAACCCAATTTTAGCAACATTTTACATCAAACGAAAGTTTTTGACATTTCTTTTATCTTTTGATACCAGTCCTTTTGTTCCCTGCTTTCTTAATTTGTCTCAACAGGATGGCTAAGAACATATGATGCCGCAGATGAAACCCCCTTTTCTGAAAATGGGTCCATGTACGAGGGCAGCTAAAATTTTCATAACAATCAAAAATTTTTGTACTATTACTTTACCACTCCAGTTATGGTACATTATGATACAGCAATGTCATACCCATAATATAATACAAACTGTTACCATGGTAACCAATTTTGAAAATTTGAACCTTTGCGACATATATGCTTAAGGTAGCGTACAACTGCCAAAAGCATTTTTCGCAGTCGGCTTGAGAGGCCGCAACACATTTTCCAAATTGGTTGCCATGGCAACAACTTTTTTCTTTATTTTACCAAATAAATTGAACAATGGGACTTCAAAGTACCACATAGTAGTAACTTGTTTGTTCTATCACAATAGCATAGTCAGAAGGGCTAGCCTTGTATGATGACAAATACCAGTAAAAATAGGGTGAATTTTGGGAGAAAATACCTCTTTTCGTGAATCCCTCGAAGGAAGCTCAGATTTTTCTCAGAATTTTTCAACTTCAAAATAACTTGCAAATTTCCTCCTCTTTCAAATGATACCAAATTCATCAGTACTTCCCAGATTCATTTTCTCAGTAATTAGCGAATCCCAAAAGACACCTACCTAAAACTTTGCTTTGGGGCACATGTAAAGGTCTACTTTCTGTTTGCACCGGATATTGTCAAGTGACTGAGAAAAAGATGCTAGAACGGGTTTCCTACAAACAAATCCGGCTTTTTCCCTTCTAAACATCTGCATCAGCAATTTAAAATTCAAAAATCACTATTCTATATCACTATTCCTCATCATATTTCCTCTTTTATCTATATCAGGAATTTATACCCTGGTAACATTAGTTTCGTACAAAAGGGGAAGAACTCTTACAGGAGTGTAACGCCCCCTTAAGCTTTTTGTAATCCCCCCTTTTGAGACAAGTTATGTTTTTATATCAAATTATAAGATATTTCACATTATTTAATACATTTGTTTCTGCGATATGCATAATAAATTTGTCGCAACACTCCGTCAAAGGTCAAATGCACACCTAACGAATAACCCCTAATAGACCTCATAGTAGCCAAATAAGGGAAGTGAACAAATTTCAGTAAACATTATTTTTCATACAATTTTAGTCAAAGCATTTAATAAATAGATGAATTAGGACCAAAATGGCCATCTGTGAGAGTGGTTGCTATGGTAACGACATTATGTATTATTTCGCAGCTCGCGTTGTTTTCCACAAGTAATCGAGTAAGTGCGCAGAGTATTAGTCATTTCATTCCAAAACGGTTGCCGTGGTAACCCAATTTTAGCAACATTTTACATCAAACGAAAGTTTTTGACATTTCTTTTATCTTTTGATACCAGTCCTTTTGTTCCCTGCTTTCTTAATTTGTCTCAACAGGATGGCTAAGAACATATGATGCCGCAGATGAAACCCCCTTTTCTGAAAATGGGTCCATGTACGAGGGCAGCTAAAATTTTCATAACAATCAAAAATTTTTGTACTATTACTTTACCACTCCAGTTATGGTACATTATGATACAGCAATGTCATACCCATAATATAATACAAACTGTTACCATGGTAACCAATTTTGAAAATTTGAACCTTTGCGACATATATGCTTAAGGTAGCGTACAACTGCCAAAAGCATTTTTCGCAGTCGGCTTGAGAGGCCGCAACACATTTTCCAAATTGGTTGCCATGGCAACAACTTTTTTCTTTATTTTACCAAATAAATTGAACAATGGGACTTCAAAGTACCACATAGTAGTAACTTGTTTGTTCTATCACAATAGCATAGTCAGAAGGGCTAGCCTTGTATGATGACAAATACCAGTAAAAATAGGGTGAATTTTGGGAGAAAATACCTCTTTTCGTGAATCCCTCGAAGGAAGCTCAGATTTTTCTCAGAATTTTTCAACTTCAAAATAACTTGCAAATTTCCTCCTCTTTCAAATGATACCAAATTCATCAGTACTTCCCAGATTCATTTTCTCAGTAATTAGCGAATCCCAAAAGACACCTACCTAAAACTTTGCTTTGGGGCACATGTAAAGGTCTACTTTCTGTTTGCACCGGATATTGTCAAGTGACTGAGAAAAAGATGCTAGAACGGGTTTCCTACAAACAAATCCGGCTTTTTCCCTTCTAAACATCTGCATCAGCAATTTAAAATTCAAAAATCACTATTCTATATCACTATTCCTCATCATATTTCCTCTTTTATCTATATCAGGAATTTATACCCTGGTAACATTAGTTTCGTACAAAAGGGGAAGAACTCTTACAGGAGTGTAACGCCCCCTTAAGCTTTTTGTAATCCCCCCTTTTGAGACAAGTTATGTTTTTATATCAAATTATAAGATATTTCACATTATTTAATACATTTGTTTCTGCGATATGCATAATAAATTTGTCGCAACACTCCGTCAAAGGTCAAATGCACACCTAACGAATAACCCCTAATAGACCTCATAGTAGCCAAATAAGGGAAGTGAACAAATTTCAGTAAACATTATTTTTCATACAATTTTAGTCAAAGCATTTAATAAATAGATGAATTAGGACCAAAATGGCCATCTGTGAGAGTGGTTGCTATGGTAACGACATTATGTATTATTTCGCAGCTCGCGTTGTTTTCCACAAGTAATCGAGTAAGTGCGCAGAGTATTAGTCATTTCATTCCAAAACGGTTGCCGTGGTAACCCAATTTTAGCAACATTTTACATCAAACGAAAGTTTTTGACATTTCTTTTATCTTTTGATACCAGTCCTTTTGTTCCCTGCTTTCTTAATTTGTCTCAACAGGATGGCTAAGAACATATGATGCCGCAGATGAAACCCCCTTTTCTGAAAATGGGTCCATGTACGAGGGCAGCTAAAATTTTCATAACAATCAAAAATTTTTGTACTATTACTTTACCACTCCAGTTATGGTACATTATGATACAGCAATGTCATACCCATAATATAATACAAACTGTTACCATGGTAACCAATTTTGAAAATTTGAACCTTTGCGACATATATGCTTAAGGTAGCGTACAACTGCCAAAAGCATTTTTCGCAGTCGGCTTGAGAGGCCGCAACACATTTTCCAAATTGGTTGCCATGGCAACAACTTTTTTCTTTATTTTACCAAATAAATTGAACAATGGGACTTCAAAGTACCACATAGTAGTAACTTGTTTGTTCTATCACAATAGCATAGTCAGAAGGGCTAGCCTTGTATGATGACAAATACCAGTAAAAATAGGGTGAATTTTGGGAGAAAATACCTCTTTTCGTGAATCCCTCGAAGGAAGCTCAGATTTTTCTCAGAATTTTTCAACTTCAAAATAACTTGCAAATTTCCTCCTCTTTCAAATGATACCAAATTCATCAGTACTTCCCAGATTCATTTTCTCAGTAATTAGCGAATCCCAAAAGACACCTACCTAAAACTTTGCTTTGGGGCACATGTAAAGGTCTACTTTCTGTTTGCACCGGATATTGTCAAGTGACTGAGAAAAAGATGCTAGAACGGGTTTCCTACAAACAAATCCGGCTTTTTCCCTTCTAAACATCTGCATCAGCAATTTAAAATTCAAAAATCACTATTCTATATCACTATTCCTCATCATATTTCCTCTTTTATCTATATCAGGAATTTATACCCTGGTAACATTAGTTTCGTACAAAAGGGGAAGAACTCTTACAGGAGTGTAACGCCCCCTTAAGCTTTTTGTAATCCCCCCTTTTGAGACAAGTTATGTTTTTATATCAAATTATAAGATATTTCACATTATTTAATACATTTGTTTCTGCGATATGCATAATAAATTTGTCGCAACACTCCGTCAAAGGTCAAATGCACACCTAACGAATAACCCCTAATAGACCTCATAGTAGCCAAATAAGGGAAGTGAACAAATTTCAGTAAACATTATTTTTCATACAATTTTAGTCAAAGCATTTAATAAATAGATGAATTAGGACCAAAATGGCCATCTGTGAGAGTGGTTGCTATGGTAACGACATTATGTATTATTTCGCAGCTCGCGTTGTTTTCCACAAGTAATCGAGTAAGTGCGCAGAGTATTAGTCATTTCATTCCAAAACGGTTGCCGTGGTAACCCAATTTTAGCAACATTTTACATCAAACGAAAGTTTTTGACATTTCTTTTATCTTTTGATACCAGTCCTTTTGTTCCCTGCTTTCTTAATTTGTCTCAACAGGATGGCTAAGAACATATGATGCCGCAGATGAAACCCCCTTTTCTGAAAATGGGTCCATGTACGAGGGCAGCTAAAATTTTCATAACAATCAAAAATTTTTGTACTATTACTTTACCACTCCAGTTATGGTACATTATGATACAGCAATGTCATACCCATAATATAATACAAACTGTTACCATGGTAACCAATTTTGAAAATTTGAACCTTTGCGACATATATGCTTAAGGTAGCGTACAACTGCCAAAAGCATTTTTCGCAGTCGGCTTGAGAGGCCGCAACACATTTTCCAAATTGGTTGCCATGGCAACAACTTTTTTCTTTATTTTACCAAATAAATTGAACAATGGGACTTCAAAGTACCACATAGTAGTAACTTGTTTGTTCTATCACAATAGCATAGTCAGAAGGGCTAGCCTTGTATGATGACAAATACCAGTAAAAATAGGGTGAATTTTGGGAGAAAATACCTCTTTTCGTGAATCCCTCGAAGGAAGCTCAGATTTTTCTCAGAATTTTTCAACTTCAAAATAACTTGCAAATTTCCTCCTCTTTCAAATGATACCAAATTCATCAGTACTTCCCAGATTCATTTTCTCAGTAATTAGCGAATCCCAAAAGACACCTACCTAAAACTTTGCTTTGGGGCACATGTAAAGGTCTACTTTCTGTTTGCACCGGATATTGTCAAGTGACTGAGAAAAAGATGCTAGAACGGGTTTCCTACAAACAAATCCGGCTTTTTCCCTTCTAAACATCTGCATCAGCAATTTAAAATTCAAAAATCACTATTCTATATCACTATTCCTCATCATATTTCCTCTTTTATCTATATCAGGAATTTATACCCTGGTAACATTAGTTTCGTACAAAAGGGGAAGAACTCTTACAGGAGTGTAACGCCCCCTTAAGCTTTTTGTAATCCCCCCTTTTGAGACAAGTTATGTTTTTATATCAAATTATAAGATATTTCACATTATTTAATACATTTGTTTCTGCGATATGCATAATAAATTTGTCGCAACACTCCGTCAAAGGTCAAATGCACACCTAACGAATAACCCCTAATAGACCTCATAGTAGCCAAATAAGGGAAGTGAACAAATTTCAGTAAACATTATTTTTCATACAATTTTAGTCAAAGCATTTAATAAATAGATGAATTAGGACCAAAATGGCCATCTGTGAGAGTGGTTGCTATGGTAACGACATTATGTATTATTTCGCAGCTCGCGTTGTTTTCCACAAGTAATCGAGTAAGTGCGCAGAGTATTAGTCATTTCATTCCAAAACGGTTGCCGTGGTAACCCAATTTTAGCAACATTTTACATCAAACGAAAGTTTTTGACATTTCTTTTATCTTTTGATACCAGTCCTTTTGTTCCCTGCTTTCTTAATTTGTCTCAACAGGATGGCTAAGAACATATGATGCCGCAGATGAAACCCCCTTTTCTGAAAATGGGTCCATGTACGAGGGCAGCTAAAATTTTCATAACAATCAAAAATTTTTGTACTATTACTTTACCACTCCAGTTATGGTACATTATGATACAGCAATGTCATACCCATAATATAATACAAACTGTTACCATGGTAACCAATTTTGAAAATTTGAACCTTTGCGACATATATGCTTAAGGTAGCGTACAACTGCCAAAAGCATTTTTCGCAGTCGGCTTGAGAGGCCGCAACACATTTTCCAAATTGGTTGCCATGGCAACAACTTTTTTCTTTATTTTACCAAATAAATTGAACAATGGGACTTCAAAGTACCACATAGTAGTAACTTGTTTGTTCTATCACAATAGCATAGTCAGAAGGGCTAGCCTTGTATGATGACAAATACCAGTAAAAATAGGGTGAATTTTGGGAGAAAATACCTCTTTTCGTGAATCCCTCGAAGGAAGCTCAGATTTTTCTCAGAATTTTTCAACTTCAAAATAACTTGCAAATTTCCTCCTCTTTCAAATGATACCAAATTCATCAGTACTTCCCAGATTCATTTTCTCAGTAATTAGCGAATCCCAAAAGACACCTACCTAAAACTTTGCTTTGGGGCACATGTAAAGGTCTACTTTCTGTTTGCACCGGATATTGTCAAGTGACTGAGAAAAAGATGCTAGAACGGGTTTCCTACAAACAAATCCGGCTTTTTCCCTTCTAAACATCTGCATCAGCAATTTAAAATTCAAAAATCACTATTCTATATCACTATTCCTCATCATATTTCCTCTTTTATCTATATCAGGAATTTATACCCTGGTAACATTAGTTTCGTACAAAAGGGGAAGAACTCTTACAGGAGTGTAACGCCCCCTTAAGCTTTTTGTAATCCCCCCTTTTGAGACAAGTTATGTTTTTATATCAAATTATAAGATATTTCACATTATTTAATACATTTGTTTCTGCGATATGCATAATAAATTTGTCGCAACACTCCGTCAAAGGTCAAATGCACACCTAACGAATAACCCCTAATAGACCTCATAGTAGCCAAATAAGGGAAGTGAACAAATTTCAGTAAACATTATTTTTCATACAATTTTAGTCAAAGCATTTAATAAATAGATGAATTAGGACCAAAATGGCCATCTGTGAGAGTGGTTGCTATGGTAACGACATTATGTATTATTTCGCAGCTCGCGTTGTTTTCCACAAGTAATCGAGTAAGTGCGCAGAGTATTAGTCATTTCATTCCAAAACGGTTGCCGTGGTAACCCAATTTTAGCAACATTTTACATCAAACGAAAGTTTTTGACATTTCTTTTATCTTTTGATACCAGTCCTTTTGTTCCCTGCTTTCTTAATTTGTCTCAACAGGATGGCTAAGAACATATGATGCCGCAGATGAAACCCCCTTTTCTGAAAATGGGTCCATGTACGAGGGCAGCTAAAATTTTCATAACAATCAAAAATTTTTGTACTATTACTTTACCACTCCAGTTATGGTACATTATGATACAGCAATGTCATACCCATAATATAATACAAACTGTTACCATGGTAACCAATTTTGAAAATTTGAACCTTTGCGACATATATGCTTAAGGTAGCGTACAACTGCCAAAAGCATTTTTCGCAGTCGGCTTGAGAGGCCGCAACACATTTTCCAAATTGGTTGCCATGGCAACAACTTTTTTCTTTATTTTACCAAATAAATTGAACAATGGGACTTCAAAGTACCACATAGTAGTAACTTGTTTGTTCTATCACAATAGCATAGTCAGAAGGGCTAGCCTTGTATGATGACAAATACCAGTAAAAATAGGGTGAATTTTGGGAGAAAATACCTCTTTTCGTGAATCCCTCGAAGGAAGCTCAGATTTTTCTCAGAATTTTTCAACTTCAAAATAACTTGCAAATTTCCTCCTCTTTCAAATGATACCAAATTCATCAGTACTTCCCAGATTCATTTTCTCAGTAATTAGCGAATCCCAAAAGACACCTACCTAAAACTTTGCTTTGGGGCACATGTAAAGGTCTACTTTCTGTTTGCACCGGATATTGTCAAGTGACTGAGAAAAAGATGCTAGAACGGGTTTCCTACAAACAAATCCGGCTTTTTCCCTTCTAAACATCTGCATCAGCAATTTAAAATTCAAAAATCACTATTCTATATCACTATTCCTCATCATATTTCCTCTTTTATCTATATCAGGAATTTATACCCTGGTAACATTAGTTTCGTACAAAAGGGGAAGAACTCTTACAGGAGTGTAACGCCCCCTTAAGCTTTTTGTAATCCCCCCTTTTGAGACAAGTTATGTTTTTATATCAAATTATAAGATATTTCACATTATTTAATACATTTGTTTCTGCGATATGCATAATAAATTTGTCGCAACACTCCGTCAAAGGTCAAATGCACACCTAACGAATAACCCCTAATAGACCTCATAGTAGCCAAATAAGGGAAGTGAACAAATTTCAGTAAACATTATTTTTCATACAATTTTAGTCAAAGCATTTAATAAATAGATGAATTAGGACCAAAATGGCCATCTGTGAGAGTGGTTGCTATGGTAACGACATTATGTATTATTTCGCAGCTCGCGTTGTTTTCCACAAGTAATCGAGTAAGTGCGCAGAGTATTAGTCATTTCATTCCAAAACGGTTGCCGTGGTAACCCAATTTTAGCAACATTTTACATCAAACGAAAGTTTTTGACATTTCTTTTATCTTTTGATACCAGTCCTTTTGTTCCCTGCTTTCTTAATTTGTCTCAACAGGATGGCTAAGAACATATGATGCCGCAGATGAAACCCCCTTTTCTGAAAATGGGTCCATGTACGAGGGCAGCTAAAATTTTCATAACAATCAAAAATTTTTGTACTATTACTTTACCACTCCAGTTATGGTACATTATGATACAGCAATGTCATACCCATAATATAATACAAACTGTTACCATGGTAACCAATTTTGAAAATTTGAACCTTTGCGACATATATGCTTAAGGTAGCGTACAACTGCCAAAAGCATTTTTCGCAGTCGGCTTGAGAGGCCGCAACACATTTTCCAAATTGGTTGCCATGGCAACAACTTTTTTCTTTATTTTACCAAATAAATTGAACAATGGGACTTCAAAGTACCACATAGTAGTAACTTGTTTGTTCTATCACAATAGCATAGTCAGAAGGGCTAGCCTTGTATGATGACAAATACCAGTAAAAATAGGGTGAATTTTGGGAGAAAATACCTCTTTTCGTGAATCCCTCGAAGGAAGCTCAGATTTTTCTCAGAATTTTTCAACTTCAAAATAACTTGCAAATTTCCTCCTCTTTCAAATGATACCAAATTCATCAGTACTTCCCAGATTCATTTTCTCAGTAATTAGCGAATCCCAAAAGACACCTACCTAAAACTTTGCTTTGGGGCACATGTAAAGGTCTACTTTCTGTTTGCACCGGATATTGTCAAGTGACTGAGAAAAAGATGCTAGAACGGGTTTCCTACAAACAAATCCGGCTTTTTCCCTTCTAAACATCTGCATCAGCAATTTAAAATTCAAAAATCACTATTCTATATCACTATTCCTCATCATATTTCCTCTTTTATCTATATCAGGAATTTATACCCTGGTAACATTAGTTTCGTACAAAAGGGGAAGAACTCTTACAGGAGTGTAACGCCCCCTTAAGCTTTTTGTAATCCCCCCTTTTGAGACAAGTTATGTTTTTATATCAAATTATAAGATATTTCACATTATTTAATACATTTGTTTCTGCGATATGCATAATAAATTTGTCGCAACACTCCGTCAAAGGTCAAATGCACACCTAACGAATAACCCCTAATAGACCTCATAGTAGCCAAATAAGGGAAGTGAACAAATTTCAGTAAACATTATTTTTCATACAATTTTAGTCAAAGCATTTAATAAATAGATGAATTAGGACCAAAATGGCCATCTGTGAGAGTGGTTGCTATGGTAACGACATTATGTATTATTTCGCAGCTCGCGTTGTTTTCCACAAGTAATCGAGTAAGTGCGCAGAGTATTAGTCATTTCATTCCAAAACGGTTGCCGTGGTAACCCAATTTTAGCAACATTTTACATCAAACGAAAGTTTTTGACATTTCTTTTATCTTTTGATACCAGTCCTTTTGTTCCCTGCTTTCTTAATTTGTCTCAACAGGATGGCTAAGAACATATGATGCCGCAGATGAAACCCCCTTTTCTGAAAATGGGTCCATGTACGAGGGCAGCTAAAATTTTCATAACAATCAAAAATTTTTGTACTATTACTTTACCACTCCAGTTATGGTACATTATGATACAGCAATGTCATACCCATAATATAATACAAACTGTTACCATGGTAACCAATTTTGAAAATTTGAACCTTTGCGACATATATGCTTAAGGTAGCGTACAACTGCCAAAAGCATTTTTCGCAGTCGGCTTGAGAGGCCGCAACACATTTTCCAAATTGGTTGCCATGGCAACAACTTTTTTCTTTATTTTACCAAATAAATTGAACAATGGGACTTCAAAGTACCACATAGTAGTAACTTGTTTGTTCTATCACAATAGCATAGTCAGAAGGGCTAGCCTTGTATGATGACAAATACCAGTAAAAATAGGGTGAATTTTGGGAGAAAATACCTCTTTTCGTGAATCCCTCGAAGGAAGCTCAGATTTTTCTCAGAATTTTTCAACTTCAAAATAACTTGCAAATTTCCTCCTCTTTCAAATGATACCAAATTCATCAGTACTTCCCAGATTCATTTTCTCAGTAATTAGCGAATCCCAAAAGACACCTACCTAAAACTTTGCTTTGGGGCACATGTAAAGGTCTACTTTCTGTTTGCACCGGATATTGTCAAGTGACTGAGAAAAAGATGCTAGAACGGGTTTCCTACAAACAAATCCGGCTTTTTCCCTTCTAAACATCTGCATCAGCAATTTAAAATTCAAAAATCACTATTCTATATCACTATTCCTCATCATATTTCCTCTTTTATCTATATCAGGAATTTATACCCTGGTAACATTAGTTTCGTACAAAAGGGGAAGAACTCTTACAGGAGTGTAACGCCCCCTTAAGCTTTTTGTAATCCCCCCTTTTGAGACAAGTTATGTTTTTATATCAAATTATAAGATATTTCACATTATTTAATACATTTGTTTCTGCGATATGCATAATAAATTTGTCGCAACACTCCGTCAAAGGTCAAATGCACACCTAACGAATAACCCCTAATAGACCTCATAGTAGCCAAATAAGGGAAGTGAACAAATTTCAGTAAACATTATTTTTCATACAATTTTAGTCAAAGCATTTAATAAATAGATGAATTAGGACCAAAATGGCCATCTGTGAGAGTGGTTGCTATGGTAACGACATTATGTATTATTTCGCAGCTCGCGTTGTTTTCCACAAGTAATCGAGTAAGTGCGCAGAGTATTAGTCATTTCATTCCAAAACGGTTGCCGTGGTAACCCAATTTTAGCAACATTTTACATCAAACGAAAGTTTTTGACATTTCTTTTATCTTTTGATACCAGTCCTTTTGTTCCCTGCTTTCTTAATTTGTCTCAACAGGATGGCTAAGAACATATGATGCCGCAGATGAAACCCCCTTTTCTGAAAATGGGTCCATGTACGAGGGCAGCTAAAATTTTCATAACAATCAAAAATTTTTGTACTATTACTTTACCACTCCAGTTATGGTACATTATGATACAGCAATGTCATACCCATAATATAATACAAACTGTTACCATGGTAACCAATTTTGAAAATTTGAACCTTTGCGACATATATGCTTAAGGTAGCGTACAACTGCCAAAAGCATTTTTCGCAGTCGGCTTGAGAGGCCGCAACACATTTTCCAAATTGGTTGCCATGGCAACAACTTTTTTCTTTATTTTACCAAATAAATTGAACAATGGGACTTCAAAGTACCACATAGTAGTAACTTGTTTGTTCTATCACAATAGCATAGTCAGAAGGGCTAGCCTTGTATGATGACAAATACCAGTAAAAATAGGGTGAATTTTGGGAGAAAATACCTCTTTTCGTGAATCCCTCGAAGGAAGCTCAGATTTTTCTCAGAATTTTTCAACTTCAAAATAACTTGCAAATTTCCTCCTCTTTCAAATGATACCAAATTCATCAGTACTTCCCAGATTCATTTTCTCAGTAATTAGCGAATCCCAAAAGACACCTACCTAAAACTTTGCTTTGGGGCACATGTAAAGGTCTACTTTCTGTTTGCACCGGATATTGTCAAGTGACTGAGAAAAAGATGCTAGAACGGGTTTCCTACAAACAAATCCGGCTTTTTCCCTTCTAAACATCTGCATCAGCAATTTAAAATTCAAAAATCACTATTCTATATCACTATTCCTCATCATATTTCCTCTTTTATCTATATCAGGAATTTATACCCTGGTAACATTAGTTTCGTACAAAAGGGGAAGAACTCTTACAGGAGTGTAACGCCCCCTTAAGCTTTTTGTAATCCCCCCTTTTGAGACAAGTTATGTTTTTATATCAAATTATAAGATATTTCACATTATTTAATACATTTGTTTCTGCGATATGCATAATAAATTTGTCGCAACACTCCGTCAAAGGTCAAATGCACACCTAACGAATAACCCCTAATAGACCTCATAGTAGCCAAATAAGGGAAGTGAACAAATTTCAGTAAACATTATTTTTCATACAATTTTAGTCAAAGCATTTAATAAATAGATGAATTAGGACCAAAATGGCCATCTGTGAGAGTGGTTGCTATGGTAACGACATTATGTATTATTTCGCAGCTCGCGTTGTTTTCCACAAGTAATCGAGTAAGTGCGCAGAGTATTAGTCATTTCATTCCAAAACGGTTGCCGTGGTAACCCAATTTTAGCAACATTTTACATCAAACGAAAGTTTTTGACATTTCTTTTATCTTTTGATACCAGTCCTTTTGTTCCCTGCTTTCTTAATTTGTCTCAACAGGATGGCTAAGAACATATGATGCCGCAGATGAAACCCCCTTTTCTGAAAATGGGTCCATGTACGAGGGCAGCTAAAATTTTCATAACAATCAAAAATTTTTGTACTATTACTTTACCACTCCAGTTATGGTACATTATGATACAGCAATGTCATACCCATAATATAATACAAACTGTTACCATGGTAACCAATTTTGAAAATTTGAACCTTTGCGACATATATGCTTAAGGTAGCGTACAACTGCCAAAAGCATTTTTCGCAGTCGGCTTGAGAGGCCGCAACACATTTTCCAAATTGGTTGCCATGGCAACAACTTTTTTCTTTATTTTACCAAATAAATTGAACAATGGGACTTCAAAGTACCACATAGTAGTAACTTGTTTGTTCTATCACAATAGCATAGTCAGAAGGGCTAGCCTTGTATGATGACAAATACCAGTAAAAATAGGGTGAATTTTGGGAGAAAATACCTCTTTTCGTGAATCCCTCGAAGGAAGCTCAGATTTTTCTCAGAATTTTTCAACTTCAAAATAACTTGCAAATTTCCTCCTCTTTCAAATGATACCAAATTCATCAGTACTTCCCAGATTCATTTTCTCAGTAATTAGCGAATCCCAAAAGACACCTACCTAAAACTTTGCTTTGGGGCACATGTAAAGGTCTACTTTCTGTTTGCACCGGATATTGTCAAGTGACTGAGAAAAAGATGCTAGAACGGGTTTCCTACAAACAAATCCGGCTTTTTCCCTTCTAAACATCTGCATCAGCAATTTAAAATTCAAAAATCACTATTCTATATCACTATTCCTCATCATATTTCCTCTTTTATCTATATCAGGAATTTATACCCTGGTAACATTAGTTTCGTACAAAAGGGGAAGAACTCTTACAGGAGTGTAACGCCCCCTTAAGCTTTTTGTAATCCCCCCTTTTGAGACAAGTTATGTTTTTATATCAAATTATAAGATATTTCACATTATTTAATACATTTGTTTCTGCGATATGCATAATAAATTTGTCGCAACACTCCGTCAAAGGTCAAATGCACACCTAACGAATAACCCCTAATAGACCTCATAGTAGCCAAATAAGGGAAGTGAACAAATTTCAGTAAACATTATTTTTCATACAATTTTAGTCAAAGCATTTAATAAATAGATGAATTAGGACCAAAATGGCCATCTGTGAGAGTGGTTGCTATGGTAACGACATTATGTATTATTTCGCAGCTCGCGTTGTTTTCCACAAGTAATCGAGTAAGTGCGCAGAGTATTAGTCATTTCATTCCAAAACGGTTGCCGTGGTAACCCAATTTTAGCAACATTTTACATCAAACGAAAGTTTTTGACATTTCTTTTATCTTTTGATACCAGTCCTTTTGTTCCCTGCTTTCTTAATTTGTCTCAACAGGATGGCTAAGAACATATGATGCCGCAGATGAAACCCCCTTTTCTGAAAATGGGTCCATGTACGAGGGCAGCTAAAATTTTCATAACAATCAAAAATTTTTGTACTATTACTTTACCACTCCAGTTATGGTACATTATGATACAGCAATGTCATACCCATAATATAATACAAACTGTTACCATGGTAACCAATTTTGAAAATTTGAACCTTTGCGACATATATGCTTAAGGTAGCGTACAACTGCCAAAAGCATTTTTCGCAGTCGGCTTGAGAGGCCGCAACACATTTTCCAAATTGGTTGCCATGGCAACAACTTTTTTCTTTATTTTACCAAATAAATTGAACAATGGGACTTCAAAGTACCACATAGTAGTAACTTGTTTGTTCTATCACAATAGCATAGTCAGAAGGGCTAGCCTTGTATGATGACAAATACCAGTAAAAATAGGGTGAATTTTGGGAGAAAATACCTCTTTTCGTGAATCCCTCGAAGGAAGCTCAGATTTTTCTCAGAATTTTTCAACTTCAAAATAACTTGCAAATTTCCTCCTCTTTCAAATGATACCAAATTCATCAGTACTTCCCAGATTCATTTTCTCAGTAATTAGCGAATCCCAAAAGACACCTACCTAAAACTTTGCTTTGGGGCACATGTAAAGGTCTACTTTCTGTTTGCACCGGATATTGTCAAGTGACTGAGAAAAAGATGCTAGAACGGGTTTCCTACAAACAAATCCGGCTTTTTCCCTTCTAAACATCTGCATCAGCAATTTAAAATTCAAAAATCACTATTCTATATCACTATTCCTCATCATATTTCCTCTTTTATCTATATCAGGAATTTATACCCTGGTAACATTAGTTTCGTACAAAAGGGGAAGAACTCTTACAGGAGTGTAACGCCCCCTTAAGCTTTTTGTAATCCCCCCTTTTGAGACAAGTTATGTTTTTATATCAAATTATAAGATATTTCACATTATTTAATACATTTGTTTCTGCGATATGCATAATAAATTTGTCGCAACACTCCGTCAAAGGTCAAATGCACACCTAACGAATAACCCCTAATAGACCTCATAGTAGCCAAATAAGGGAAGTGAACAAATTTCAGTAAACATTATTTTTCATACAATTTTAGTCAAAGCATTTAATAAATAGATGAATTAGGACCAAAATGGCCATCTGTGAGAGTGGTTGCTATGGTAACGACATTATGTATTATTTCGCAGCTCGCGTTGTTTTCCACAAGTAATCGAGTAAGTGCGCAGAGTATTAGTCATTTCATTCCAAAACGGTTGCCGTGGTAACCCAATTTTAGCAACATTTTACATCAAACGAAAGTTTTTGACATTTCTTTTATCTTTTGATACCAGTCCTTTTGTTCCCTGCTTTCTTAATTTGTCTCAACAGGATGGCTAAGAACATATGATGCCGCAGATGAAACCCCCTTTTCTGAAAATGGGTCCATGTACGAGGGCAGCTAAAATTTTCATAACAATCAAAAATTTTTGTACTATTACTTTACCACTCCAGTTATGGTACATTATGATACAGCAATGTCATACCCATAATATAATACAAACTGTTACCATGGTAACCAATTTTGAAAATTTGAACCTTTGCGACATATATGCTTAAGGTAGCGTACAACTGCCAAAAGCATTTTTCGCAGTCGGCTTGAGAGGCCGCAACACATTTTCCAAATTGGTTGCCATGGCAACAACTTTTTTCTTTATTTTACCAAATAAATTGAACAATGGGACTTCAAAGTACCACATAGTAGTAACTTGTTTGTTCTATCACAATAGCATAGTCAGAAGGGCTAGCCTTGTATGATGACAAATACCAGTAAAAATAGGGTGAATTTTGGGAGAAAATACCTCTTTTCGTGAATCCCTCGAAGGAAGCTCAGATTTTTCTCAGAATTTTTCAACTTCAAAATAACTTGCAAATTTCCTCCTCTTTCAAATGATACCAAATTCATCAGTACTTCCCAGATTCATTTTCTCAGTAATTAGCGAATCCCAAAAGACACCTACCTAAAACTTTGCTTTGGGGCACATGTAAAGGTCTACTTTCTGTTTGCACCGGATATTGTCAAGTGACTGAGAAAAAGATGCTAGAACGGGTTTCCTACAAACAAATCCGGCTTTTTCCCTTCTAAACATCTGCATCAGCAATTTAAAATTCAAAAATCACTATTCTATATCACTATTCCTCATCATATTTCCTCTTTTATCTATATCAGGAATTTATACCCTGGTAACATTAGTTTCGTACAAAAGGGGAAGAACTCTTACAGGAGTGTAACGCCCCCTTAAGCTTTTTGTAATCCCCCCTTTTGAGACAAGTTATGTTTTTATATCAAATTATAAGATATTTCACATTATTTAATACATTTGTTTCTGCGATATGCATAATAAATTTGTCGCAACACTCCGTCAAAGGTCAAATGCACACCTAACGAATAACCCCTAATAGACCTCATAGTAGCCAAATAAGGGAAGTGAACAAATTTCAGTAAACATTATTTTTCATACAATTTTAGTCAAAGCATTTAATAAATAGATGAATTAGGACCAAAATGGCCATCTGTGAGAGTGGTTGCTATGGTAACGACATTATGTATTATTTCGCAGCTCGCGTTGTTTTCCACAAGTAATCGAGTAAGTGCGCAGAGTATTAGTCATTTCATTCCAAAACGGTTGCCGTGGTAACCCAATTTTAGCAACATTTTACATCAAACGAAAGTTTTTGACATTTCTTTTATCTTTTGATACCAGTCCTTTTGTTCCCTGCTTTCTTAATTTGTCTCAACAGGATGGCTAAGAACATATGATGCCGCAGATGAAACCCCCTTTTCTGAAAATGGGTCCATGTACGAGGGCAGCTAAAATTTTCATAACAATCAAAAATTTTTGTACTATTACTTTACCACTCCAGTTATGGTACATTATGATACAGCAATGTCATACCCATAATATAATACAAACTGTTACCATGGTAACCAATTTTGAAAATTTGAACCTTTGCGACATATATGCTTAAGGTAGCGTACAACTGCCAAAAGCATTTTTCGCAGTCGGCTTGAGAGGCCGCAACACATTTTCCAAATTGGTTGCCATGGCAACAACTTTTTTCTTTATTTTACCAAATAAATTGAACAATGGGACTTCAAAGTACCACATAGTAGTAACTTGTTTGTTCTATCACAATAGCATAGTCAGAAGGGCTAGCCTTGTATGATGACAAATACCAGTAAAAATAGGGTGAATTTTGGGAGAAAATACCTCTTTTCGTGAATCCCTCGAAGGAAGCTCAGATTTTTCTCAGAATTTTTCAACTTCAAAATAACTTGCAAATTTCCTCCTCTTTCAAATGATACCAAATTCATCAGTACTTCCCAGATTCATTTTCTCAGTAATTAGCGAATCCCAAAAGACACCTACCTAAAACTTTGCTTTGGGGCACATGTAAAGGTCTACTTTCTGTTTGCACCGGATATTGTCAAGTGACTGAGAAAAAGATGCTAGAACGGGTTTCCTACAAACAAATCCGGCTTTTTCCCTTCTAAACATCTGCATCAGCAATTTAAAATTCAAAAATCACTATTCTATATCACTATTCCTCATCATATTTCCTCTTTTATCTATATCAGGAATTTATACCCTGGTAACATTAGTTTCGTACAAAAGGGGAAGAACTCTTACAGGAGTGTAACGCCCCCTTAAGCTTTTTGTAATCCCCCCTTTTGAGACAAGTTATGTTTTTATATCAAATTATAAGATATTTCACATTATTTAATACATTTGTTTCTGCGATATGCATAATAAATTTGTCGCAACACTCCGTCAAAGGTCAAATGCACACCTAACGAATAACCCCTAATAGACCTCATAGTAGCCAAATAAGGGAAGTGAACAAATTTCAGTAAACATTATTTTTCATACAATTTTAGTCAAAGCATTTAATAAATAGATGAATTAGGACCAAAATGGCCATCTGTGAGAGTGGTTGCTATGGTAACGACATTATGTATTATTTCGCAGCTCGCGTTGTTTTCCACAAGTAATCGAGTAAGTGCGCAGAGTATTAGTCATTTCATTCCAAAACGGTTGCCGTGGTAACCCAATTTTAGCAACATTTTACATCAAACGAAAGTTTTTGACATTTCTTTTATCTTTTGATACCAGTCCTTTTGTTCCCTGCTTTCTTAATTTGTCTCAACAGGATGGCTAAGAACATATGATGCCGCAGATGAAACCCCCTTTTCTGAAAATGGGTCCATGTACGAGGGCAGCTAAAATTTTCATAACAATCAAAAATTTTTGTACTATTACTTTACCACTCCAGTTATGGTACATTATGATACAGCAATGTCATACCCATAATATAATACAAACTGTTACCATGGTAACCAATTTTGAAAATTTGAACCTTTGCGACATATATGCTTAAGGTAGCGTACAACTGCCAAAAGCATTTTTCGCAGTCGGCTTGAGAGGCCGCAACACATTTTCCAAATTGGTTGCCATGGCAACAACTTTTTTCTTTATTTTACCAAATAAATTGAACAATGGGACTTCAAAGTACCACATAGTAGTAACTTGTTTGTTCTATCACAATAGCATAGTCAGAAGGGCTAGCCTTGTATGATGACAAATACCAGTAAAAATAGGGTGAATTTTGGGAGAAAATACCTCTTTTCGTGAATCCCTCGAAGGAAGCTCAGATTTTTCTCAGAATTTTTCAACTTCAAAATAACTTGCAAATTTCCTCCTCTTTCAAATGATACCAAATTCATCAGTACTTCCCAGATTCATTTTCTCAGTAATTAGCGAATCCCAAAAGACACCTACCTAAAACTTTGCTTTGGGCACATGTAAAGGTCTACTTTCTGTTTGCACCGGATATTGTCAAGTGACTGAGAAAAAGATGCTAGAACGGGTTTCCTACAAACAAATCCGGCTTTTTCCCTTCTAAACATCTGCATCAGCAATTTAAAATTCAAAAATCACTATTCTATATCACTATTCCTCATCATATTTCCTCTTTTATCTATATCAGGAATTTATACCCTGGTAACATTAGTTTCGTACAAAAGGGGAAGAACTCTTACAGGAGTGTAACGCCCCCTTAAGCTTTTTGTAATCCCCCCTTTTGAGACAAGTTATGTTTTTATATCAAATTATAAGATATTTCACATTATTTAATACATTTGTTTCTGCGATATGCATAATAAATTTGTCGCAACACTCCGTCAAAGGTCAAATGCACACCTAACGAATAACCCCTAATAGACCTCATAGTAGCCAAATAAGGGAAGTGAACAAATTTCAGTAAACATTATTTTTCATACAATTTTAGTCAAAGCATTTAATAAATAGATGAATTAGGACCAAAATGGCCATCTGTGAGAGTGGTTGCTATGGTAACGACATTATGTATTATTTCGCAGCTCGCGTTGTTTTCCACAAGTAATCGAGTAAGTGCGCAGAGTATTAGTCATTTCATTCCAAAACGGTTGCCGTGGTAACCCAATTTTAGCAACATTTTACATCAAACGAAAGTTTTTGACATTTCTTTTATCTTTTGATACCAGTCCTTTTGTTCCCTGCTTTCTTAATTTGTCTCAACAGGATGGCTAAGAACATATGATGCCGCAGATGAAACCCCCTTTTCTGAAAATGGGTCCATGTACGAGGGCAGCTAAAATTTTCATAACAATCAAAAAATTTTTGTACTATTACTTTACCACTCCAGTTATGGTACATTATGATACAGCAATGTCATACCCATAATATAATACAAACTGTTACCATGGTAACCAATTTTGAAAATTTGAACCTTTGCGACATATATGCTTAAGGTAGCGTACAACTGCCAAAAGCATTTTTCGCAGTCGGCTTGAGAGGCCGCAACACATTTTCCAAATTGGTTGCCATGGCAACAACTTTTTTCTTTATTTTACCAAATAAATTGAACAATGGGACTTCAAAGTACCACATAGTAGTAACTTGTTTGTTCTATCACAATAGCATAGTCAGAAGGGCTAGCCTTGTATGATGACAAATACCAGTAAAAATAGGGTGAATTTTGGGAGAAAATACCTCTTTTCGTGAATCCCTCGAAGGAAGCTCAGATTTTTCTCAGAATTTTTCAACTTCAAAATAACTTGCAAATTTCCTCCTCTTTCAAATGATACCAAATTCATCAGTACTTCCCAGATTCATTTTCTCAGTAATTAGCGAATCCCAAAAGACACCTACCTAAAACTTTGCTTTGGGGCACATGTAAAGGTCTACTTTCTGTTTGCACCGGATATTGTCAAGTGACTGAGAAAAAGATGCTAGAACGGGTTTCCTACAAACAAATCCGGCTTTTTCCCTTCTAAACATCTGCATCAGCAATTTAAAATTCAAAAATCACTATTCTATATCACTATTCCTCATCATATTTCCTCTTTTATCTATATCAGGAATTTATACCCTGGTAACATTAGTTTCGTACAAAAGGGGAAGAACTCTTACAGGAGTGTAACGCCCCCTTAAGCTTTTTGTAATCCCCCCTTTTGAGACAAGTTATGTTTTTATATCAAATTATAAGATATTTCACATTATTTAATACATTGTTCTGCGATATGCATAATAAATTTGTCGCAACACTCCGTCAAAGGTCAAATGCACACCTAACGAATAACCCCTAATAGACCTCATAGTAGCCAAATAAGGGAAGTGAACAAATTTCAGTAAACATTATTTTTCATACAATTTTAGTCAAAGCATTTAATAAATAGATGAATTAGGACCAAAATGGCCATCTGTGAGAGTGGTTGCTATGGTAACGACATTATGTATTATTTCGCAGCTCGCGTTGTTTTCCACAAGTAATCGAGTAAGTGCGCAGAGTATTAGTCATTTCATTCCAAAACGGTTGCACCGTGGTAACCCAATTTTAGCAACATTTTACATCAAACGAAAGTTTTTTGACATTTCTTTTATCTTTTGATACCAGTCCTTTTGTTCCCTGCTTTCTTAATTTGTCTCAACAGGATGGCTAAGAACATATGATGCCGCAGATGAAACCCCCTTTTCTGAAAATGGGTCCATGTACGAGGGCAGCTAAAATTTTCATAACAATCAAAAATTTTTGTACTATTACTTTACCACTCCAGTTATGGTACATTATGATACAGCAATGTCATACCCATAATATAATACAAACTGTTACCATGGTAACCAATTTGAAAATTTGAACCTTTGCGACATATATGCTTAAGGTAGCGTACAACTGCCAAAAGCATTTTTCGCAGTCGGCTTGAGAGGCCGCAACACATTTTCCAAATTGGTTGCCATGGCAACAACTTTTTCTTTATTTTACCAAATAAATTGAACAATGGGACTTCAAAGTACCACATAGTAGTAACTTGTTTGTTCTATCACAATAGCATAGTCAGAAGGGCTAGCCTTGTATGATGACAAATACCAGTAAAAATAGGGTGAATTTTGGGAGAAAATACCTCTTTTCGTGAATCCCTCGAAGGAAGCTCAGATTTTTCTCAGAATTTTTTCAACTTCAAAATAACTTGCAAATTTCCTCCTCTTTCAAATGATACCAAATTCATCAGTACTTCCCAGATTCATTTTCTCAGTAATTAGCGAATCCCAAAGACACCTACCTAAAACTTTGCTTTGGGGCACATGTAAAGGTCTACTTTCTGTTTGCACCGGATATTGTCAAGTGACTGAGAAAAGATGCTAGAACGGGTTTCCTACAAACAAATCCGGCTTTTTCCCTTCTAAACATCTGCATCAGCAATTTAAAATTCAAAAATCACTATTCTATATCACTATTCCTCATCATATTTCCTCTTTTATCTATATCAGGAATTTATACCCTGGTAACATTAGTTTCGTACAAAAGGGGAAGAACTCTTACAGGAGTGTAACGCCCCCTTAAGCTTTTTGTAATCCCCCCTTTTGAGACAAGTTATGTTTTTATATCAAATTATAAGATATTTCACATTATTTAATACATTTGTTTCTGCGATATGCATAATAAATTTGTCGCAACACTCCGTCAAAGGTCAAATGCACACCTAACGAATAACCCCTAATAGACCTCATAGTAGCCAAATAAGGGAAGTGAACAAATTTCAGTAAACATTATTTTTCATACAATTTTAGTCCAAAGCATTTAATAAATAGATGAATTAGGACCAAAATGGCCATCTGTGAGAGTGGTTGCTATGGTAACGACATTATGTATTATTTCGCAGCTCGCGTTGTTTTCCACAAGTAATCGAGTAAGTGCGCAGAGTATTAGTCATTTCATTCCAAAACGGTTGCCGTGGTAACCCAATTTTAGCAACATTTTACATCAAAACGAAAGTTTTTGACATTTCTTTTATCTTTTGATACCAGTCCTTTTGTTCCCTGCTTTCTTAATTTGTCTCAACAGGATGGCTAAGAACATATGATGCCGCAGATGAAACCCCCTTTTCTGAAAATGGGTCCATGTACGAGGGCAGCTAAAATTTTCATAACAATCAAAAATTTTTGTACTATTACTTTACCACTCCAGTTATGGTACATTATGATACAGCAATGTCATACCCATAATATAATACAAACTGTTACCATGGTAACCAATTTTGAAAATTTGAACCTTTGCGACATATATGCTTAAGGTAGCGTACAACTGCCAAAAGCATTTTTCGCAGTCGGCTTGAGAGGCCGCAACACATTTTCCAAATTGGTTGCCATGGCAACAACTTTTTTCTTTATTTTACCAAATAAATTGAACAATGGGACTTCAAAGTACCACATAGTAGTAACTTGTTTGTTCTATCACAATAGCATAGTCAGAAGGGCTAGCCTTGTATGATGACAAATACCAGTAAAAATAGGGTGAATTTTGGGAGAAAAATACCTCTTTTCGTGAATCCCTCGAAGGAAGCTCAGATTTTTCTCAGAATTTTTCAACTTCAAAATAACTTGCAAATTTCCTCCTCTTTCAAATGATACCAAATTCATCAGTAC
>AP027104.1:20431372-20693872 GCA_028142955.1 Pinctada fucata
GTTCATTTACTCGCAATCGACAGCAGCTCTTTGATCCTCAGTAAAGGAAACCAAATTACAGAAAATCGGGTAAATCGTTAAAAATTGATCGACAGCGATTAAGAAAGATGAATGTAGTTTATAAAACGTTAATAATTTATATTTATTGTGCTAGGAACATCGTTTAATTTGAAAATAGTTTCATCGTTTACATCTCTTGCCACTTCCTAAGATTTTCTTCAATAGGTTCATGGGTTATCTCAATCATTACACAACACACATTTCATATAAATTAAAACTTCTTTTCTAGTTAATGGAAGACATGAAATTATATGCGCCAACTATCAAAGATCAACTCTACTTCTACCAAAGGGACTGTTTTGGTCATATTAATATGGTTTATTACAATGAACTCTATGCTGCATATAGGTTCGAGGTAATTTTCTGCTGCTTTGGAATTTATTAACTTAAATATACATAGTACACTTATTTGGTGTTGTCTTGTGGGATTGATAGTTAGATTTCTCGCAAATCAGTGTTTAAGATGCGTTCTCTTTGCTTTGTGGTGTTTCTACGCAGGAATTTATACAAAAGTCATGTAATTTATTTTAATACTAGTAATGAAATGGGTTTTTTTGTAGATTTATTTATTCTATTTGTTGTATTCATTCCATTCATCAAAATAGCGTTTTGATTGTAGGAGGCAGGCACGAAGGTTATGACGGACGCTGCAAACTATGACGAGGCAAACTATAATTATCATTCATGTGAGTTATTTTTAATACATAGTTCATACGAGGGATACGCGAATAACTACACAGAAAAATACAAGTGAAATACACAATATCTTTGTTACGTCAAGCCATTATGAACCCATAATTTAAGAGCTATCTGTCAAATATACATTTTAATGCATATTCAAGAACAATCGAGGTAAAATAATACGTATAATAAGCCTCAGGATACAATTCATTATTATCAGATTAATAATTGAACTAATGATTCAATAAGTGACCGAGTTCTTGACTGACTACCATAGGTTATTTTCTTTATCAAGCAATAAAGAATTCAATCATTGGAGGTAATTTTTTGATGGCATAACAATCGCAGTGTAACAAGTGGGTTATACAACGGCTCCTCCCATTTGACGCTGCATTTAAATGAGTTAAAGAACATCCTGACGATAATCTCAACAGCACTCACAATAGAGCATCAAAGTGAACATCGACGGCCCCTAGCACCTAGAGGTGGGACCAGGTGTCCGGGAGGAGTAAGCATCCCCTGTTGGCTAGCCGCACCCGCCGTCGATGTCCACGCACGAAAATGAAACATTATCTAAAATACATGCACTGTCTGAGGTTATGTCTATATAGAAAGTGCTATGGCGACCATGTCAGGGAAAATATTGAATGTAAAAAGTCAAAAGTCAATTTTCAATTTCGGCCATGATCGTTCATAACCTTAGTTGTTAGAGATCCCCTCCTTTGTTAGTTATACACACCAGCCTACGGAAATCGATTAATTTGGAAAACATTTTAAAATCGTTACGTCATCATGAATAGGCGACGTTTTGTTTTGTTTCAATTGAAACAATCATTTGTGGCGTCATAACGAAATAAATTACCAAAGTATGTGATGTCCGTAGTCATACCATGAAATGGAACATTTCGAATATAGCATATTCTAACGAATTACGAAAATATCAGTAGGTTGATATAAAAATTCAATGATTTTAAATTAAATATCAATAATTTTTTTTTGTATTCTTAAGAAGTTTAGCTTTTCAGATCTAAAAAAATAACTATTTCGTTTCAGATTACGATTTTAAAAATCTCTGGAAAAAAATGGAGAATAACTGTGGAAATTGTTGTCATGGTAGGGATCTTATTTTATGTTTGTGTATATGTATTTCAAGTGTATGGTAAACGTCTTTAAATTCAATAGCATCATTTTAAACCTGATAAATTTACAGCATGGACCAGACATGCACGTTTCGGGTACTAAACCCTCGTCAGTGATCCTAAGTCTAAACAATGTAATATGGTCAAAAAGTATGAAAATTATTATGTCCAAAAATGTACCAAAAGACGTAGCAGAATGAGTGGGATATGATGCTACAGGACCCACGTTTTAGAAATTTCAAGCAATTTTGTAACAGAAAATTTCAAATGCGTTGAGGAGAAAGACGATCAACCGAAGTTGATCGAACTTGGCTACATGTGCCCTCGGGGACTCTTGGTCCACCAGCAGTGACACTCACCAAGTAGTTCAAATGGTAAACGTCTTTAAATTCAATAGCATCATTTTAAACCTGATAAATTTACAGCATGGACCAGACATGCACGTTTCGGGTACTAAACCCTCGTCAGTGATCCTAAGTCTAAACAATGTAATATGGTCAAAAAGTATGAAAATTATTATGTCCAAAAATGTACCAAAAGACGTAGCAGAATGAGTGGGATATGATGCTACAGGACCCACGTTTTAGAAATTTCAAGCAATTTTGTAACAGAAAATTTCAAATGCGTTGAAGAGAAAGACGATCAACCGAAGTTGATCGAACTTGGCTACATGTGCCCTCGGGGACTCTTGGTCCACCAGCAGTGACACTCACCAAGTAGTTCAAATGGTAAACGTCTTTAAATTCAATAGCATCATTTTAAACCTGATAAATTTACAGCATGGACCAGACATGCACGTTTCGGGTACTAAACCCTCGTCAGTGATCCTAAGTCTAAACAATGTAATATGGTCAAAAAGTATGAAAATTATTATGTCCAAAAATGTACCAAAAGACGAAGCAGAATGAGTGGGAAATGATGCTACAGGACCCACGTTTTAGAAATTTCAAGCAATTTTGTAACAGAAAATTTCAAATGCGTTGAAGAGAAAGACGATCAACCGAAGTTGATCGAACTTGGCTACATGTGCCCTCGGGGACTCTTGGTCCACCAGCAGTGACACTCACCAAGTAGTTCAAATGGTAAACGTCTTTAAATTCAATAGCATCATTTTAAACCTGATAAATTTACAGCATGGACCAGACATGCACGTTTCGGGTACTTCTTATTTGATTTTTTTTTGTATGTGTGTTTTACGTACGTCCTCTTTTTATATCCATTTACATATTCATCTGTGTTGCATGGGTCCTGCGTTATGCGGTCTTGTTTGTGTGTGGTCATCTGAAAGTGAGGAGGTTGTTTACATCACAATTGTACGTTCTTCGAGACCTCTGGGTAGTTGGAAAAGTGGAAGGATTGTGCACACGTAATCCAGGATAACCACACCGTCTGCTATTTTCGTTGCCCGTTCGTCTCGTTGGTTTTTTGTTGGCCTTTGTGTTTGATAATTATGTGTTGCTCGTTGGTGTTCATTGTCCTTTTTTCGTCTCTTTCTGTGCATGTCTGCTCTGTGTTTTTGCATTGGGTGTTTTGGGGTTTTGCTGTGGGTGCTGCAACCTGGTGTTGTTTGATTTCCCCTCCTATATTTAGGAAAGTATGCGGGTTTTTGTCTGAGGCTAATATATGTTTTAGATGAAGTTTACAGTCTGGTTCTTCAATTTGTCGTAATTGCTGCACATATTTCGGGCACGCAAGCAGGAGAAGCTGAATCTTTCAGGGCACCTGGTCTGACTCCCATACATTGTATTTAGAGTTCGCTTCTTTTCATGTGGTAAGGTTTTGCTTGTTTGCTATGGTTCCTGTTTTATCCTTATTTTTATGCTTTCGGTTTATGATTTTCTGAATTATTGATTGTGTACTGTATATAGGGATATGATCATTGTCCATATTTGTCATGTTAAGAAAATAAACTGTTTTTTATCTTGGTTGGAAGTTAAAAACAAACTTTCGAATATGAGTTTAAATGATGTAAATGTTCTTCCTGTTTTCATATGCATTTCTTGTTACCTTTGAAATGTTATAGCATCGTATCGTAGATAGTTTGTATTAAACTTGATGATATAATGACCACGTAACTTTGCCATCAGTCTTACAGACGCCAAGGAAAGCTTATAGAAATAAATGTAGTATATCAGTACATAGTCCTTCATGTATTGTGCCTTTCCATATGTAATATTATATAGATTATTATGAGGACCCCTCCGCACAAATATTATTCTTTATGTGCGAGCAACGCTATAGAGACATATAGGGATCACTTTGAGAGGCGTCCGTCTGTATGTTTGTCCGTCTGTCTGATAGTTACAGTTTCACACATTTGGCTATCTCTCAAACTTACAGGGATGGTAAAACATGATATGACGTAGCATCCAATACAGATCCAGGTCACTATCAAGGTCACGGTTAGATACTTAGGGTCAAAGATGCGACAGGCTATATACCTGTTCTTGAACAGTGCTATTTGTGTATGATATTCTGTATTGTATTATACTGTGATGTAGGTTTTGGCTTCACACCAGCACCGACTTATGCAGGTCTGATGACATTATATCCCCATGTGCCTACATACAATCCAGGATCCATAAAAGGATGTGATGGGTTTGGTTTTGGTGAGTGTAGCTTTATCAAAAAATCTATCAACATCAGTGATATATTATGGTAATCTTTTCTTGTAAGGAATAGCTGTATATTCAGCAAAATCTTGAAGTTGTTAGAGAAATATTTCTTTATACGCTGAAGACATCGCAATCTTTGTAATGATGGTCGCATATATCTAATATTAATACACATTATGTGGATAAGAAAATACGTACATTGTAAAACCAAATAAGGTTTTTATAATGGAAATTAATCTTTATACCACATGTAAAGATGTACTATTGTGTGATAAGAGTCAACCATTAACCATATCAAGTTTCGATGAATTATTTTGTTAATTACAACTTTTATCAGCAAAAAAACTTTAAAAAAAAATAGGTGGCCACTGGTCCTCGACCAGTATCGTTAAGAAATTTTCTTCACGCAAGCAGGAGAAGCTGAATCTTCCAGGGCACCTGGTCTGACTCCCATACATTGTATTTAGAGTTCGCTTCTTTTCATGTGGTAAGGTTTTGCTTGTTTGCTATGGGTCCGGTTTTATCCTTATTTTTATGCTTTTGGTTTATGATTTTCTGAATTATTGATTGTGTACTGTATATTGGGATATGATCATTGTCCATATTTGTCATGTTAAGAAAATAAACTGTTTCCTATGCAGCATTGCAAAACTCGCACAGATAAACGACAATGGTTATTCTTGAAAAGATCTGATAATGATAACACGACATTAAGGAGACTTTGTGAGATTGGCATGAGGATGACGTGTAGTTTTGAAACGGATCGCGGTTGGATCTCACCGCAACAGGTACTCGAAATTTATGATAAATATGGTTTGAGATATAAGGCTTTGTTATTATAAATGACACATGTTCTGCTATGTGTCAGACACCCTTAGACGGCGATTCGTAGCATAAGAATTGATGAAATTATAGATA
Organism: Pinctada fucata; assembly: GCA_028142955.1. NCBI lineage: Eukaryota > Metazoa > Mollusca > Bivalvia > Pterioida > Pteriidae > Pinctada > Pinctada fucata. The sequence continues at coordinate 20,436,786 of AP027104.1, forward strand.
CGGGCAAGATCTTTAGAATGATGCAGTGTTTGAACCGATCTTAGCGCAATAGACGCTCGAAACCTATGATTAATAAATCTTTCTTGTTATAAATAACGAATGCTCTGCTAAATGATAGACACCCTTAGACGGCTAATCTCAGCATGAAAAATGATGAAATTATAGATGGGCGCAAAATCTTTAGCACGACGTTCAGTTATGAAAGCGATCTCGGTTAAATCTTTGAACAACATTAACTTGAAACTTACGATTATGATCATAATAAGGTTTTGTGGTTACTAGTAAAGAATGCTCTTTCTAAGTGACATACAAATATACCCCTAAGACGGCGTATCTCAGCATGAGACAACGGGGTCTTGTTGGAGATCTGCTCCCTTCTTTGGTGAGATAATATATTTGGGTGAGATCATTAGAGTGAAGAGCAGTTTTGAAACTGACCGATCTGGATCCTAGCGCAACAGGCACTCGATCTCAAGATCCCTCCCTAATGTATAATTTCACCAACTCTCATGTTGATTTGCCGTCAAAAGATTTCTAACACTGCTTATTTATAACTACATGTACCTAGTCTTATTATTCACACCATGTAAGGTGTCCTGACGAGGGATGATTTTTTATGTTATATGTCCTTGATTTTTTGTACGCCCTGGATTTCGTGTGTCATAAGATTGTTTCAAACTCCATAAAATGCTCAATTTGACATTTTTTCATGATATTGTTTTCATGTATTTATGATGTTTTAATCATCTGTTAGGGACCGCAGTTAAAATATACGAACATAAATAGATATAAAAGAGTTGAGTATGTCCTGACTTTTTTGTGTATCTAGTCCTGGATTTTCTGTGTGATGTCCTGGATTTTCTAGTTTTGGATTTTAGAACATTTTTCCATAGGTTTTGAAAAGCAAGCAAATATTTTAATATAATCGGCTCTTATAACTCTTAACTTTTATAAAAATGACCTATGCCTTTGCATTAACGTACAGAAAGAGAAAGCTTATTTTGTATGCAGACATATTTTTGCTTTCTATTCCTCTTTTTTCCCTTCTTTTCTATGGTGCCTCTAAGCAGACATGTTGGTTTGTTTTTCATATCGTTCCAAAGGCAGGCGCGTAGTCAGAGTACTGTTCGAGACAAAGCACGTGCAGTCACAAGGTGTGGGGATCGCTTTGATGCCCCAATTAGGTCCAGGGAGAAGCCCTTGTGGGGGATCAAGGCCAAGAGGCAAAGCCCCGGAATCAAATGTATTTTACAGATTTACAGAGCAGTTTTTTTACGTTAAAATGACCCTTTGTACACGTACACGTTCGAAAAGATATGGAATCATCTGGTACTTGCATGAACCTGGCTATGCGCCTTGCAAACCCCAATCCCACCCCGCTCTCCTTTCTCCTTTCCTTCAGATTATCAAACATTTCGCACAAAAGGAGATGGTTGGGGTCATTTAACCCCTTCCTTTTGAATGTTGGCATGTATACACTATATCTTCAAGGGTGTATTTAGGAACACTTTGTATAAAGATTGATGAACGAATGGCCATGCATCCTTTTTATTGATTTTTTTGTTTGGTTTCGCTTTTGTTTCTTTGTCTATTTGTTGGTCTGTTTTATTTGTTTGTTTGTATGTTTTTTTTTGGGGGGGATGGTCAAATTAAATGTTTCCCCTCCTACTTTTTCCATCAGAGGAATACCTTTGCGTGCTAACAAGATAGCAATATTACATCCAATATTACATTATGACAGACAAGTGTAGATTACCAGTGGCTGATCTAGGATTTCAGAAAGGAGCAGGGGAAGGCATAGTCCAGTTTCAAAGAAAATTTTAACGGAAACTTGAGAAGCGAAAATTGAAGTTATTCTCATTCCTCCCTTAGGGTTCCTTGATTAATTACTTTTAACTAACTTCTAATATGAATGAAAGAGGCGAATTTTTTTTTCAGAGTTAGAATGAAAATGAAAGACAATTACTATCTATATCCTCTATCAATGTATTTTGAGTCTGTCTTAAACATAAAATTCAATGTCCATACATATTTTAAGTCTTGAAAACCGGCGAGCAACAAGGAGCCAACGATTTTTTTTTTTTCAAATACATGTACTGACAGATAAATTCGTAATTATTTAGAATTTTCATAGTGAATTCAGAACATTTTAAGAAAACATTGAACACCACAGGAGGGAAAAGGGACCCGCACGACTCCTCTACTGTCCTGTTCACTAATTCCAGAGCACCCTGTTTGGGCAATTTATTCTGTCGTCTGATGAAGTTTCCTATTATTCATTGTTTCCGAGAATTGACCACCTTAAGTCGTAACTGGAAATTAAAACAAAGGAGGGGATCTCCAACAACACCAGGTTGTAGCACCCACAGCAAAACCCCAAAACACCCATTGAAAAAAAAAAACACAAAGCAGACAAGCACAAAAAGAGACGCGCAAGGGACAAGGAACGTCACGCACAACACAGAAACATCAAACACAAAGGACTACACATAAACCAACGAGACCAATGGGCAACCGGTGCCGACTTAGGACGGCCATCTGCCACGGAAATAGCAGATGGTATGGTTATCCTGGATTACGTGCCCACAACCCTCCCATTTTTCCGATTACCCAGAGGTCTCGAAGAACGTACAATTGTGGTGTAAAATAACCTCCTCACTGTCAGATGACCACACACAAACAAGACCGCAAAACGCAGGGGCCCAAGCAACACAAATAAATATGTAAATGGATATAAAAAGAGGGCCTACGTAATACAATCCGTGCTCTGCCGCCGCGAGCTCATGTATGTTATCACCGGAGGAGTCCGACTGACATTCAGAGAGGACAGGTGGTCGGAGCCCTGTCTTCTCTAAAGAGGTTTGGACAGGGCCTAACTTCAACTTACCCTACCAGCTGCCTTCAATCCGCAATTTGAAAAATAAAATGTCTACGGGAAATTCCCATGTTAATTTCAAGCCGCCGCCATATTGTTCTCCGTGTCAACAATAGTAAACAGTGACGTCAAAGCCTCCGACGTCACACATTTTCAGCGATTTTACTATAGAAAATCCGTGTCGTGGGGGAGGGGGGCTACCTGTAAAATGCGAAACGAAAAGAAACGAAACGAAATGAAATGAAATGAGAACGAAACAAAATAGAGACAAAACGAAATGAAACGAAATGAAAAACGAAACAAAATGAAACAAAACGAAATGAAATGAAACGAAATGGAAAGACACCAAATTTACTAAGTTGTTTTTTTTGGGGGGGGGGGTTGAAATATCTGTTTTGAAAGTGAAAATGAAAGATGCTGAGGCGATTGAATGATCAGGATACCTATTCAATATGAATAATTAAATATGAAAATGAATTAGAGTATAAGTGATTTTTTTTTCAAATCCATACCCCAGAAATGAAGATGAAATAGAAATACATAAAATTGTAAAACTTGTCAAAACAGATATTTCAAGCCCTCCCCCCCCCCCCCAAAAAAAAACAACTTAGTAAATTTGGTGTCTTTCCATTTCGTTTCGTTTCATTTCATTTCGTTTTGTTTCATTTTGTTTCGTTTTTCATTTCGTTTCTTCTCGTTTTGTCTCTATTTTGTTTCGTTCTCATTTCATTTCATTTCGTTTCGTTTCTTTTAGTTTCGCATTTTACAGGTAACCCCCCCCTCCCGCGATGGGGGTTTTTCGACAGATTTACTTTGCATATTTTGAATATTGATATGTGGATTTTATTTTAGGTTTAATTACGTTTTCATTTGCATTCTTTTCTTCAAACGTTGATATTTAACTGGTCCGACTACAAAATTGATTCTATTCAATTCCGAGTTTTTCTAACAAAGAACCCCCACTATAGTCTTATAGCTCAATGTTTTGAATAAGGGTTGGTTGCGAATGACAGCGGGGCCGTCCCATCACCGTATCTAATATTTGATAACATACCCATCATGCTCAAGTTGCATTATTAGTCCCCTACCGGCTCGCCGGAGGGGACTTATAGTTTCCATCCCGTTTGTCTGTCCGTCTGCCTGTCACACTTTAGTTTTCCAGACTTTCTTTCGCTGTCGTTGCAGATATTGATCTCATATTTGGAATGCGAGTTTATCTCAATGTGATACAGATCAAGTTTGAGTCTGGTTCCGATTGACCTATTTTTACAAGAGTTATGGCCCCTGGACTTAGCAAATTTCATGAAATTCTCAGTTTTTCAGACTTTTTCTTTCGCTGTCGATGCAGATATTGATCTCATTTTTGGTATGTGAGTTTATCCCAATGTGATACAGATCAAGATCGAGTTTGGTTCCGATTGACCTATTTTTACAAGAGTTATGGCCCCAGGACTTAGCAACTTTCATGAAATTCTCAGTTTTCCGGACTTTTCTCATCTGTTGTTGTAGATATTGAAATATTTTTTGATATGTGATTACATCTTAATGTTATACAGATGAAGTTCGAGTTTGGTTCAGATTGACGTATTTTTACAAGAATTATGGCCCCTGTAGAAATTCTCTGTTTTCCGGACTTTTCTTCATGGTATTGCAGATATTGAAATCATTTTTGGTATGTGAATATATCTTAGTGTGAAACAAATCAAGTTCGTTTTTCAATTTTATTTACCCATTTCTACAGGAGTTATGGTCCTTGCACTTAGCAAATTTCATTAAATTTTCCTGTTTTCCAGACCTTTTTCTAAAACATATATTGAACTTATTTTGATGTTGGATTCATCTTTTGGTGTAAGTACAGGTCAAGGCAGAGTTGAAGGACATGGATTAATGCCGGTAGGGGACTTATTTCGCTTGCGATTCATAAAACTTTTTTCTTTGCTCTGCTTGATAGATCACTAGCAAACCTTCTGTCCTGTTCACTTATTCCAGAGCACCCTGTTTTCCCGATTTTCTCTAAAATATGATAATGTCATCTTCCAAAAAGATATCAATTTTATAGTACTCCTTTAGTCGTAACAGAAAATACCATTGTTTTGACTGTACGTCAGTTAAGTTAGAAATAGGACGGAAAATAAAAAGTCTACGGGGATTTTCTATAGTAAAATCGCTGAAAATGTGTGACGTCGGAGGCTTTGACGTCACTGTTTACTAATGTTGACACGGAGAACAATATGGCGGCGGCTTGAAATTAACATGGGAATTTCCCGTAGACATTTTATTTTTCATATTGCGGATTGAAGGCAGCTGGTAGGGTAGGTTGAAGTTAGGCCCTGTCCAAACCTCTTTAGCGAAGACAGGGCCCCGACCACCTGTCCTCTCTGAATGTCAGTCGGACTCCTCGGGTGATAACATACATGAGCTCGCGGCGGCAGAACACGGATTGTATTACGTAGGCCCTCTTTTTATATCCATTTACATATTTATTTGTGTTGCTTGGGCCCCTGCGTTTTGCGGTCTTGTTTGTGTGTGGTCATCTGACAGTGAGGAGGTTATTTTACACCACAATTGTACGTTCTTCGAGACCTCTGGGTAATTGGAAAAATGGGAGCGGTTGCCCATTTGTCTCGTTGGTTTATGTGTAGTCCTTTGTGTTTGATGTTTCTGTGTTGTGCGTTGACGTTCCTTGTCCCTTGCGCGTCTCTTTTTGTGCTTGTCTGCTTTGTGTTTTTTTTTCAATGGGTGTTTTGGGGTTTTGCTGTGGGTGCTACAACCTGGTGTTGTTGGAGATCCCCTCCTTTGTTTTAATTTCCAGTTACGACTAAAGGTGGTCAATCTCGGAAACAATGAATAATAGGAAACTTCATCAGACGACAGAATAAATTGTCCAAACAGGGTGCTCTGGAATTAGTGAACAGGACAGTAGAGGATTCGTGCGGTTCCCTTTTCCCTCCTGTGGTGTTCAATGTTTTCTTAAAATGTTCTGAATTTACTATGAAAATTCTAAATAATTACGAATTCATCTGTCAGTACATGTATTTGAAAAAAAAAAATCGTTGGCTCCCTGTTGCTCGCCGGTTTTCAAGACTTAAAATATGCATGGACGTTGAACTTTATGTTTAAGACAGACTCAAAACACATTGATAGAGGATATAGATAGTAATTGTCTTTCATTTTCATTCTAACTCTGAAAAAAAAATTCGCCTCTTTCATTCATATTAGAAGTTACGGCATTTACATATCACAGCTCATCCGGTACGCTAGAGCATGTACTGATATTTTGGATTTTCACAGTAGAAATTTACAAATTACCAACAAACTTTTAGGTCAAGGTTTCCGCTTTCATAAACTAGTTAAGATTTTCTGGAAATTTTACAAAAATTACAGTCAACTTCTTTTAAAATTCGGATCTATACATGTACATGCAACAGAGTACATTACTATGGGTATTACACAACCTGTCTTTTATGGTGATATGATAAACAAAATAAAAAGGATCAAAGGTAGGCAGCATAACCATCGAAAATGCGTCAGAATCATCAAACGCCTTTTATACCGTGGGTATGATCCTAATGTCACCAGACGGACACTAGGCTTGGTACTTGACCAATCTACAGTCTTGTACAAGCGCATCCTTGAGACTTGCACTCTGACTGACTGTGACGACGGGACTCCATGACGGGCCCTGTCCAAACCTCTTTAGAGAAGACAGGGCCCCAACCACCTGTCCTCTCTGAATGTCAGTCGGACTCCTCGGGTGATTACATACATGAGCTCGCTACAGCCGGCAGAGCACGGACTGTATTACGCATGCCCTCTTTTTATATCCATTTACATATTCATCTGTGTCTCTGGGGCCTCTGCGTTTCGCGGTCTTGTTTGTGTGATGTCATCTTACAGTGAGGAGGTTGTTTTACACCACAATTGTACGTTCTTCGAGACCTCTGGGTAATTGGAGAAGTGAGAGGGTTGTTCGCACGTAATCCAGGATAACCACATCATTTGCTACTTGCGTGACAGATGGCCGTCCAAAGTCGGCACCGGTTACCCATTGGTCTCGTCGGTTTATGTGCAGTCTTTTGTGTTTGATGTTTAAATGTCGTGTGTCTCTTTTCCGTCTCGTGCTGTACTCGTCTTTTGTGTTTTTGCATCGGGTGTTTTGGTGTTTTACTGTTGATGCTGCAACGGGGTCTTGTTGGAGATCTCCTCCCTTCTTTTTAGTTAAAAGTAATTAATCAAGGAACCCTAAGGGAGGAATGAGAATAACTTCAATTTTCGCTTCTCAAGTTTCCGTTAAAATTTTCTTTGAAACTGGACTATGCCTTCCCCTGCCCCTTTCTGAAATCCTAGATCAGCACTGGTAATCTACACTTGTCTGTCATAATGTAATATTGGATGTAATATTGCTATCTTGTTAGCACGCAAAGGTATTCCTCTGATGGAAAAAGTAGAAGGGGAAACATTAAATTTGACCATCCCCCCCCCCAAAAAAAAAACATACAAACAAACAAATAAAACAGACCAACAAATAGACAAAGAAACAAAAGCGAAACCAAACAAAAAATCTATAAAAAGGATGCATGGCCATTCGTTCATCATTCTTTATACAAAGTGTTCCTAAATACACCCTTGAAGATATAGTGTATACATACCAACATTCAAAAGGAAGGGGTTAAATGACCCCCACCATCTCCTTTTGTGCGAAATGTTTGATAATCTGAAGGAAAGGAGAAAGGAGAGCGGGGTTGGGATGGGGGTTTGCAAGGCGCATAGCCAGGTGCATGCAAGTACCGGATGATTCCACATCTTTTCGAACGTGTACGTGTACAAAGGGTCATTTTAACGTAGAAAACTGCTCTGTAAATCTGTAAAATGCATTTGATTCCGGGGCTTTGCCTCTTGGCCTTGATCCCCCACAAGGGCTTCTCCCTTGACCTAATTGGGGCATCAAAGCGATCCCCACACCTTGTGACTGCACGTGCTTTGTCTTGAACAGTACTCTGACTACGCGCCTGCCTTTGGAACGATAAATAAAACAAACCAACATGTCTGCTTAGAGGCACCATAGAAAAGAAGGGAAAAAAAGAGGAAAAGAAAGCAAAAATATGTCTGCATACAAAATAAGCTTTCTCTTTCTGTACGTTAATGCAAAGGCATAGGTCATTTTTATAAAAGTTAAGAGTTATAAGAGCCGATAAATTAAAATATTTGCTTGCTTTTCAAAACCTATGGAAAAATGTTCTAAAATCCAAAACTAGAAAATCCAGGACATCACACAGAAAATCCAGGACTAGATACACAAAAAAGTCAGGACATACTCAACTCCTTTATATCTATTTATGTTCGTATATTTTAACTGCGGTCCCTAACAGATGATTAAAACATCATAAATACATGAAAACAATATCATGGAAAAATGTCAAATTGAGCATTTTATGGAGTTTGAAACAATCTTATGACACACGAAATCCAGGGCGTACAAAAAATCAAGGACATATAACATAAAAAATCATCCCTCGTCAGGACACCTTACAAGGTGTGAATAATAAGACTAGGTACATGTAGTTATAAATAAGCAGTGTTAGAAATCTTTTGACGGCAAATCAACATGAGAGTTGGTGAAATTATACATTAGGGAGGGATCTTGAGATCGAGTGCCTGTTGCGCTAGGATCCAGATCGGTCAGTTTCAAAACTGCTCTTCACTCTAATGATCTCACCCAAATATATTATCTCACCAAAGAAGGGAGCAGATCTCCAACAAGACCCCGTTGTCTCATGCTGAGATACGCCGTCTTAGGGGTATATTTGTATGTCACTTAGAAAGAGCATTCTTTACTAGTAACCACAAAACCTTATTATGATCATAATCGTAAGTTTCAAGTTAATGTTGTTCAAAGATTTAACCGAGATCGTTTTCATAACTGAACGTCGTGCTAAAGATTTTGCGCCCATCTATAATTTCATCAATTTTCATGCTGAGATTAGCCGTCTAAGGGTGTCTATTATTTAACAGAGCATTCGTTATTTATAACAAGAAATATTTATTAATCATCGGTTTCGAGCGTCTGTTGCGCTAAGATCGGTTCAAACACTGCATCATTCTAAAGATCTTGCCCGTATCTATAATTTCATCAATTCTTATGCTACGAATCGCCGTCTAAGGGTGTCTGACACATAGCAGAACATGTGTCATTTATAACAACAAAACCTTATATCTCAAACCATATTTATCATATATTTCGAGTACCTGTTGCGGTGAGATCCAACCGCGATCCGTTTCAAAACTACACGTCATCCTCATGCCAATCTCACAAAGTCTACTTAATGTCGTGTTATCATTATCAGATCTTTTCAAGAATAACCATTGTCGTTTATCTGTGCGAGTTTTGCAATGCTGAATAGGAAACCAACCAAATAGGGAAGTTTCAGAATAATTCCATTGATTCTCATTGATGAGTCCCCTATCGGTTCGCCGGAGGGGACTTATAGTTTCCACCCCGTTTGTTTGTCCGTCCGTCCGTCTGTATGTCGTACTTTAATTGTCTTTTTTTCGCTATTGTACCATATATTGAGCTCTTTCTTATGTGAGTATATCTCAATGTGATACAGATCAAGCTTGATTTTTGTTCCGATTGACCTATTTTTAAAAGAGTTATTGCCCTTAGACTTCATAAATTTCATGAAATTCTCAGTTTTCCGTACTTTTCTTCTATCATGGTATTGCAGATAGTGAGATATTTTTATATGTGAATACATCTTAGTGTTATACAGATCAATCTCGAATTTAATTTCGATTGACTCCTTTTTATACGACCGTCATTTGACGGGTCGCATTATGGTATGGCGAAGTCCGTCCGTCCGTCCGTCTGTCCGTCAGCCTATGGAATGCAATAACTTGAATATGCGTCACGATTCATACATTATGATTGGACTATGGAGAGGAAGCCGCCCTTTTTTGACGCATAACCGAGATACTGTGTGTAATGGGCAGGGGGGGGGGGTATGCACGTACATGTTATGCTAAGGGCAAAATATAGGCGCATGGAACGCAATAACTTGAATATGTGTCAACAGATTTTCACAGTTTTCATACATTATGATTGGACTTTGGAGAGGAAGCCGCCTTTTTTTGTCGTTACAGAGTTATGAGACTTAGATATTTTAAACATACAGTGAAAATATACTAAAATAGTTAAAATTCTTTAAAAAATCTATATCTGGTCGAAATGTTTTGAAATTTTGTATACTTAAGGTAGAAAGGATGCTTTTTGGCATATGTAACGGGTTTTCAATTTTTTGGTCGCATAAACGAGATATTATGTGTAATGGGAGGGGGTTATATGCATATACATGATATGCTAAGGGCATAATATAGGAGCATGGAACGCAATAACTTGAATATGCGTCAACGGATTTACAAGATATTTCTACATTGTGATCTGACTTTGAAGAAGAAGCCGCTTTTCGATTTTCAGGTTCATCCACTTTGTCATTACGGAGTTATGGGACTTAGATATTGTTCACAAATACAATGAAAAAATATACTAAAATAGTGAATTCTTTAAAAATCTATTTCTGGTCAAAATGTTTTGAAATTTTGTATACTTCAAGTAGAAAGGATGTTCTTTCACATATATAACGGGTTCTTAAATATTTTGTCACATTATCCAGAAATCATGTGTAATGGCGGGGGGGGGGGGGGGGCTATATGCACATACATGTTAAGCTAAGGGCAAAATATAGGCAAATGGAACGCAATAACTTGAATATGCGTCTTTTCATGATATTTGTACATTGCGATCAGACTCTGAAGAGGAAGCCGCCTTTCGATTTTCAGGTTCATCCTATTTGTCCTTATGGAGTTATGGGACTTAGATATTTTGGTGTTGTTAAAAAAAAAACAACGGGCGTATCTTGCTGCGTGAGCGCAGGCTTTATTACAGGAGTTATGGCCAGTGGACTTAGCAAATTTTATGAAATTCTCAGTTTTGGTGACTTTTCTCGGCTATGATTGTAGATATATTAATGTTTTTATATTTGAATACATCTTAGTGTTATAAACGTCAAATTCGAGTTTGGTTTCTATTGACCTATAATTCTTACCAATAAACCTTACAAGAGTAATGACCCTTGGACTAAAGAAATTTTATTGCCGTATAAATTTCTCTGAACCATAGCTTAGCAATTAGTCCCTTCAGCACATTCGTAAGTTTCTTTTATCGAAATTTCTAAAACATGGGTCCTGTAGATTCATATCCTACCGATTCTGTTACATTTTTCGGTACATTTTTGGAAATAATAATTTTCACAATCTTTGGCCATATTATTGTTTATATTGAGGATCACTGATGAGGGTTAAAACAAAGGAGGGGATCTTTAAGTACCCGAAACGTGCATGTCTGGTCCATGATGCAAATTGATCTGTTCTTAAATGATGCTATTGAATTTGAAGACGTTTAACATGAAATTCTCAGCTTTTCTGCATTTTTTTTAATGGTATTGCAGATATTAAAATTATTTTTGGTATGGAAATATATCTCAGTATAATACAATCCGAGTTCGTGTTTTAATGCGACTGACCTATTTTTACAGGAGTTATGGCTCCTGGTCTTGGCAAATTTTATAAATTCTCAGTTCTCCGGACTTACAGCCCCGACCAGTCGAAAGTTTAACGCCGAGATGACGAAATTTTAAAAGCTAAATTCGAAAGTTTCGTTAACTATTCGTCAGCGATTTTTTGAAAGCTACTGAGATGACGAAATTTTGAAAGCTCTAAAAGCTTTCGAAAAATCGCTGACGAAAATTTCGTTAACTAATCTTAATTACCGAAAAATTTGAAAGCTATGAGCTTTCAAATTTTCGTCATCTCGGAGCTTTCAAAATATTTGAAAGCAATCGCTGACGAAATTTTGAAAGCAATCGCTGACGAAAATTTTGAAAGCAGTCGCTGACGAAAATTTTGAAAGCTATCGCTGACGAAAGTTTTGAAAGCTATTGCTGACGAAAATTTTGAAAGCTATCGCTGACAAAATTTTGAAAGCTTTTTGAACGCTCGGGTGCCATATTGTTTTTGCAATGGCTGCAGCACGCCTCGGGCGAATTCCTCTGCACTGTTTAGATGATGAAAGAAGCCGTCTCTTTATCGGCGTGGCACTTTAAAAATTCACCAATTGTGAAATATCTTTCAAAGCTTCCGACAGTCACAGAGAAGCCAGAGTTTCACTAGATATAAATTCCTCTCATTTAGTCAGAATTTGGCCAGTCAGATGTAAATTTTCTGGTGTATATATATACATATAGATTTAAAATGAAATGGAAGTTGTTCATATATACACTTAAAGATGGAATACCTTTACAGGTAATACGAATACAGGTAAATTCAGGTAACTAATTAGTGCAAAGCATACCCTTTTGATGGCCCCATTCGCCCCCAATGAACATTATGTTATTTTAACCAAGTAGGTGTATGGGGAACACACCGATCTGTGAAACACGCGTACGGAATCTTCAAATAAACTTATAAAAATAAACAAGATACAATATTTGATTTAATCCAGGAATATATATTTTCATAATTCAATCTTTTTTTTTTATAAACATTCAGTATCATATTTATAGCATCACAATAATTTAATCTGAATAAACATCATAATTAATACTATTTCATCAAGCAAATTATGAAGATGATTGCTTTGATTTCTGCTATCTTGGTTTTCTCGACACAAAAAAGCTTTCGAGAAAATCTTTCAAAAATTTTGAAAGCTAGTTAACGAAATTTTCGTCAGCGATTAGCTTTCAAAAATTTTGAAAGCTATAGTTAACGAAATTTTCGTCAGCGATTAGCTTTCAAAAATTTTGAAAGCTATAGCTGACGAAATTTCGTTAACTATATCTTTCAAATATTTTGAAAGCTAATCGCTGACGAATTTTCGTTAACTATAGCTTTCAAAATTTTTGAAAGCTATCGCTGACGAAAATTTTGAAAGCTAGGGAATCGCTGACGAAAATTAGTTAACGAAAAATCGCTGACGAAATTTCGTCATCTCTTGAGTATTCAAAATTTTGAAAGCAATCGCTGACGAAATTTTGAAAGGCAAGATTTCAAAAAGCTTTCAATTGTTTACGAATTGAAAGCGAATATTAAACTTTCGACTGGTCGGGGCTGTATCTTCGCTGTTATTGTAGACATTGTGATCAACACCATTTTTGTGGTGTTTGGAGGAAAGGTCTTCCAGCAAATTGTCGGAATTCCGATGGGGACCAATTGTGCCCCACTCCTTGCCGACATTTTCCTTTATTCGTACAAAGCTGAGTTCATTCAAATCTTGGTCTCTGAAGGGAAAAGATACTGAGCTTCTGACTTCAGCTTCACGTACAGATACATAGACGATGTGTTGTCCATAAATAATCCAAATTTCGACGATTACCTGAGCAGTATCTATCCTTCGGAGCTTGAAGTCAAAGAAACTACAGAGACAAATAATTCAGCATCCTATTTGGAGATAATGTTGTCCTACGACACTGATGGACACTAGAACACCTCACTCTGTGACAAACGTGACGACTTCAATTTCAGCATTACAAACTTTCCTATTCTAAGTAGCAACATCCCTTCATCGCCTGCTTATGGCGTGTTCATTTCTCAGCTGATACGCTATGCCACAGCAAGTACCAAATACAAATGTATACGGATTTTGTTCTAAGAGCTAGGCGTCTTTCAGATAAGCTTCTCAGTCAGGGATATGTTTGTGACCGACTAACATCGTAATTGAGGAAGTTCTACGGTCGATATGGAGAACTCGTCATACAGTATGATGTCCCACTCTCCAGAATGGTGGATGATATTCTGTCATAGACCGCTTGAACCATCCAACCAAAGATTGTACTTTATGTCTTCCGAAATAGAAGTTACCGGATGTGACAGTTCTACCGAATTGAAGCGGCGGGTGTTCCATGCATGCAGGAGATGCTTACTCTTCCTTTGCACCTGGTCTCACTCTCATATTGGGAGTCCGCTTCTTTTCATGTGGTGGAGGTTTTTGTTTGTTTGATTTGATTTCTGTTTAATCCTAATTGTGTATGCCTTCGGTTTATGATTTTCTGAATTATCGATTTTGTGCTGTATACAGGGATATGGTCATTATCCGTATTTGTCATTTGATATATGGATACATTATAGTATGATACAGATTAAGTTGATTAAGTAAAAGTTGGGTTTTGGTTGACCTGTCTTTATACCCCCGTCATTTGACGGGAGGTATTATGGTATGGCGAAGTCCGTCAGTCCGTCCGCTTATGGAACGCAATAACTTGAATATGCGTCTACGGATTTTCATGATATTTTTACATTGTGATCAGACGAAGAAGAGGAAGCCGCTTTTCGATTTTCAGGTTTATACAATTTGTCGTAAGGGAATTATGGGACTTAGAATTTTAAATACTGTGAAAATATTCTAAAATAGTTTTAAAAAATTTAAAAATCTATTTTTGGGTGAAATGTTTTTGGCATAGTTTTTTCGGTTATGGATAGAATTAAGCTCCTTGCGTCTACATATGTACCCTCCAAAACATTTTGGCCATATTTTTTACTTAAATACGCGTCTGAATAATCCCTACACAAAATTTGGAGCCGCTCATTTTGGCAAGAGGAAATTAATAGTCTGTATTGTAAATAGCGCCAGGACCTTCAATTTGGTTTTCTTCAAACTGTTTGATATGAAATACTACTGATGAGGATTCAGTATCCGAAATGCGTGTCTAGTACAAAAAAATTGGTACCATAGAAGATGTATTTCAATATTGACAATTTGAAACTTTGTATAGTTTTAGAAGAAAGGATGTTTTTGACATACAAAACGGGTTTATAATTTTTTGTTGCATAATCGAGAAATTATGTGTAATCGGAAGGGATTGGTTTATATGCAAATATACATACACAAAATAAAGACGCATGGAACGCAATAACTTAAATATACGTCAACGGATTTTCATTATATTTCTACATTGTGATCAGACTGTGAAGAAGTAGCCGCCTCTTTATTTTCATGTGCATCCGATTGTCTTTGCGGAGTAACGGGAATTAGAATTTTAGACTACTGTGAAAATATACTAAAATAAATAAGAATTCTTTAAAAATCTATTGAAATTTTGTACACTTCAAGAAGAAAGATGTTCTTTTACAAATATACGTGTTTTTATACGCCCGTCATTTGACGCGACGTTTTATGGTATGGCGAAGTCTGTCTTTCTTTCTGTCCGTTTGTCCGTCCGCTTATGGAACACAATAACTTGAATATGCGTCAGTGGATGTTCATGACATTTTTACATTGTGATCAAACTGTGAAGAGGAAGCTGCCTTTCGATTTCTAGGTTAGACTTAAAATTCTAGATTTTCAGGTTCATGCAATTTGTCGTAACGGAATTATGGGACTTTTAAAAATTTCAAAATACTTTGATATATACTAAAATAGTTTAAAATTCTTTAAAAATCTATTTTTGGGTGAATTGTTTTGAAAATTTGTATACTTTAAGGAGAAAGGATGTTCTCTTATATATATAATTTGTTTTTAATTTTGTTGTTGTTGCATAATCGAGAACTTATGCGTAAGGGGAGGGGGGGGGGGGGTTATATGCACATACATGTTAAAAGCTTATATGAAATGCGTTATCCGATTTTCTACATTTTAATAAGATCTTGAAGAGGAAGTCGCCTTTCGATTTTTAGGTTCATCCAATTTGTTGTTACGGAGTTATGGGACTTTAAAGTTTAAAATACTGTGAAAATACATTTGTATACTAGAATAGTAAAAAAAAATCTTTAAAAATCTATTTTTGGGTGAAATGTTTTGAAAGTGTGTAAACTTTAAGGAGAAAGGATGTTCTTTGATCTATGGATTTTTATTTACATGTATATATATATATTTTTTTTTTTTGTCGTTTAATCGAGAAATTATGTGAATTGGGAGGGCGGGGTTAAATGCACGTTTATGTAAGGCTAAGGGCAAAATATATATAAGCACATGGAACGCAATAATTTAAATACGTGTCTACAGATTTTTATGATATTTCTACATCGTGATTAGACTGGAGAGGGGACATCACCTTTCGATTTTCAGTTCCATCCGATTTGTCGTTATGGAGTTATGGGACTTACATTTTGTAAATACTTTGAAAAAATATTTTTAAAAATACTTAAATTATTCTTTTAAAATTATTCCCGGGTGAAATGTTTTGAAAATGTGTATACTTCAAACAGAAATAATGTTCTTATACATATGTAACGAGGTTTCTTTTCTTTTTTTTTTTTTTTAGTTTTGGTCGCATTATAGAGAAATTTAATGTTATTTTTATGTTATGGGAGAGGGGTTACATGGACATACGTGTTTAGCTAAGGACAAAGTATTGGCGGTTGGAACGCAATAACTTAAATATTCGTCAACGGATTTTCATGATTTTCACACTGTAAGGAGAAAGCCGCATTTTGACTTTTAAGTTCCTCCGATTTGTCATGATGGAGTTATGGGACTTAGATATTTTGGTCTCGTGAAAATAAATCCATACGGGCGTATTTTGCTGCGTGAGCGTAGGCTTTATTACAAAACTTATGGCCCCATAACAAATGTCATAGAATTTTTCCGTTCTGACCTTTTCTTACACAGATATGAAGTTATTTTTATGTTTCATTCATCATTGTTGTAAGTACAGGTCAAAGCAGGGTTGCAGAACATTGAGTAATGCCGGTTTGGGACTTGTATCGCTTTGCGATTCATGAATTCATTTATATTATTGTTCTATTCCAGGTGTATTTATTCAACCGGATCAAACTTATCCATCGTATACTCCATATCCAGCAGGTACATATCCACCGAATCCTACCCCATATCCAGGAGGTACATATCCATCCGTTATCGTGCCATATCCAGGATCCACATATCCGCCTGCGCATGGAAAGCGTAAGAAGAGAATAACAGTCAGCCATTGACATGGTTTATTGAACAAAGTGACTGGTATTGTTAGAAAGCTAGCAGGATATGCTTATTTTCCCCAGACACGTAATATCTGAACAGCTATTCTTTGTACGAACCAAATGTTTCAAGACATGTTGGCAAGGCATGTCATGGATCTTTTAGATTTTTGGTATGGAAGTTCAATAGGAATGACTAGTATGTAAATAAACCCAAGTTTTTTTTTTCGAGAACGTTGTTGTTGCCATGGTAACCTTGTCTTAAGTTTCAAAAATCTGGAAAATTCATAGAACGAGGCATATTTGTAGGCTTCGTTACCATGGAAACAGGTACATTTTTTTCTGAAATTATTTTGATTATTTTCTTTCAATGTTTTTAGCTCACCTGAGCAAAGCTCAAGTGAGCTATTGTCATAGTGTGGCGTCCGGCGTCCGTCCTTCGTCTGTCGTCCGTCGTCCGTCCGTCGTAAACTTTTCACATTTTCGACTTCTTCTCAAGAACAGCTGAAGGGATTTTGATGAAGTACTCATGGTCCCCTACAAGTGTTGTTGTTTTTTCGTCCGGATCTGTCAACAGGTTGCGCCACCACAGCCAAAAGTAGGTCACGGGGGGGGTACCCTCCTTTGACAAACTTCTTCTTCAGAACCGAAGCATGTATCGACAAACCGAAAGCATCAGGATGATCTAGAGAGATGTCTCAAGAAGTGTTGTTATTTTTGGTTCCACTTCGAAGTCAAATTTTTGACACGTTTTTGACGTCTTTTCGGACTTAGTCAGAAATGCACATTTTTGCACTATTTCTTTAAATAACTCAATGAGTGTATGATTTTACACGCTCATTTACTACATATTTATCATATTTAACTTACTTAATGCTTTGATATGTATTTTATGCTTAAATTATTTTTTGATTTTTTATGAATTTTTTCTTATGTAAGAAGGAAGGGGGGGGGGTGATTTTCATACATTTTCTGCTTCTTTTCTATAACCACTCTTCAGATTGTCATGACAATTTGTAGGTATGAGGTACTCATGCATGGTACCCTACAAGTGAAAGAATTTTGTCAAGATATCCACTTTTTGATTTCTAAGGAATATTTTTTAAGATTGTATATAGGTATAATGTATGTTTTCCATGCCCAATGTTACAGGTGCAACTACAGGAAAAAAACCTTCTTTGTATGATTAATCATTTTTAGATCGACCTTTCATCCATAGTTACAGCTGATAATTCAACAAGAGACACATGCTCCAATGTCTTATTGATTGACCTTTTATGTGATATGATTCAATTATTTAAATTCTTTATACTTATTTAGAATTTTATTTTTAAAGTCGGGAACAAGATTTCAAAAGCGGCCATGTTTTGCCGTGTACCCGAAGGGGATTCCCCATGTAGTAATGTGATACCTTTAGTACTGCGAAACATTTCAGGAGATACAGTGCAAACGGAATAGATTTTTATACTTGGAACACTTTCATAATGGTAATCATTCATGAACTTGGAACGGTTGTATATACTTGTTATCATGTATAAAGTTTGCTCGAATTTCCTCTGTCTTAGACTCTCTTAGATGAAGTAATTTACGGACTGATTTCTTGAAGAAACATCTAATGAGTAATCTCCTCCTCTGGATTTTGAGAATGCATATGACATTCAATATCTAAAATTCTTGAAAATAAATAATTCAGTTTAGAGTTCCTGAAATCTTCCAATGAAATGTTGCACCACAGAAAGCTGTTTTTTTAATAGAGAATTATTGTTATTATTCACAACCTTAAGCCACTGTGTTCGTCATCTTGTATGTATTATATTTCTAAGAGGAACACAGAGGCCTGAGGTTGTGAATAATAAAACATTTTCTCTCATAAAACGACAGGTTCCTGTGTTAAGACATTTGGGAATTTTTATCTGTTCAAATAATAGATACATGATGAGTTTTTATCAGACCAAATAACTTTTTGTCAGCAAATCCGATGCAACCGATACATTTCATGAACTCTCTCCGCTAACAACTTGTCCGTGTAACAGACCTATGATGAAGCAAAACAATTAGTTAACAGTAAATAACGATGTCGTAGGTCTGCTAGTTGGACAAGCTTAACAATTTCATGGGTCTTTTAATTTGTTTCAAACTGCGAAACCTAGAGAAACCACTTGAGTTGTTGAACAGCGTATGCTGAAATGCGACGCTCCTTCTCGCCTGTTGAAATACGCATAGGCATTAAGCGCCGCATTTCAGCATATTTACTGAAAATTATTTGTTCAAGTGGCTTCACTTGGTCATGAGGTTTGATACAACATACACTGCTTTTTTGGAAAACGAACTGGCCCAATTTCTGCACAACTCACTTGAATTGATAAATATTGAATCAAAACGATTTTAACTGTACGTTTCATGTATTTGAGATGAAATCAATACTATTCAAAAGCATTCATAGATTTCAGTGAATAAAGGCAAAACCGAAAAATCATTGTTTTTTATGCCCCTGGAATAAAAGATTCGGGAGCATGTAGTTTTTGGCCTGTCCGTCTGTCTGTTTGTCTGTTTTTTTCCTAAAAACTTTAACATTAGGCATAACTTTTGAATGGAAGCTGGTGATAGAGGTTTCATAGTTCAGATGTGTAATCCTTGTGACAATACCTTTCCAATGATACCAAAATTTTTGACCTCATGACCATAACCTTGACCTTTCACGTACTTCTCAAAAACTTTAACATTGGGCATAACTTTTGAATGGTTAGTGATAGGGCTTTCATATTGTACATGTGTATTCCTTGTGACAAGATCTTTCCATTGATACCAATAAAACGCTAACCCTGACCTCTCACATACTTAACAGAAAATGGCGTTTATATTAACAAAGATGCCGCCGGGGGCATTCTCGTTTCACAAACACAGGCTTTATAATTTCTGGCATGCTAGCTATCAATAATGAAAGGTATTGTGTTCAATTTTAAATAAACTTAATTTATGAAATCATTTCATTGTTTTATTCTTTTTCTGCTGCACATTAATGTGGAATTTTACAATATGATTTTATTTTTGATGTCGCATAATTGAACTATACTAGCTGGGCATATGACGTTGGACCACTTTATCCGTCTTTTCAAATTAGTAAAAAAGTTATTGTTTTGAAATGTGACTACTTTTTCTTTTTTGTACTTTTAAACGTTGTCTGAAAAAAAAAAATTCTCTGCATCCGGCAAAAATCTTTTTAGAAAGGTTTTGGGCTAAAATCCTGGTACTGGTACTACATGTATCAGTAATCAATGTCAGTATGTCAATTAGAACGTGCATGTGTATCAGGTGAGCGTTGTGCCCCCTGGGGCTCTTGTTTATTATACGTATTTGATAAGTTTTTACATTGATCACGGATCCTTTTTGTATACAAGATGAAAAATTGGGCCACAGCAGGGTATCATAAGGCTTTCTTTTTGGCATTTAAAGGCGCTTTTTGCATGTTTTTACTGCTTTAGAAGGTTGAAAATTTCATAGAAGCATTCGTTTTTGAAGTCCAAAATCTACTTATCCAATGAGTATCATCTTTAAAATATACCTAAATATAAACATTTGATTGGATTAATGTGTCCTTTTATATGCAAAGCAGCTTCAAATTTGGTTGCTTTGGCAACAATAGGCTGAAAGGTTTCGATACGATGAATTTAAACACAATCTTTATCTAGCTATCCACGCATGATGTTGGAGCGGGAGTTCATGTATACATCTATCAGAGATCTTTGAATATAAAGATGACCTTGAAAATATTTCAATGTCACCCACTGCATTTCGAAGGTCATTAAACTTTAAGGGACCAGATTTGACAAAACATCCTGATTTTTTATAAATTTAAGGCGCCAATATTTCAGAAACCTTAAGATATTGAACTTAGCAGTCACATGCCATAAAATAATTAATCTAACACTAATTCCTAGAACTATTGATCAGGTTTCTTTACATCTTTGTATCTCTAAATTTTTGGTGAGTATTTTGATAAAAAAAATAGAACGAAATCTGTATTTTCTTGTTTCTTGACGAAAAAAATTTCCAATTCAATTATTACAGTACAATAAATTCTGATTTTTTATAAATTGAAGGCGCCAATGTTTCAGAAACCTTAAGATATTGAACTTAACAGTCACATGCCATAAAATAATTAATCTAACACTAATTCCTAGAACTATTGATCAGGTTTCTTTACATCTTTGTATCTCTAAATTTTTGGTGAGTATTTTGATAAAACAAAATAGAACGAAATCTGTATTTTCTTGCTTCTTGACGGAAAAAAATTTCCAATTCAATTATTACAGTACAATAAATTCTGAGATTTTTCTTTCTAATATTCATAAGCATTCATAATAAATATGACCTATAAAATATCCAAATAAAATTTCACTAAGATTGATAGAAAAAAAATTGAAAAATTAAATATTTTTTGCAACATTTGAGTCTCAAAGTAGAAATGACCTTGAACATAAAGTCCATGACCTTGAACATTTTAATAGTATTAGGTGAAAGGATTAAGTCATATCTATCCATGCATATGGATTTATACAATAAGAGTCCTGTATTATATATCAAATAACTAAGTGTACTAAGTAAGAATAAAAGTAAGGAAGAACAAATTATGTAAAGATGTTACAGTGGTATCCATGGCAACGCAGCATCCGAATCTGGCTTATTTCACTGTCTCAAAATATAAAAGTAGAATGACCTCGTTACCATGGCAACTAGAGGTCACATTGACCGAAAAGTATTATTTTCATAGTCAGTACTTAATACATACCCATTGTACTGAAAATCATCAAATCCATGACATACCGTGCCGCTCGATTTTGGTCCTTACATAGAATTGCTATTAAGTGTTGAAAGTATAATTATATTTGCGTTGTACATGATGACTTGCCTTGCAATCTGATCGGTTCTATTGCATGTCGTCTTGAGTTAACAAGCCCTTAATTTCGATGCAGATTTTGAAGACTCGCACCCATTTTGCCATCTGTCGGAAAGTTTGTAATGCTAATTAACCGCTTACTACATAAATCGTCACTATGATAATGTTTTTCTATTAGAAAACACTTTGATAAATGCTACAGAATACAGTACTTGCTGACTATAAACTTTGTTGAACACTGTAAAAGGAGTTGTTAGGATAATGGCTTGATTTAGCCTTAAAATCACTTGATTATTTCTTGTGCATACAGTGTAGGAATATACACTTTTCTGGTTTATTTCCTTCCTAACGGTAAAATATTTGATAGGAAAACACTCTGAATAAATTGGTCCATGATACTAAAAGAAACTGCCAATTTTTTATCTTCTTCACAGCACTTGAGACCAAATCCATTCCCCCATTTTTCGTTTTTCGTCTGTGGGACATGAAGCCCCCACCCCTCATCAGCTCAGAGACCCACCTTCCTATTAAATTTTGTTTATATATTTATATATATATATATCTATATATACATTTATTTATGAGAGTGACATTCTGAACCGGAGGGGGACAATGTTGTAGAAAATCATTTCTCATTGATCACTACGAAAAAAACCCCACTTAGTTTGCCTCATGAAATTGCCTTATTTTGAGTAATTTATCCAACTTGACAGATGATTATTATGTGGACAAAGGTACTTGTTATTTTTACAGATTTTTTTTCTCAGATTTGCGTTTTGAAATTTCGACTTCTCAGTGTAAATTTTACGTCTTATCTTAACAGTTCCATCACATCATGGTTTAAAACTTTGTCAGACAAAATTAGCAAAGTAAACATTATCGTAATTGGAAGAAGTGGGAGGGTTGTGTACACGTAATCCTGTCATCTAGAACATTTGCAACTAACGTGACAGATGGTCGTCCTATGTTTGCGCCTACTGCACATTAGTATCGTTGATTTACGTGTAGTCTTTTGTGTTTAGTGTTTTAATGGCGTGATTTGTGTTCCCTGTCCCTTTGCGTCTCTTCTTTAGATTTGAAATTGCTTGCGTCTCTTCTATAAATTTGAAGATGTGACATTTGTACAACTTGGTGAGTGTCTCTGCTGGTGGACCAGGAGTCGCCGAGGGCACATGTAGCTAATTCCCATCAACTTCGGTTGATCGTATCTTCAAATAAACATCAAAGAAGTACCCATCAGTTATGCAGTCTCAAAGTCATTAGAATATCCACTGGAACGATTGCGAACCTCGGAATAAATAACATTTCGAAGTGAGACCAGGTGCCCGAGGACAGTCAGCGTCTCCTGATTGCATGCTACACCAGTCGCAACAGCTCCAAACATATTCGAAATTTCTGTTCACAAGATTTTTACAAAATTTCTAAACATTGTGTCCTGTATTTGGACAGCACTTTCACAGTCTTTGACCTTGGTTAACGAGGCCGAGTTCGGTACGAGTTATAGTGTATTGCGCATGGTTACGCACATGATGATATTCTTCGCTTGTTTCTTGACGGATTTCAACAAGTTTGATATCGATGAAACCAGAAAATTATCATCTACAATCCTTGTTGCTTGGAAACAAAATCAAACAGGAAACTTTTGTTTGAAGATCTAACAGGATATTTCTTGCAGATTTAAGCGATATAATGGATTAGAATTTTCAAGTTTAGTATCTCGAATTATCTTTGATTATAAGAATTTTTTCTGCAATTTTGTAAACCTTCGTACTTTGAACGGAAATGTTATCGAATAAAGTTTCTCTGTTTGAAAACTTTGAGCGAGTGAATTTTAGTATCAATTCAGCTTTTTTCAAAGATGTAACCATTCTACAGGTAATTGCACGCATTATCGAGAATGAGCGAGATGAATGACGTTCATTTCTTGACCTGTAATGTCAAAATTGAAAACGCTTACGTTTACTTTTTTCTCTCTCTTTCTAGCTTTAGATGCAAAAGCGATGTATTATATCATCGCTTTAGTGCAAACGGTAATGTTCGCGGGAAGGTGAGCGTAGACGTGTATGTGCGCAAAAATGTTTGTTATATGAAAATGAAATTGCTATATGAAAACTTCAATACATCTCATTTGTTTCAAGACGACTCCCTTATACACCTAGCATAATCTAGGCATGGATAATTTTAATTTATTAAGGTCTTAAAACATGAACATTCAATCACATTTTCTAAACAGAAATATTTGTTTAAGAATGGGACTAAATCAAATATGCATGAATGTACAAGTTTTAAGACCTTGAGAGATAAAATTATCCATGCTTTGGGTATGCTAAGTTCATAAGAAAGTAGTCTTGAAACAAATGATATGCATTAATTTTTTTCATAAAGCAAAAATTTTTGCGCACATACACTTCTGCGCTAACCTTCCCGTGGACATTACCTTTTGCACTAAAGCGATGATATGAAACATCGCTTTTGCATCTAAAGCTAATCTCTTTCTTGTTTCCGTACCTCTAAATTGATTCATGGAGCTAGATGTGAGCTTTTTTCACACACACTCGCACAAAAAATAATAATACATTTAATAAATAAAATAAAATAAATTGGGGAAGGGGGTGCAAAACTGACACCAGAAATTGTTATTAATGAAAAGGGCGAATAATGTTTGACCAGGGATTTAGATTTACTTGGTTTATGATTTCAATACATTTTTAAAGTTGTTTATGTTCGTTTTATCTCGATGAGAAACTATCGTAGAACTTTGTGTTTATAAGAAAAAAAAATCAAAAGTATAAATGGATCATGCTTGTACCAGAATTTTTTATGTTTCACTGAAATAGAAATTCTCGAATCGGAGTCACTGACTCCATCCCCCTCCCCTCTTTTTTTTTTTTTTTTTTGTTTCATGTGCCCGTTCTACAATGTCCTATGTTTACATTCGTAGTAAATGCATGAAATTCAGAATTAATGAGAAATGATACATATAAAGGATATATACAATAATGCATATTGAGATGAGGGAACTCTCCGGTCGCAAAATAAGTTTCTTCAGTAAATGAATACCAAAAGAAGATCTAAAATGGATGATATTCAACGTAAATAAACCAGTAACAAATATTCCTTACAATTGTTTAACTCTCTTTCTATGTTGTAGATGAAAAGAACATGTAATTCGTTTATGTACAATTTTTTTATCAATTCAGAACGGCTGATATTTGGGTCCTTGTAAAGTGCGAAACGAAACAAAAACGAAACGAAACGAAACGTAACGTAACAAATCGAAACGAAAACTTTAGACAAAATAAAAGAAAAAAAAAGAACTCTCTCTCTCTCTCTCTCTCTCTCTCTCTCAACTTCATGTGATGATGTCAAATGTATGTCATCGTCATCTATAAGAGAGATATGAAATATACGAAAAGAATGATTTATAATGACGACATGTTTCCTTGCGTTCTAGCTGCTTTTGGCGTCTCTCGGGGAATCTATTCCCGTTTTATTTCACACTCAAATCCAAATGTATATGTACATTCTTTAATTAAAACATTGTATATATCTTGATATTTCTAAATTTATTCAACTTTAAGAAAAAAAATCAAACATTAAATGCAGAATCCCTGTCCTGCAGCGTAACTGCTCTTTTACACATTGCGGTATGGGCGAACGTTGTTTTCGGTGCGTGAAGTCCAAGTTCCTGCAACAATTGTAAATTACGCTTTATTTTGAAACGGCCCCTGGAAGTAATCTAGACGAAGGATTTTTTTTTTGAAAATCTCTCAAAATGATTACCATTTGATTTAGAACGTCATGTAAAGTAAGAAAGGGATTTACTATTCCATTATGGTTTTTGAATTATGATGACTCATGAAGACCCTTATCAGGCTCACATTTGATTTTTCTTCTTTGCTTTTGTGTTTCACAATTTTGAAGCTAGAAATGAGGGTTTACAAATATCGAATACTGGTACAGCATTTTGAGGAAAATTCTTTATTTTTCTTGCCACTTTCAACATTTTCTCTCAAAATTTTACAGTTTTGATCGATTTTCATGCTTTGAAATGCCCCCCAATTGCATAACAATCGGTCATTTTTTTCGATATATTGTGTTAATCGTTCATAAAGTAATAGTATATTGTAATTTCAATCAAATCTCTATTATAGTATTCTTGAAAATTGGCATTTTATAGGAAAAATCGATTAATTCCCATATACCCCTATAGTAAAATGGGCGTTATTTTGAAACGGCCCCTACAACTATACCAATCGGTCGATTTTTCTAGAAATCTGTCAAAATGTGAATAATTAAAAAGTTATAATTCGTGTAAAAAGTTTTCTTTTATAGTTTTTGAGATAAGAAACCGAACTCGGCCTCCTTAATTGTTATTATTGAGGATCACCGATGTGGTTAAGTACACGAAATGTGCATGTCTGGTCCATGCTGTTAATTTATCTGCTCTTGAATTATGTTATAAATTTGAATACGCAACATTCTAGTGCTGCCTATTCTGTGTTTTCGCAAAGGGGTATTAAAAACAAGGTACTTTTGATGTCTCTGCTGCCGGAGACAAAAAGAAATATGTTGCACCGGGTATGAATGTTCGTATTTTAAATCCTCATTAGTTTATACTTCACGCAAAACTTTTGTATGGCCAAAGAAATTATGTTTGCGCCTGTTAATTACAATACCATACCTTCTTAATATAAAGATTAAAGATAAAGATAAGCGAAGAGTTTTCTTTTTTCCTCCTTATGCTCATTTGTTATATTCTCAATTAATTAAATGAGAGAGTTAAGTTTATAGATTTTTGTTTTGATTTGATTGCCCGTTGGGTGTCACTTCTTATTTATCAAATAGAAGAAACTATAGTAAGAGTTTATAGTTTCATTGACGTTTTCCATGTATCGAATAAAAATGCACAAATCATGGATTTCTTTAGTCTTTCTTAAATTTATAGACCCTCTATTCCGTGGTAAATGGAGTATAAAATTGATCTTCTTCTTGGGGGGGGGGGTTCTTATTCGGAAGAGAAACATACAGAACGTTTACTTATCTCTGATATATACACATGACATGGACATTTAGCCATTGAAATTACGATTCTTTAAAAATAAACTCGTGTCGTCAAAAGTGAGCTGATCGCTTGAGCTTTCATCTTTAATGTGTAGTTCCTTTTTTATAACCTACTGACTAAATAAACCCTTTATAAATATGCTTTTGAAATTGAAGATGTTTAACATACTAGTCACTTAGTCAATTGCAGGGTCTAGAACTTTAATTTCTTGCCCTTGGTTAGATGCTTTTTCGATTAATGATTTGATTATCAATTCTGTGCTGTGAATTGGGATATGGTCATTATCCATATTTGTCATTTGTTCTTATCAATAGGAATATAGTTTTGTCCACATTTGTCATCTCTATTATTTCCATTGTTTCAAACATTTAGACCCAGCAAAAGTTCAACACATTCGCCAAAACTTTCCTGAGACATGGTTATGGATGAATCAGTTCATCGGGTAAGAATTTTAATTTATTCACTTAACACATACATTTGTTGTCATTTTATTGACATTATTACATCGCAATTGCTGTTACTTTCCAATGTTATCTCGATTTGTCTTCTTCATATTAGCATCTTCTAGCAAATCATCTTCATTTCTTCTTCAAACAAAAAAAAAAAAACCAGAGCATCAGCAATCCTTAGCTGATCCTCAATATATCAGACTGACAACTTTACGTTTTTGTTGAAATAAATTTGACAAGGTCACCAACAGTCCGTAATATCATGAAGTGGATATGAACATGTACAAGATATAATTGTTAAATGAAAAAAATCCCTTAAAGAAGTTCTCTAGTCCTGGAGATTTTCGTGTATATTACAGTTCATATCAAACTAAATTCAAACAAGAATTTTCCCCATTAGGTAATCTCTTTCAGAGCTGATATAGACCAATTTATATTTTACCACCTTTTCCAATTTCTCAAAATAGCTGTACACACCGGAAGTACGTCAGAAGTGTGTAAAAGGGAACCACGTTTCATAACGCTATATATAGAGATGTACATGCATGTTGTGGATACATGTACTAATGTACTCTTATAAATGCCAAAATAAAGGAATATCAAATAAGAGTGTATGAGTGATAAATATGATTAAAGAGCATTTAATAATGAAACCTAAATATTTACATTTAAACTACTGATGTACATAATTTATTTATATACGTACGTACATGTGTTGAATATATTTTAAACGACTTCCAGAATCCTAAAGTTTATCTCAGAGAGGGATTCTAAGGCATATATAGATAAAAAAAATCATAAGGGAATCAACCTTCCTTTCCCCCGGAAAGAAAATAGGGGTGAGGGTAAGCCGTCTATTTCGGAAAAAAAACATACTACATGTACTAGTAAAACAAAGAAAAAAATCTGCATTTTTGGCGAATCCAAGGGGTCATGACGTTTTTCCCGTCTAGATCACGCTTGTAGATGGTATCCTATTTACAAAATTCTATAATTTCCCCAGTAATCTGACTCCCTCCCGTTCAACCTATTGATACCACCCGCCTTTGTTGACATTTGTACCTCCCCACTTCCAGTCGACACGTACTTCAATAAATACTACCTTCCTTACATTGAAAAAGCATGCCATGTACATGTTAAAAGAGGGAGAAATTATGTCTGTGAAATATCGGTGAGAATTAAATGTAAAAATATAAGTCATCGACATGTTCAATGTACTTATTTTTGTGAGCGGGGAAAAAAGAAAGAAAGAAGGAAAGATACAAGCTAGATTTTTTTACATATATACAGGCCCCAAGTGCCGAAAAAAGTCAGTATGCAACAACTGTTAAAGACAAATCCCCCCTCTCGCCAGAATTTCCAGACATAACTCTCGTCTCAAGACCCCCCCCCCCCCCTCATAAATAACGATACGATGTTTGACGATTGTTGTTTTGTAAAACAAATTTTTTTTATTGAATGTAAACAAATAAATGTCCATCAAATGTCTCATCAAACGGATCCGTGTGGAACATCGAAATACGCAAGAACTTCAGTTCCCAATATGCAGAGCATAACCTGTTACATGTAAACTAACAAAATTTTCGATAGATTGGGGTGGGGACGTAAATTTTAACTGTGGAAGGAGTCGCGACTGAATTTCAGAAAAAAATATATTTGATAATCATAAACAAGATACCATATCAAATACTTGTATATGTATTCCGGACATCTATTTTCTGATTTAATTGTTCTGGGCAACACAGTGATCATATTCTTTTGGAGCGGAGATAGTACTATTAATAAATTATTCTTGTAATGTACCTCGGAAATGAAAATCTCTCTCTCTCTCTCTCTCTCTCTCTCTCTCTCTCTCTCTCTCTCTCTCTCTTACTGAGATACTTGACGAAGAACGCTCGTTACTTTCCGTTTAATACTGAAACGATTAGAATTTCATTTTATTCGATATACATTACATGATCACTTCTCCCGGTATTGAATTTCAAGAAAGTTAATTTTTTTCCTGAAATCCTGAACGGAGCTAATGGTCGCGTCACACCTTACCGGATAGCGCGAACGGACATCGAACGGATGGAAAATATGCCAAAATCCTTAG
Organism: Pinctada fucata; assembly: GCA_028142955.1. Classification (NCBI taxonomy): domain Eukaryota; kingdom Metazoa; phylum Mollusca; class Bivalvia; order Pterioida; family Pteriidae; genus Pinctada; species Pinctada fucata. The sequence continues at coordinate 20,466,129 of AP027104.1, forward strand.
TCCGTTGGTCGTCCGTTTGTGAAAAGTCAACACTGCCACTGCTCGCGGCTCTTGCGACTCGTTTTGAACGGACACGTACCGTACGAATACCGGATATCTACCTGAAAAGTAACGGACGTGTAACGGACTTGACCGTACGAGTAACGGAAAAGCAACGGATAAAACGGATATGCAACGCATAAGAACCGGACAAAACGGACATTCGTTACTCGTCCGTTGGCCTCCGGTAGCTGTCCGTTACATCTCCGTTTTATCCGTTTCACGTCCGGTAGATGTCCGTTCGTGACTCGATTTTACCGGACATCAACGGACACCTAACGGATATCAACGGACACCTAACGGATATCAACGGACACCCAACGGAGGTGTAACGGACGAGTAACGGACAAAACGGATACCAACGGACACGTAACGTATAAGTAACGGATGCCTTAGTCCGTTCTGTCCGTTGGCAAGTTTTGAGCATGATCAAAACTTGCCAACGGACAGAACGGTCACCAACGGTCATCGCCGGACGAGTAACGGATAAAACGGAGATGTAACGGACGAATAACGGATGAGTAACGATTGCGAACGGATACCAACGGATTGAAGATTTTGCTATCCGTAACTCGTCCGGTCGCCTTATCCGGCTAGGTGTGACTGAGGTATAACGGACAACTTTCCAGGCCATATCATTTATTTTTTTGTCGACCCTAATAATTTAAATTATTTTACCTTCACAACTTTATATAACTTCAGAAAATAAAATTCATATTATCTGAAACGGCCAAAAAATGTGTCGTCAATTTAATGACATTAATTTTCATTTTCCACCCTCTTCCTAATACAGTTGTGCCCCCCCACACGACTTCAATCCTAGCTTTTTATAAGCTGATTAGAATATCAATTTGAGATCCCATCTAGACAGCTAGGAAAGGCTTTACTTAGGATTTCATATCCTATAAAATTTCGATCTCTCATCCTCCCTTCATTATTTAATATTTCCCGTGTTCATGTATAAGTCTTACCAGGAATGGGGAAGAACCCCCCCCCCCCCTCCCGCCACTCCACCTGGATGGATCCGACAATGAAATTGTACAGGTCTTTAAAAAAAAACACTGATGTCTAATTTACTTTGAAAATGGTTAAACCGAAAAATAATTATAAATGTACCATATAAACAAAGAGACACATGTACTATATTTCACATTACGTCATCGTGTGAATGTGTAGTGTATACACACATCTGACGTCACGAATTTGTACTTTCAATTTCGGCGGAAGTTGCAGACTAGTTCTGTGTTAAATCGCTAGCTTGTTGATATGGGCCTATAAATCGCTGTTTCATGGATAAACGAGACAATATATTTTTATGGAACTACCAATATTTTGTAATTTGAGTTTGTCCGAGTATATGTTAGGGAAAATACCCACGAGTAGAGGACTTCTTTAATGCTTAATTGTCTATTCAATATAATCTTACATTATTCAATCATTTACGTGTAATACAGTCAGACAACAGGTCTTTTTCTTGTTAATTGTCATTGGGAGGGGGTAGGTTGTCAGGTTATTGTATTGCAAGCAACTCCATGCAAGCAGGAGATGCTTACTCTTCCTGGGCACCTGGTCTCACTCTCATATCGGGAGTCCGCTTCTTTTCATGTGGTAGAGGTTTTTGTTTGTTTGCTTTGGTTTCTGTTTTATCATGATTTTGTATGCCTTCGGTTTCTGATTTTCTGAATTATCGATTTTGTGCTGTATACAGGGATATGGTCATTATCCATATTTGTCATTGAAAGAAATAAGCCTTCTATTACCTTTTTTCCATCATTATTTGGCTTTTTGGAAAGACCGAATTGTATTCTTAGCAATGTTCATTTTTATGACGTCTTACAAAGGGTAGGTAACCTGAAAAAAGGACATAGAAGAATAATTTTGTGCTACCTACTTTGCATCTGTACAATGAAATGCTGCTCCTATGTGCATGGATTGTGATTCTGCTTAAAGGAGTATTTAAGGGGGTATATAATTAAGGGTTGTTGGCGCCCAGCTCCTTTGGCTTGACCTGGTGCTTAACAAAAAAAACCAGGTATGGTGGAATATCCTGTCTTTCGGGGATACCATATGTCATTCCCATAAGGGATTTACTTTTGCTCTTGTACAGAATATTATTGGAAGTTTATTCACTCTTGTACATGCTTTTTTATGCCCCCGAAAAAGGAATTCGGGGAATATAATTTCTTTTTACTTTTGGATTTTGCTATTCGTAATTTCCCTTGTATTGTTGGATCATAAATTATTGATATTTTGAATCGAGTTTTCTTTTCACTTTCATTTTATGATTTATATTAAAATGGAGAATTCAACTAAATGGGAAAAAAGAGGTCCTTGCTGAAGGTTGTCTTTATCTGATCATTATAGCAACGTTTCTTTTTATTTGAGATAATTTCGTTGAACAAGGATTCAAGTCATCACAGATTTACGAATATCAAAAACTCTTTGACGATTCTTTCCTTTTCAAAAACACCAATTTAGTGCAAATGGAACAGAAGCAGTTAAATCAAAAGTACCTGATAGTATAACGTCATGGGTGGCAACAGCTTTCTCAGTAAATAAGCAGTCCGGCCTTGGTGTTTCACAACAAGATGCTGAGGTAACTGCTATTTAGGTCTTGTCATATAAATGTTATCAAATGATTTCCATATGTATCACAGTCTCCCTCTTGTATTTATTGAACATTACTTTGTTCAGTCTTTGTCACCATATGTATCACAGTCTCCCTTGTGTATTCATTGAACATTACTTTGTTCAGTCTTTGTCAATATAACCAAATATTTTAACAGATTAACGTCTTCAGACCATTTTTCATCAACATAAATCTCCCATTTTCTGTAATCCACGGAGAACAAGTTGTACTCCAAGTCGACGTTTTCAACTACATGGATGCTAATCAGACTGTGAGTAACTTATGATAGAATAATTATTCATATTCTCTCTTAAAGACTTGCCTATATACACATCATCTTTGAATTCTTCCATAATTGATTCATTTAAAATTTTACCCTCCCTCTCTCTTTACCAATCATTTTTAAGGTACAATGGTACATGAATTCAATACATAATTTCCTAAATCTAGTTTCTTCTCTTTTGCTAAAGCTAAAATTAATGAAAGAGGAAGGAAAGAATTGATTTCCAACAAGACTCGGTGACAACACCCAATCACTCCAAGGCGAAACACAGAGGGACAAGCACAACAACAGACGTCAAAGCCACAAGAAAGACTAATAAATAAATATCGAAGACGACAGCAGACACAAAAGATTTCTCACTAATAGATGAGACGAATGCGGAAATGGTGCCTACTAAGGATGGCCGTCGGCTACGTTTAAAGCTTAGTAACAAATGAAGGGTGTTTTCTAGAATACGGAATCATTACTCTCCCACTTATTAGGTTACGAATATGTAAATAGATGTTAAAAGAAAAATGAAGTTCATTGAATAGTCCGTCCTCTGCCTACTTGAGCGAGCTCATGTATGCAACCAATCGAGGAGTCCGCCCATTTCATACAGAACAGATGGTCAGTGCCCTGTCTTCTCTGAAGATGAAACTTCAATGTTAAACGTCTTTAAGGTATCCGTTGTACAAATAAATATCAAGTGTATTATATAGTTAGAATAATAGCATATTTTTACCTAAATATACCTAATACAACATAAATAATGATTTCTATCATCAAAGGTCAGCATGCCGACCGTCGCTCAAGCCACGGAAACTATCGAGACACTGCCGAAGATTACCGAGATAATTTTGACACTGTTTAAATGGACGAGACGTCCGCGAGATCTTCATTTGTACATTGGATACGTTAAATTGAATAGCATCATTAAGACAAGCTAAATTTACAGCATGGACCAGACATGCACGCTTCGGGCACTCAACCCTCGTCAGTGATCCTCAGTCTACACAATGTAATATTGCCAAAAAGTGTGACATTATTATGTCCTAAAATGTACCGAAAGATGTAGCAGAGAGAATGGGATATGATGCTACAGGACCCACGTTTTAGGATTTTCAAGAAATTTTGTAGCAGAAAATTTCAAATGCGTTGAAGAGACAGATGATCAGATGGTTGGTACAATTATGGGGCAATGTTTGTCCGTCGTACTGTTTTGTGGCAGTAGTTAAGTGGAATTATTTTCATGTATTAGGCCATAGCAATTCAATATTTTGTTTTACGTCCGCGAGCGGGTACCTTTTACGATAATTTCTTAGGGGAAAAAACACAGACACACACAAACAAGCATTTTCAGTTAACCACCCATCTTCAAATCCAATTTTGAATCTTCTGGTCTAATAGACTTTTTTCACCGTGACGGAATTCACACTTCGAACATTGTACTTCGCACTTCGAACATTGAAGAATCAGTGGCATAGCTGCCGTACACGTATAAACTCAGAAGCGGAGTCATCTACATTTTGATTAGTATACTCAATGGAATTATCGGACTTCCTGTACTACTGGCAACCCACTTATTAAACTTTATATCATAATTAAAGCGCGAAGTTCGAAGTACGCAGTGCGAAGTTCGTCACGGAGAAAAATGTCTATTACCATTACCATTCTTCTCCTTGTCTTGTATGTATATGTCATTAACTTTGTCTTTAATGAAAAGTAAATTGTCAAGGGGGCTTGCTGGCGAATATTCCAATGAGTTTCCTGGTAGAACATACATTTGTAAGAAGAATCCAGGGTATATGTGTTTCTTTCCTGGTTCTTGGTGGTTCCATTTCTAAAGACAACCATATGGTGCAAATGGCGCTTCTGAAACTAAGGATAAGTATGTCTTTCTGATGAGGATTTCTAATTTCAAGTAAAGCTGATGGAGTTAATTTAAAAGTTTCTGTGGAAAGTAGTGTGAACGTTTTGGCGTACAAACGTCTGCACCAAGTGTAAACGACCTGATGGTGGCTTACACGAAATGGTGGTGCGGCATAAATTCTGGTAAAATAAACAAATTCATAGGAATATTTGAGATAACAAGGTATATGATTTCACATACAAGACCTTTGTGTATGTATCATATCATCATATGACGGGTTCAGGATTCGGCATGTGAAACCTTTGACCTATTGACATCAGTACCATGTGCGGTGTACCCTTTATCACTCCGCGATATGCATTGCGTGCCTTGGAGACGTCCCTGTATATTAATACTTGCTTATACTGTGTAGATAACGAAAGATGCTCGTGAACTTTACCTTAATTTTCAGAAAGGTATTTGACAAATCGGTTTCATCTTCATTGTTTAATTACTTATACGCCATCAAAAGGAATGTCACCAAGTCTCTTGGCCTAGTAACATAATAAAAAGGAAATTATTTATAAATATAATAAATGATTTTGAATACCACAAAATGCTTATATCATAATTAATATCAGGATATAATTGTCCTTTTTTCTAAAGAAAAGTAAAGTAAGAATTATCAACTCTACTTGAGATAGATATTTTTCTATTACGTTTTCAGTCTTCCCTTAAAGATTCATGCATATTGATCTTATGTTTGTGTGTTTTCATGCCTAGATGGAGGGTGCCAGAAAAGGTTCGGGACGTAAAATTAAATATTAGATTACTATGGCCTTATCAACATTAATTATTACTTGAAGCGAAGAGCTCAAACAGTTCTCAAATTTTGCTTTCCAACCTTCGAACTGCAAATGAGACGTAAATATCTGAAACATGTTCATCAGGTATACCTCATCATCGGTCCACAAAGCTGCTCTCTTTGAGCGGCGTTCTGCTCTCTTTGAACGGCGTTAAGACCCTTTCTTCTTTTGTGTTTTTCTTCATAGAACTATAATTTATTTCCTGAGTTTTGTCTTCTTCTGCAGGTAATGGTAACACTTGAACAGAATTCTGAATTCAGCAATGTAATTGAAAACAGAAATGGTTCAATTTCTCTTTATTCAAGAACAGTAAAAGAAATCATCAAAGTAAGTATGTTTTTGTTTGTTTGCTTTGGTTCCTGTTTTATCCTGATTTTGTATGCCTTCGGTTTCTGATTTTCTGGGTTATCGATTTTGTGCTGTAAATAGGGATATGGTCATTATCCATATTTGTCATACATGTGATGGCATACGAAATATGAAAATGATACACTCCTTTCAGTTTGTTTATCAGTACATTCTACTTATACTTAATTGAAGTTATATCCTTTGAATACTTTTATCGTGTAATCTTATTATGAAGATTAAATCTTCGGGATAGATAAGCACATTCTGAGTTTCAGAAAATGGGCAAACGATAAAGGTTACTGCAGTTTGTATCTGTCCTTTTTTTTGTTCAGGCCAAGTTCTCTTTTAATAGAAAGACACGAGTTAGGCCATGAACATGATAATGACATAAACTTCAACTTACTCTCCCATCCTTTGAATTTAAAATCATTTGAGAATAATATTATTGTTTAATAGATAAACACAAGAAAATGAAATGTTAACATAAAGTCTATTTAAGCACAGAAAAGTTATGGACATGCATGTTCTCTGATTCTTATGACATTTCATATACATGTATAATTAGGGATAAAAGCAAAAATAAAACATCAACATATTGTTGCCCATGAATTAGTTGCCACAATAACCAACTCTTTACTATGTCTCATACAAATGGTTCATAATTTCACTCATTATTTAAATTCAAAAAGAGAGGTTATGGAATACTCAACCTAATTTGATATCTTTTCAGATTTTTTCTATACACATGCTTTCCATGTCAATAGATTTTTCTTGAAAAAATCGTTTAAGACGTTAGATTTTATTTTCTGTTTTTATATTGTTTTGAAATAAATAATGATCAATTTTAGCAAGTAGGTTGAAAGATTTTCACAGATGTACTTAAATAAGTAGGTTACCTAGGACCTTAATGCCATGGCAACTGTTTCCATGGGTTTGAAATATTGATAGATTGTACTTTCTGAGATTGATTTAAATATATAATAATGAAAAATTAAAGAATAATGGAATTATGCATTTGGTCGCAAAGCACCTTACAGTTACATATAATACACTCTATCAAAAAATGTAAACATTATGCGTGGGTTAAACGTTTCCTTGGCAACCATTTAAAAATGTCTCATTTCAAAAATCAAAAGTTCTTATAATAATAATTTTCATCCATAAGAAATGACTCTATCAATAGAAAAAAATGTATGAGCGAATGAGTTAGAGAGTAAGCTTTTCTGAATTTAAAAATGTTTCTATATCAACATAAGCTTTGTTTGTTTCTGAAATCGAGGGAGTTAAAAAAAATTAGCTTTAACATTTCGCAACGTCAGCTTTACGTTCGCTAAGAAAACGAATGTATTTTGACAACGTCACTCTCATTTGCTTCATGGCTCATTACGCAAAAATGATAATAAAAAAGGTTGAATTACAAAATAATGACATAGGCTTTTTCTTGCAGATTAAGAGAATACAAAAAATAAAAAAAAAAGCTGCTCGGACAGACGGCGGTATCTCTGTGTAAAAGCGGAGTGAGTTTACGCTATCTCAAAATTACTCATTAGAGAGATCCAACAAATAGAATTAGATCCCTTTGATAAAAGCAAACAATAGTAATTAAGTATATAGTTTGCAAAAAAAATGTACGCAGAATTCTATGAAAACAGGAAAATATTTATTTGTTTGTAGGAGAGGACTGAAAAGAAAAGAAAAGAAAAATACACGAATTTTCGGACATCTTTTATCAATAGAGCTAAAAATCTGCAATTCTGGATGCACGTTGTCTGCTCGTCAGTCCCAATCCTTCTTATTATCTTGCTGTATATTAGTCTTTAGGAAATGTCTTCGCCGTTCTTGCATATTATAAACCCCTTGATTTACTTTTTGTTGACATGTGAAATTCAATTCAGATAACGTACTACTTTTTAATTGACCTTTTCCGTAACGTACAAAATTAGAATCGACACTGACAGAAAAGTGAGACTTTTGTACATTTCTACAATCACATTGTATATATACATGTAACATACTTCTATAAAACATGTCCCTTTACTCCCCTAAAATTTCACATCAAAATAAGAAAATAGTTTTTGCAAGACGTTCGCCAAAAAAAAAAAAACCGAAAAACGTGTCAAAAACCAAATTTCTATCGAATGTAACAAAAAATTGGGTCCATGTTTTGATTAATTTTTTGATATCAGTATTTTCAAAACGATTTCAAGAAAAATGTACTAGAATATAATGAATCTTTCTCGACTCTTTTTTTAAAAATAACTATAAAGGATAAAAAAGGTAATTTTTTCTAACCTAAATGTGACAAAATGACGGAGAATAATATGCCAAAACATGCAGAATATCCTTGTTATTGGCAATATTTTGTTGATTTATGCACAGAGTTTATATATTTACCTAATCAATGTATTATTTCCTTTGGATGACATGATTTTAAGAAAATTACCTTGCCAAATGTACAAGTGCATAGAGTATCTTTATTATTACAACGGCAAGACATAGAAGAATCGACGCAAATAGAAGTGAGAATAGCGGAAAAACTAGGGGATGTTTTGGATGATTTTATTATATCAACATGAAGAGTACATCTAGTACTTGTACATAGGATGTTAATTTCTATAAGGAGATTTGTCGACTAGATTTTGAATATTTGTTAAAAGAATATGAAAATAAAAAATCAAAAGTCGAAAAAAGGCCGTTAAAATATGAATTGCACCGCTTATTTTACACATTGCAAGAAAATATTATTATAAACTCACGATTAAAGAGACTTATCACTCAGAAATCCATTTTAGGGCATTTTGTCAACATCCGTTGTATATTTTGTCTAATTTGACGTAATTATGCAGTTTACTGTGTTGCTACCGCGACCTTACTGCCATGTCACGGCGACCCTACTTCGATCTAAATCTATTGCGTTCCCACGGCGACTGTTTTGTGCAAGCTCAAAACAAAAGCCACGGTTCGGCGTCTTGTGCAATCTCACGGATTGCGATAGCACTGCACTATCATAGCATTCTCTTAGCGATGCTATAGCATTCTCTTAGCGATGCTATGGTGCTGTTTACGATTTTTCTGCGCTCCCATGGCGTTCTTCATTTTTATCAGGACGCTGCAGGAGGGACAATTGGAACGCCGTCCTATGGAGGCAGTGTTTTTAGATATTTTATTAGAAGTAGAGTATGCAATATGAAGTAAAAAGAGGACTAGAATTACGATTGCTTCATACGATTTTTCAAATATGTACACCACGCTTCCTCACGACAAGATCAATGATCAATTGTCCAAACTCATTAAATGGTGCTATAATCGAGAGGGGAAAACTTATATTTGTACATCTGAATCAAAGGGTTTCTTTTCCGCTACAGAATACAAATCATGGACATGTAGCGACCTGGGTAGTGCCTTGTCCTTCCTCTTGGACAACATTTATGTAAGATTTGGTGAGAATCTCTACAAGCAGGTTGTAGGGATTCCTATGGGTACAAATTGAGCGCCTATTGTTGCAGATTTATTTTTATACACATATGAAAAAGATTTTATTCAAAATCTTCAAAAGCAAAGAAAACATGATGATGTGAAATGCTTCATTGGTACTTCTAGGTACCTGGATGATATTCTTACTATCGATAATCCTGTTTTTGAAAAGTATAAAGATGTTATTTATCCACAAGAATTGACTCTAAACAAGGCAAACTTTACAGACAATGAAACACCATTTTTGGACCTAAATATCAAAATTGTCAATGGAGAAATTCATACAAGTGTATATGACAAACGAGATGATTTTGGATTCAACATAGTAAATTTCCCCTGGCTTGACGGTGATGTCCCTAGATTACCGTCATACGGTATCTACATTTCACAGCTCATCCGGTATGCTAGAGCATGTACTGATGTTTTGAATTTTCATAATAGAAATCTACAAATTACAAAGAAACTTTTAGGTCAAGGTTTTCGCTTTCACAAACTAGTAAAGACTTTCTGGAAATTTTACAAAAATTATGATCAACTTCTTTTGAAATTCGGACCCATACAAGCAACGGAGTATATTACTTTAGGTATTTCACAACCTGCATTTTATGGTGACATAATTAACAAAATAAGAAGGATCAAAGGTAGACAGCATATGTATCGAAAATGCGTCAGAGTCATCAAACGCCTTTTATACCGTGGATATGATCCTAATATCACCAGACGGACACTAAGCTTGGTACTTGACCAATATACAGTCTTGTACGAGCGCATTCTTAAGACTTGCACTCTGACTGACTGTGACGACGGGACTCCATGACGGGCCCTGTCGAAATCTCCTTAGAGAAGACAGGGCCCCGACCACCTGTCCTCTCTGAATATCAGTCGGACTCCTCGGGTGATAACATATATGAGCTCGATACAGCCGGCAGAGCACGGACTGTATTACGCACGTCCTCTTTTTATATCCATTTACATATTCATCTGTGTTGCTTGGACCCCTGTTTTTTACGGTCTTGTTTGTGTGTGGTCATCTAACAGTGAGGAGGTTGTTTTACACCATAACTGTGCGTTCTTCGAGACCTCTGGGAAATCGGAATAGTGGGAGGGTTGTGCGCACGTAATCCAGGATAACCACACCGTCTGCTATTTACGTGGCAGATGGCCGTCCTAAGTCGGCACCGGTTGCCCATTGGTCTCGTTGGTTTATGTGTAGTCTTTTATGTTTCATGTTTCTATGTTGTGAGTTGGTGTTCCTTGTCCCTTTTGCGTCTCTTTCTGTGGGTATCTGTTCTGTGTTTTTTGCATGGGTGTTTTGGGATTTTGCTGTGGGTGCTGCAACCTAGTGTTGTTGGAGATCCCCTCCTTTCTTTGTCATTAATTGCTATCTGATTATTTTCAACTTCTTCATTCTCCCTTATTTAAGTTTAAAAATGACAAATTACTATTTTCGGATATAGGTCGATTTGTTTCTACGGTAACTGTCAATTTAAAAATTGTTCTCTATATGCAGTGGATTAATCAGATAGAGTAAGGATGAAACAGTACAATTCAGTCATATATGTCTGCAGAAAGTGTCTTATTAAGATCATTTTTTGGCCCCAAAACTACAGCATTGAATTTCACGAACATTCATGCATTTATAAGCTTCTTACCTGAATTTTACCATATTAAACCAATTTATGTTGTTTTTGTTAATATTAATAGGTTCAGGCAGGTAGATCTGGAACAGTACACTTCCCCATTGTGCCAGAAGTAATTGGCAAGATTGACATCTATGTCAAAGCACAGACTGCAATGGCCGCTGATGCTGTAAAACGACAAATTAGAATTGAGGTAACACTTTAGAATAGACGCTTATCAGATTTAGTATTGGCATTAATGTGTCATCGTTCATTTGTATTTTCCGCTTAATTTGTCGCTAGGATAACTGTTCTTGTTCCCCCTATGGATCCCCTTCGACTCGATTTATAGATATCCACAAGTTACTTTTTCTGTTGATTTCCATTATGTTCGAGCTAAGAACATATATTCCAATATTGAAAATTTTTAGCCCTCGTTTTAATATTTATATTTCCTTCTTTATTGATCGTATTTCTGTGCTTGTCTGCTCTATGTTTAACATTGGGTGTTTTGGGGTTTTGCTGTGGGTGCTGCAACCTGGTGTTGTAGGAGAACCCCTCCTTTGTTTGGTGTCTTTGAACAATTCACTATTTCATATTTCTTTATCCTCATGGTAACGTTCTCTGTGGTATGGTTATTTCTCTATCCGTATTTTGTATTTTTCAACGCCGGTACAACGTGAATATGTATCATATAAGAGTTCCTTTTATCACTTGAATTCTTGTTGTAATTTCTCGAATGAGAAGTGATCGAGATTCTTTGTAACCCGGCAACCGTATGAGAGATATTGACCTCGTTCTTCTTGAATCAGTCTTTAAAATTTCAATCAGTTTCGTGCTTGTTACGGATAAAGATTGACTTTTTGTATTACTGAGATAAAAAGGAGGGGATCACCGACAACACTCGACAGCACCCAAAGCAAAACACCCCACGCAACAACAGAGAGCAGACACGCACAGACGCACAGAAAGAGATGCATGAGGGACGAGGAACAGCAAATCACATCATAGAAACATTTAACACGAAAGTTTTCGCTTAAGCAACGTGATCGATTGCCAATCGGTGCCGACTTCGGACGTCCATCTACCATACCAGTAGCAGATGGTGTGGTTAACCGGATTGCATACGCACAACCCTACCACTTTTCCGATTACCCAGAGGTCTCGAGAATTGTGGTGTAAAACAACCCCTCACTGTAAGATTTTTATTCCGTGTCATACTTACTACATGTTTGTTCTTTTAAGCCTGAAGGTATCCCCAAGGATTATAACATTCCAGTTATGGTTGATTTTTCCACAAGCTCTTATATAGATCATAGCGTTCCGGTTGACTTTCCTCAATCAGTGGTTAAGGGCTCAGAGAAAGTTCATGTATTTGCCACAGGTATGCTCATATATTATGACTGGACCTAATAAGGTTACATATAAGTGTCAAGAAATTCCTTTTAAATTCAGTTAACGCTTGATTGGATCACATCGTCCATATCTTGTGAATTGTATCACTTTATGAACTATATTTAATATTCAAGGTGACTTCATGGTACCATCGTTGAAAGGACTTAATCGGTTACTAAGACTTCCTACCGGTTGTGGTGAGCAGACGATGATTGGGTTCGCCCCTGATGTCTTTGTTTATGACTATCTCAAGGAAACGGGGCAACTTACAGAGGTGGACGCTATTAGAGCTATCAATTTTATGGATAGAGGTCATTTGATTTTTTTTTTTTTGCTATTTCTTATAAGACCATTTCTTGTTTTTATTCTGTTTTGCGTCCTTTTGAAATTGAGAAAGCTACCAGCCAGCCAAGGAGAAAAACAAACAAGCATATAAAACAATGTTGCAATTTAATAAAATGTAATTAATGAAACATCGCAGAATCTTGTTTCATTTGATTATTAACATATTTTATTTAACAAAGGAATTATAGATAATTCAATGTCTAGTATCAGTGCATTACTTTTACACTTTTCACGTGAAACATAAAAAAGGATAAACCATTTCTTTTATTGTTTGCAGAAATCACATTGAATCAGCAAAATATTTTATCATTTTTAATTTGTTTTGTTTTGTGTCTTTGGGCTCAAAACCTACCAGCACGAGGACGCAAAACAGAAAATAACAAAGAAATGGCCTAAAACAACATTTCCTATTTTGCCTTGCCCTCTCGACTTTCAGACTGAATAAGTGATCGGTGCTTCCTCAATGTTTATTCCTTTTGAACTGTTCAGCGTTTTTAAAGCAAAGCCAATAGATAACTTATATCAACATCTTACTTCCCGTAGGCTATCAACGTGAATTGACATTTCAACATTACGATGGATCATTTAGTATATGGGGACCTTCGGATGCAGAAGGAAGCACATGGTACGATATTTCCTCTATCCTAAAAATATTGTGATGTTAGATACTACATAAAATTCAAAACCTAAAACAAGAAGGCGCTACTACAATAGATTTGGTTGTGTTAGAAAATCACTTTGGCTTGAAGTACTACTTTCCGAAACACTTGTCTGTATGGAGACTGTTAAAGAAGCAATATGGAAGTGTTCCAACTCTATACCTTCTTGAAGAAAATGTCAAAACAATTTTCATGCACCAGACACGTGTTTCGAATATCAAATTCTCATCAGTGATGCTTCAAGCTAATGTGCTATTTATAAGCTGCAAAAATTCATTTCACTAGCGCCCTCTGGTTTTTTTTCAGAATTTAAATTTGTACCTTCATTTTTCAGAGAGTACGCGGCCCAAATTTCCTGAAGGGTCGATTTAGTAGTATATCGAAATAGAATCGATGTCCACAATAGCTTTGGAAGGATGGTGCTAAAGTGTTTACCTTCTTTAATATCGATGATATTTTTCGATGAAATGGCACGTTTCCGAAATAGCAAAAGAATATATATGATGTCAAATTGATAAAGGACCAAAACAAAGCTTCTTCTAGGCGACAAAGCTTGAAATAAGTAATTAATACACTTAACAAACGTCAAGTTACGGGGAATGAGTTGGATTATGTTCATTTTATTATTATCCATACCATGGTATTGTTTTCTTTTGCTGTTTTGATCATTTAAGCACGCTCCCTGTCATTGAATTTTTCAAAGTATATATTACTTTCTTTCCAAATATGTCGCCTGAAAGAAGTTCTGTTTTGGCCGAGCACCCTTTATCAGTTTGACATCATTTTTTATTTTACCGTTTTTGAAACTTGTCAATTCTTACTTAAATATGATCTGAATAAAAGGAAATTAACATGCTAGTATCATCCCTGAAGGCACTTTTGGTCATATATATTACTAATTGTGCTAATGAAGCGAGTCAAAGAAATGTTTGAGCCACACACATGTTGCAAAGTCGATACATAAAACTGAGAAAAAAAAAATAATTAATTTTGTGTTGTTACTGAAAATAATGAGGCTTGATGTAAAACTGATGAGAATTTACAATCCGATACACGTGTCCGGTACATTAAAATTGAATTGGATTGAAATATTGTTTAAGAAGGTATTTAATATCAATAACTTCTTTCCAGCTCTGTCACCTGAAAGAAGCTTTGTTTTGCCCCGTTATCAATGTGACATCATATATACGTTTTGCTATTTCGGAAACTTGTCATTTCACCGAAAAATATCATCGAAATTAAAGGAGGTAAACATCTTAGCACCATCCATCCAATGCTATTTTGAACATAGATTTTATTTTGGTATACTACTGAATCAACCTTACAGGAAATTTGGAGCCGCGCACTCTCTGTAAAAAAACTGCAAATTTAAATTCTAAAAATAACACAAGAGAGCGCTAGTGAAATTAAATTTGACTGCTTACTAAAAGATATTTGGCTGGAAGCATCACCACTGGCGAGAATTTGATATTCGAAACAAGTGTCTGTTGCATGAAAAGTGGTTGGAAATTTTCTTAAAGAAGGTATAGAGTTGGAACCCTACCGCATTATTAATAGGATAACTTCGATCCATTTTCTTTTGAATTCAATAATATTGTTGAGGTATATGGACGTGGATTAAGGTCATAATGCTATTGGATTAGCATACATGCTTCATGCATTGTTACTACATTCAATGTTTGATTATTACATGTTCAATTTCCTTGCTTTCATATCAGATTGACTTCATTGTTTTGTCTTTCTTCTTTATGCAATACTGCTTCTGTGTATTTTACATTTGTTCTTCGTGAATGAATACTTGTCGTTATACTATGTATAATGACATCTGGACCAGGAGTCCCCGAGGACTGATGTAGTTGATCGTTTCTCCAACGTATTTGACAATTTCTGTTATCAAAAAATCTTAAAATTTATAAATCATAGGTCCTGTAGCATCATATCCCACCCATTCTGCTACGGATGCAGAAGGTATTCTGCTGAAAGATTAGCTCCAATAAGGACAAACAATCAATGGCATATACTCTTCTTCACTTCTAACATAGTTACGGGGATATAATAAACTTAAGCGCCGCGGAAAGTTAACTAGGTGTGTTGTTCTATTAGGATAATGATCCTTTTCACAAGTCTGACACTGCCATGACTGTCATTCATGAGTGTGGCTTAAATTTAACTGAGCATCCGCCTTATTTACCTGATCTTCTTCCATACTATTTTCATATATTCCCAAAACTGAAAGCAGCTATTTCTTGCAGCCGCTTACATTCCGATGATGACGTCATACTTGAATTGGATGGCTTTCTGACCAGTCAAGATAAGGAGCTCTTTAATTTAAAGTGGTATTCAGGCCCTTGAACAACGGTGGCAAAAATGTATATATACTGAAGGGGATTATGTAGAAAAATAATACAAAATGTCTGTTAAAATTCAAATTCTTTAATAGGAGGCTCACAACATATCTACCAGCCCTCGTATATTGTTTAGATTGAGGATAACTTACGAGGGTTAAATACCCGAAACGTGCATGTCTGGTCCATGCTGCAAATTCATCTGTTCTTAAATCATGATGTTATTGAATTTGAAGACGTTTAACATTTGTACCACTTGGTTAGTCCAATAGTCCCCTAGGACACATGTACATTTGTACATGTAGCCGAGTTCGATCAACTGCGGTTGATCGATTCTTCAATGCATTCGAAAAATTCTGTGATTAAAATTTCGTGAAATTTCTATAAAGTGGGTCCAGTAGTATCATATCCCACCAATCCCGCTACGTCGTTCGGTATATTTCAGGACATACTACATGTAATTTGCTATAGATTCATATCCCGCCATTTTCTGCTACGTCTTCGGTACATTTTGGGGCATACCTGTAATAACTATCACACCATTTAGCTATATGACATTGTTTCGATTGCGGATCGCTGACGACGGTTAAGTTCCCGAAACGTGAAAATTTATCTGTTCTTAAATCATTATGCTCTTAAAGTTGAAGACGTTAAACATTTCACACTCTTTGGTCATACATGTTTAACATCTTCAAATTCAACAGCTTCATCTAAGAACAGACAAAATTTCAGCATTGACGTTTTCAAAAAATCTTTAATTTTCTAAAACGTGGGTCCTGTAGCATCATATCCCACCCATCCTGCTACATTTTTCGGTACATCTTTGGACATAAAAATTTTCACACTCTTTAGCCATATTACATTGTTTAGATTGAGGATCACTGACGAGGGTTAAGTACCCGAAACGTGCATGTCTGTTCCATGCTGCAAATTGATCTGTTCTTAAATGATATTATTGAATTTGCAGACGTTACACATTTCTGGTAATTTATCCTCGTCAGTGATCCTCAATCTAAACAATGTAATATGGCGAAAGAGTGTGAATATTATTATGTCCAAAAATAACCGAAAGACGTAACAGGATGGGTGGGATATGATGCTACAGGACTCGCCTTTTGGAAATTTCAAGGGATTTTGATTACAAAAATTGTCGTATGCGTTGAAGAGACGACAAATCGATGTTGATGTATTACATTGTTCAGATTGAGGATCACTGGTGATGATCAAGTACCCGAAATGTGAATACAGTATACAGTATCCATGCTGCAAATTTATGGGTTCTTAATTGATGATGATATTGAATTTTAAGACGATTCAAATTTAAGTTACAGTGTAACTTCTCTATTGATTGAACTTAATAGCGAATCCTATACTGATTGAACTGATTCATCTTTTTAGGTTGACTGGTTTTGTTTTGAAGTCATTCAATCAAGCAAAGGATATTATTCATATTGATCCGGATGTCCTTCTCAAGGCACAGAAATGGATCATCAGGCGCCAGGACGACTCTGGATATTTTAGAGAGAACAATGAAGTTCACGATAAATTTCTTCAGGTAATGGAATAATGTTTTACACCTATATAAACTGCTTTCTCGATGCTTGTCCAGGGAAAATGATTGAAAAATTAAAACATACAAAATCGGAATTCTCAAATCATGAGCAAACGAATCAAAACAATACGTAAAATAAAAAATACAGAAGCCGCAACGTTGCAAACTTTAATCTCAATTTATCAGCAAAATAAAGGTAAAAACAGACATGAACGTATCAATGCCCCGTTTTCATGTGGTATCTACTTAAAGGTACATTTTAGTCTCATCTATGTTATATCATAAATATTACTTTTTATCTCAAAATTTTAGTGGAAACAAGAATATCATTCTACAAAATGATAAATTAGATGGATTAAACAGTAACATTTGCCCTCGCTACCAAGCCAAATATTACTTATACATAGGGTACCCTAATATAACCTAGTTTTCTCCGTACACCTACTTGCAAAAAGGCTGTACTGTATCAAAACAAAACAACATGGCGGTCTGGTAACACGTTGAAGTGAAAGTGAATCAGAAAAGATAAAAGAAAGATCACGAAGTGCTTTACATACTTATTTCCCTATTTTCTATTGCTTTACATATTTTTCATCTCCATTCCCTAACGATGAAGCGCAAAAACTGAAAAAATGACTTCGTAAGTTTACTTTGTATAAATATAAGGTTGATATTATTTATATTCACAGTATTTATCTTTAATTAAGGCCATACCAATTTAATTTTTAGTTCTTCGGATTTTTATGGAAAAAAATTGGAGCGAGAAGGCGAAACATTTTTTTTTATATAAAAGAAATTGAAATCGCCATTTTAAGATGATACATATTCTGTTGGAGCGAGCGATTTTTTTTTCTTTAAGTAATACATATTGCTCGATTAAAATGGCAAATTGTAGTGCAACATGTACAGTCATGTAAATGGCTAAAAAATATTGTTATAACAGAATCAACTCTTCATTTCATCTTAGAATTTCATTCTCTTAATAAAGACAGTTGGAGTCATGAAAAGTTACATATTTACTATTCATTTGCATTCAGAAAGTTGGTCGCACATTTTCTATGTTTGACAGGATTCAGATATAGTACCAAGAAAGCTGGAGATATTGAGTGCAAACCTCTGACCAGCCATTGTCCTTAAAAAAGGTCAATCATGACAAAACTAACTAACTATGTAACAAAATAATTGAAGACCAAGCTATTATGGCGTTTCGGGTATTATGCACGGTTAGCCCAGTGAGAGTGCCTGCTTAGTTTGCAGAAGCTAGGTTTTAATTTTGATCCCGGACCGGCCACATTTATCATTTTGGCACATGTACATTACATATCAGTATACCTCTGTCTATGCAACAAGTTCTGAACACTCAAGAGACAGATATGCAAATGGAAAGAATGACTTACTATCAGACTGACATACATTTACAGACTGAAAGGAAACTTATAGTCTGCTCCGGTTCTGCCGTCGGGGACTTACACTAATATCGATAAACCATCATAGAAGTAAATGGTCATAAACACAGAACGAGTTGCAGGTAAATCAAGTCAGTTTATGTGCAGGATCTGATATTTTTGTCT
This sequence comes from Pinctada fucata, assembly GCA_028142955.1. Lineage (NCBI taxonomy): Eukaryota > Metazoa > Mollusca > Bivalvia > Pterioida > Pteriidae > Pinctada > Pinctada fucata. Next base: position 20,485,085 of record AP027104.1, read on the forward strand.
CATTGCTTTGAAGTGCACGTTTTTAAAACTTCGACATGTTTATACACTCGTGCGTACCTGTCAAGTGTTTGTTTGGTCTGAAAGATGATAAAATTAGCAATTTCAACGTCTAATAACCAAATTTAACATCTTTATACAGTCCTGTTATAAGCAGATATAAACAATATCATGATTGTTCGAAGGGTAAACAGCCCTGTTTTCATCTATTTTCACGAAAGGACAGAGTTAATTTGTACTTTCACTTTCGCTTTCACCGCTTCGGTAAATTTTAAAATTCGATCTCGAAATTAGATTGGGCGGATTTTTATATATATGTATATATAAATGTTGATCAGAGACAAAAAAAGCGGTTAATCCGACGAACGAACGATAAATTTGGTCTGGCCTAATCTTAGTATATATCAAATATGCTTAGTATATATCAAATATGAATAAAAAAAAACCCTGAAAATTCTAGGGCAAATTTTCATTGAAGATTTGGCCAATAAACGCAGTAGTGTAATACGTTTCTGCTGTTTCTGTTAAAGTCGTATGAGAGTGTTCGATTTTAAACGTGTAAAATGTTTACTTAAACGCACCGTAATATATACACATGAAATTGACCTGAAATCGACCTTGTATACATAACAAAATGAAAAATGTGTACGACCACTAGTAGTTTCATGTGAGTTGTTATTTTTCCTGTCGTGAGAATTTTAAAACAACGGCGAATACGCAAATGTATAATCATACGTTTCGTTCACTTATTTCGTAATAATTTCAAGGATACAAATTTCATTCAAACAATTGGCTGATGGCGGTAACGTGCTCACTCTAACTTAAGTATATGACATATTTCTACATATTATATAATGAAAATAACGATTTCCGACTTCTTCCAAATTATCGTGTATAAATTCATTTAAGTAGCGTCACAGATACCTTAAAGTTTTCTTCAGCAGTTCTTGTTCACATATCTTAAGTATTACATTTAATATTTTACTACCAATATTCTGACGGAAACTTCTGAGTCATAGTTATTGATGCAATTTAAATTTAAAAATCGATTCTTGACAGGCAGTGATCAAAGCTGGACACAATCAAGAATAAAGCCCACGCTAACGCAGCAAGATACGCCTTTCGGGATTTATTACTCATTATTTAGTTCACTTTAAAAATCTAATTTCCATAAATCTGTAATGACAAAAAGGTTAGCCTGAAATCTGATAATTGGCGTCCCAACCAATATTCACATCATGAAAAGCCAAAAAATGATCATGACTTATGACCTTCGACCTTGAAAATCAATAGGGTTCTCATTATCTAATTTTAATACACATGGTAAATTTGAAGTTCATAGCTGAACTGGATTAGACTCTACCCATTTTATAAGGGAAACTACATGTATTTACAAATTGCAACCCCCCTTACTACTAATTTCTCAATTTTCGGACAAAAAGATAAAAAAAAAAACTCGTTACATATGTGAAAGAATATACTTTCTTCTTGGAGAATATGAAGTTTCAAAATATTGATATTATTTTGAAAAAAAAATTTTTTTAATGAATTTTTGAAATATTTTCACCAAAATATCTATTCTTAGCCCTAAAATAGCCTTTACCTTTATTATGTCACCTTGAAAATCAATAGGATTCTTTGTCTTATTATTTTTAATCCACATCTTAAATTTGAAGTTTCTAGCTCATTTATTTAGTTTGAGCTCTATCTTGTTTACAAGGTACAAGTAAGAATATTATATGATATATCACATACATGTGTATTGAACCCAATCGCACATAATTTCTCAATTTTCTGACAAAAGATATAAAAAACCGTTACATATGCAAAAGAAGATAATTTCTTCTTGAAACATATGAAGTTTCAAAACATTTTGACCAATAATACATTTTTAATGAATCTTTAATTTCTATCCCCAAAATGATTTGACCTTTGATCTATGATATTGAAAATCAATACGGTTCTTGAAAACCATCATCTTCGTCTCATCATACTCAATCCACAAGGTAAATTTGATGTTCGTAGCTCAAATTGAGCTCTATCTTTTGACCCCCACCCCCTCCTATCCCCTTGCACATAATTTCAAAATTTTCTGTCAAAAGATATAAAAATCCATTACATATGTGATGAATATACTTTCTTCTTGAAGCATATGAAGTTTCCAAATACATTGACGAAAAATAGATTTTTAATAAATTTAAAAATATTTTCACCAAAAAAATATATATTTAGCCCAAAAACGACCTTGACCTTTGTTGTTTAAAATCAGTATGATTTTTCGTCTCAACCCACATGGTGAATTGAAGTTCCTAGTTTTACTAGTTTTGGCTCAGTCTTACAAGGGTCGGACGGACGGATGGAAACGAACTGACGGACAGACATCGCTGTACCATGATACGTCTAAAGACGGGCGTATAAAAAGGGGGAAATTAAGAGACGGAAGCAAAGAGAAGAGAAATCATGACGTCATTGAAACATTAACGAGATAATTTCTTCCGAATAATCACCTAAATTTGTATATGTTCATATGGTACATTAATTTGCGTGTCTCCGCAGAAATTAAACGGAAATATTGAAATTAACTTTTTTTCTTGCGGCAGGGAGGTGCGTTTAAAACTGCTTCGTTGACTGCTTTTGTGACCATAGCTCTTGTTGAAAGTAGAGACATTGCCAATGTAACTCAGGTATGTAAGACAACTACAGTATATAAGGTGGGCCTTTGAACGGCCCTTGAATATTTCTTAACAAGCGCTTAACAACTTTTGAATGTGTCTCTTCATAGCAAATATGAACTTTAGATTGAGAACAATATGCTTATTTTCGAGAACTAATTAATTTCAATGACCCAATAAAGAATAAAATCTGCTGAGAATAAGAGTAAATTCAACAATTTATTCAGACAAAAGGTGGTCAAGTACATGGAACTCCCAAAATTGAAGAAAGGATGGATCTCCAACAACACCTGTGGATGAAGCACCAACAGCAAAACCCAAAAACACCCATTGTAAAATACTGTAATTGAGTTACGTGCATGAATTTTGAAATTTCCCTTTCCACTTATGCATAAAAATTACGATTATTGTGTGTGCAAATATGTAAACAGAAATTTTTGAATGCGTTGAAGAAACGCCCAGATGTCTGGTCCATGCTGACCTAAATGATGCAATAGAATTTGAAGACATTTAACATTTGAACAACTTGGTGAGTGTCACTGCTGGTGGACCAGGGGCCACCGAGGGTACATGTAACCAAGTTCGATCTACTTCGGTTGATCGTTTCTTCATTGCATTCGAAAATTTCTGTTATCAAATAGCATTGGAGGGATGGTGCTAAGATGTTCACCTCCTTTAATTTCGATGATAATTTTAAATGGAATGACAAGTTTTGGAAATAGCAAAATAATATATATGATGTCAAATCGATAAATGGCCAAAAACGAAGCTTCTTTCAGGCGAGAGAGCTGGAAAGAAGTAATCAATACACTTCTAAACATCAAGTCACGGGGAACGATTTTAACTGCTCCACACTGCAACAAGAAATGGGTACTTATTATAATACAAACGGAATTGTTCCAACTCTATACTTTCTTTCAGACGGTATTGTCCCTTGATGTGTCAAAGATTGCCTCCTTGATGTCACGGATTGTATTAAGTTATAGGCATGAGAATCTGAATGAATCAGAAAAACAAGTTAATGGATGAAATTCTTTCTGTCATATGTAATGCTATTCACGTTCAGCTTCCAAAAATAATCTGAACAATATTGTTTTCAGATGTTTATACAGGGGACGTCATTCGATGCCGATTAAGGGCATATCCTAGTGTCCCATCGATATGATTAATAAGTAATACTTGAAAATGATTATTGAAACATCAAAATGTTATTCAATTTGGGACATATACCGAAGTATTGTTTGATTTTGATCTGAAAAATAAGCAGATGTTACAGTTATTAACCTTTCACCATTTTGGTATCGTTCCTTTACATTCTAGACCACGTCATCCATAAATTCCATTGACGGAGCTATACAGAGGGCTACACAGTATCTTGAAGGCCAGATGGAATTCTTGGAAGACCCTTATGATATAGCCATCAGCAGCTATGCTCTGTTACTAGCAGGAAGTCAGAAAGCTTCAGAGGGGATAGCTAAACTTGAAATAGATGCTGCAAAGCCTGGTAAATATCATTGCATTGATAAGATGGTTTACATCACAATCGACGATGGGGTCATTTCTTACTTCATTTGATATTTTGTGAGATAAGATCTTGAGATAGTTTATGAATAATGAGCAAAAATATGACAAATTTATTGATATTATTTTGGTAATCATTTCAATTTGTCTATGAAATTTGAATTTTTACAAGGTTATACTAGGATTTGTAGATATTGAATGAGGCATTATCTAAAAGAGAAAGTCGTTTTGGACCTATCTCCCCTAAAATGAATATATCTTAAACTAAATTTCAAGAACTTAAATTACTTAATTCAGTTAATGTTTCCCGTGTAATCCGTACATGCACTGAACCCTAGTAATTGCTCATTAGATAAAGTTGTCCTTAATTTTTCTGTGACGCTGTGTTATTGTCTTTGTCTTTTTGTCTTATTTTACTCTTCGTCTGAGAAAGTTCTGTTTCATATCTTTCCAAAAATGTGTAAGCCTTTTGATTTTCATTTTGTTTTTGTTTGGAATCTGATTTCGGGTTTTGTGTTCTTTTATATACTAATTTGAGATTTTTTTTACCAAAATGATACAGTCCCACCTGTGTTAACGTACACCTTTATATACCATACAACTGTGCATAACGGACAATTTCAGTTCCCCCAACGTTTTTTGTGGTATAAATCTCTTTTGTATAGCGGACACCTCCGTTCTCCGGACAATGGACACGCTTCTGGTACCCCAAACGATGTTAATAACCTCCTTAACGGACATAATTATCTCGGTTCCGCCTCTGATAACGCACAATGCCTTTGTAAAATCCTTCGATCCGCGTTCTTTTCCATTGTGGCTTCACAAATTAATGGTAATTATGGGACGAGTAATTAGTGGCCAATTTATGTTTACCTGTGTATACATGAATTAAAACAAGAACATATAAACAGAGGCTTTGACGCCTGATGAAGGATGTAATAATGGAAAATTGCAAGGGTACAAGAGCCTTGTATTCACAATATTAATAGAAAGCCTTCGTTCCACAATAGAAAGTTAATATCCCGACTTCATTCACGCGTAAATATAAATTACATATCATTAGTTTATATTTACGCGTAAATATAAATTACATATTAAATATAAAATACATGTCTGGTCCATGTTGCCAATTTATATGTTCTTAAATGATGCTATTCAATATGAAGACGTTTACATTTATACCACTTGGAGAGTGTCACTGCTGGTGGACCAGGAGTCCCCGAGTGCACATGTAGCCAAGTTCGATCAATTTCGGTTGATCGTTTCTTCAACGCATTCTACAATTTCTGTTATCAATATTTCTTGACATTTCTAAAACGTGGGTCCTGAAGCATCATATCCCACCCATTCTGCTACGTCTTTCGGTACGCTTTTTCGACATAGTAACTTTCATACTTCTTTTGGCATATTACATTGTTTAGATTTGAGGATCACTGACGAGGGTTAAGTACCCGAAACGTGCATGTCTGGTCCATGTTGCCAATTTATCTGTTCTTAAATGATGCTATTCAATATGAAGACGTTTACATTTATACCACTTGGTGAGTGTCACTGCTGGTGAACCAGGAGTCCCCGAGGGCACATGTAGCCAAGTTCGATCAATTTCGGTTGATCGTTTCTTCAACGCATTCTACAATTTCTGTTATCAATATTTCTTGACATTTCTAAAACGTGGGTCCTGAAGCATCATATCCCACCCATTCTGCTACGTCTTTCGGTACGCTTTTTCGACATAGTAACTTTCATACTTCTTTTGGCATATTACATTGTTTAGATTTGAGGATCACTGACGAGGGTTAAGTACCCGAAACGTGCATGTCTGGTCCATGTTGCCAATTTATCTGTTCTTAAATGATGCTATTCAATATGAAGACGTTTACATTTATACCACTTGGTGAGTGTCACTGCTGGTGAACCAGGAGTCCCCGAGGGCACATGTAGCCAAGTTCGATCAATTTCGGTTGATCGTTTCTTCAACGCATTCTACAATTTCTGTTATCAAAATTTCTTGACATTTCTAAAACGTGGGTCCTGAAGCATCATATCCCACCCATTCTGCTACGTCTTTCGGTACGCTTTTTCGACATAGTAACTTTCATACTTTTTTGGCATATTACATTGCTTAGATCCGAGGATCACTGACGAGGTTTAAGTACCTGAAACGTGCATGTCTGGTCCATGTTGCCAATTTATCTGTTCTTAAATGATGCTATTCAATATGAAGACGTTTACATTCATAAGTCAAAATTGTATAGCTACTGACCATGCGTCGGCATGTGTCGCGGTCGATATTTTTTCAATGAGGTCGACATACTCTTTTCTCTCTAGGTCTTTTTATAAATGTAAACAGCATATTTATACTAATAATTATGCTGAACAACATCAGGAATTTATTGTTATATTTCAGATTCGATTGATAATGACGTTCATGATTTTAGAGGTATTCACGGACTGCCGACACGTGACAAACGTCTGTTTAATTCTTACATTAACGTTATCCGTAAATGTAAGGATTTAAACTTACGTTTTATCAACAACGTTTTATGTACCCGAGTACATACATGTAATTCGATCAACTAGTGGATGTCAATCAAGCTAGCCTTGGCTTCCGTATAGACGCTGAACGCTGACCTACTCACTGGCCCTTCAGCAGAAGTGAGGGGTCTTAAAACATGTAAAACGCGGGGATTTCAATAGACAAGATGAGTAACCGCAATACATTCCGAGCCTTTTATGTGACATCGCGCTCGCGTGATTATTTATCATGAGTTACGTCTCCCCATTCTCATAACTGAATGGGGGGAAATTGGCATTTTACAACTTTATTTCCCAGTTTACCAGGGAAGCACTCTCTTACGTAAAAAAAAGTTTGCAAAACTTGCTTTATTCATATTGCAAGAGTACTCTTGATGAAAAAAAAATACTACCTTCCTTAATTTCCTTTTTTGTAGTCTCAATTATCTGAGAAACATGCATTTAATTCTACACGACCCAATTACATTTACTAGTACATGTATTCTGTATTATTAAATTTATTATTACCTTGCAAAACTACTTATCGAAAATTGACGGCAATTATCGCAAACTGTATATCAAACTGAACCTCTGCATAAAGGACACCTCTCTATAATGAGATAAAGAAGATAAAGGACAATATTTGATTTTCCCCAAGCTGTTTGTTATAGACAGGTTAGACTGCAATTGATACCCCACCATTTTGTTGGCTAAACAAAAACGGGTCACAATCATTTTCACATACTATTACAATAAAAACTTTTGTAAGCCGTTGAACATAAAAATATTCAAATTCGGTGAACAAGATATGAATTAATATCAATTCTTTGAAAGGACCAAAATATTTTGGAAACAGCATGTCATGGATTTTCATGATTTTCATTATAAATGGTATGTATAATGCCCTGAATACAAAATACAAAAATAACATTTTTTTTTTAAATAAATATTCCGGTTGCCATGGAAACGAGGTCTGTCTATTTATAGCACTAAAAAAATTGTCAAATAAGTCATCTTTGGTTATTATGTTGCCATGGAAACCATTGTCAGAGTTAATTGGTATAAACAACTTATAATCTTTAAAACCTCTATCTTTAGAAAAAATAACAAATTTTTGACATTTCCTTCAATTAGCCGAATCCTATCAAATCAAAATCAGTAATAAATTGCCACAAAACAAGGTCAAAATCAAGGCCTATTTTTGTCCAATTTTTACCATTTTTAAGCAAAAATAACACAAAATGTCAGGCTGATAACACCATCACTGTTGTCAGAACAAAATAAATTTCATGTGAAAAATATAATCACTGAAAAAAATAAGTGGGACCTTATTTTGTTTTCCTACATTTTGAGGTCAAAAATGGTACCATGGCAACTTTTCATTTGACACATGATGACTATATCTTTTCAAATTGATTTTTAGCATGGTTTAAATAACTTATATTGCTTAAGCTTTATGTAAGGACAACAGAAGAAATTATTCTTTATTTGAGCACTTCCAAAATTTGTCAAGGTCATTGACTCTTAGTTCAAGGTCAATTCAAAATATAGGTTCCAATTTAAATAAATTTTGCATTTTTGTTGTTATTTATTGTTACTAAATTTAGGCTTGACTGTCATATATTTGTATCCAAAATACTTCTTTCTAAAATTAGGACCGATAGATGGAAAAACATTACAATATTTAGTTCAGATCATTTCTCCTAAAAAAAAGAAGCCCCAGACAAAAATCATGATAATCTCACTTTTTTTATATGTATGTATGGAATACTACCTAAAAATCAAGGATGTCATTGACTTTGAGATTTTTTGCAACTTTGGTCAATAAATAGGGGATATATCCAAAATCACTATGTATGTGTTTGTTTTAATCAATACCACATGATTTTTGAGTAACTGCCTCTCATATTTTTGAAAAATCACAGAATTTTGCCAAATTTTGTGAATTACAATCAAGATGACCTTGACATTAGGTCCTGTGACCTTGAAAAAATTTAAGGTGATTTTTTTAATCAATTATGCTCTTTTATATGCACTGATAAAAAAAATGCTGAAAAATATATAACAGACAGCTGAAAATTTACCAGTAAATTACTTTATGTTTAATAGCACTGACCAGAATGTCACCATGGTAACCATTTTTTATACCCTTTTGAATGAAATTGTGAAGAGGTCCCACTCAAATTTTAACATTTTCTTAAAGATCGAGGATTAAACTTTAAAGATAATTGGCAGTAGAAATCAAGTTAGCCTGACATTTCAGATTATTTGCCCTTAAATTTGAGCAAAATCATGTTAAATTAGAAGCTTTTTCGATCTTAAAAAGGGCCTCTTCAAAACAGGTTTTTGCCTACATTTTGAGCATATTGACAAAGAGAATAGGGGGCAGAAACATACTTCTTGTGTAATATTTATACTATTAAAGATATAAAGAGAAAAATTAAGGAAATTTCAGTTTACTACAATAGCTGTTACCATGGAAACGAGCCTTGTGAAAATGCCATGATACAAGTATTCTACTGATGCGTAAAATTTCAAACATGGTTTCCATGGCAACGAAAATTTTTTTTTGTAAAAAGAAAGTTTATTTTTGTCTCGGTACATCATATACACTTTCCACACCAAAAATCTCCAAAATTGGAGACATGCTGTTTCCACGTGCTATTGTAATTATTTTGGTCCTTACGGAGAACTGCTATTAAGACATATATGAATTCCTTTCTGTTGTGACTTAATTAAGTTTGAAAGAATCACAGATGACAAAATAACTGTGAGCGACTTCCACTCGTTCATTTTGTTTATCCAGAAATCATTTCGTCCATGTTAACTTCGGAGTTATACATGTATGACAAATATGGATAATGACCATATCCCTGTTTACAGCACAAAATCGATATTTCAGGAAATCAGAAACCGAAAGCATACAAAATCAGGATAAAACAGGAACCAAAGCAAACAAACAAAAACCTCCACCACATGAAAAGAAGCGAACTCCCGATATGGGAGTGAGACCAGGTGCCCAGGAAGCTTAAGAGTAAGCAACTCCTGCTGGCATGCAGCACCCGCCGCTTCAATTCGGTAGAACTGTCACATCCGAGTACTTCAATTTCGGAAGACATAGAGTACAATCTTTGGTTGGATGGTTCAAATGGTCTATGGCAGAATATCATCCACCATTCTGGAGAGTTGGACATCATAGTGTTTCACGAGTTACCGATATAGACCGTAGAACTTCCTCAGTGACGATTTAAGTCGGTCACAAACATATCCATGGCTGATAAGCTTACCTGAAAGACGCCAAGCTCTCAGAACAAAATCCGTACATTTGGTACTTGCTCTGGCATAACGTATCAACTGCGATATGAACACACCATAAGCAGGCGATGAAGGGATGTTGCTACTCAGAAAAGGAAAGTTTGTAATGCTGAAATTGAAGTCGTCACGTTTGTCATACAGTGAGGTGTTCATGTGACCATCAGTGTCGTAGGACAAAATTATGTCCAAATAGGATGCTGAATTATTTAATTATATCGCCGAAAGTAACATTTCCTTTCAAAGACATATTTCCACAAAGATTTCAGTACTTTTTTACACTTTGGCATAATTTTATAGCCCTTTTCCCAGTCAATAGTTCCTCAACGACCCTTAATAACTCATTAAATACTTCAAATTAACTTTGCAACGCCCCTCTTTTGATAAAAGGCGTAAAAAAGCAAATTTCCAAAATGCATCGTACCCTGACTTGGTCGCAATAGCACTTTCTATTTAGACATGGCCTCAGGCAGTGCATGCATTGTAGATGTTGTTCATTTACGTGTGTGAACATCAACGGCGGGCGCAGCTAGCCAAATAGGGGATGCTTACTCCTTCCGGGCACCTGGTCCACCCTCTAGCTTGCTAGGGGTCTGTCGATGCTAAAATTGTGCTCTATTCTGAGTGCTGTTGAGATTATCGTCAGGATCTTCTTTAACTCTTAAATAACATAATCTTTCTTCAGACATACATTATTCATCAATTGTTAATTCTTCGATCACATAAAGCTGCTTGAATCATCATATATGTGTTTTTCCATTGGGGTGCTTCGATGTTCTGCTGTAAGTGTTGTAAGCCAGTCTTGCTTGAGACCCAATACTTTCTTTGATCACAATAATTTCCATTTCAGACTGTCAAGATCCATCTGCAGACATTGTATTCCTTTTGGATCGCTCTAAGGATATTGGAGGGTTTGGTTTCCAGCAAATAACTACATTTGTTAAGAAAATGGTTCAACGACTGAATATTGAAAATAATCAAGCGAAAGTCAGTATGGTAACATTTGGCTCTAAGGATTCATTCGAAGGCACTCACGAAGCGTTTGGACTGGAAGATTACCATTCCAGTAGAGACATCATTGATGCTATTGGTCATGAGCCTTTTGATAATAATGGAAGGAGCATCGCAGACGCCCTCCGTTACGTCAGAAAGAACAGTTTCGTATCCAATCGAAATTCTTCTAAACTTGTTATTCTTATAACATATGGGAACTCAGACAATAGGTAATTTTTTATATGTGAGTAAAAGTAAAAATAGCAACGCCAACGCTGCAAGATACGCCCGTCGGGGTATTTATTTCTTGTAAATAATTTTGTGAGTGCAATTATGTCAGTTTTAGTCTCATGATGACTTGACCTTTACACGTAATTTCTCAATTAACATGATTAAGAGATAAAAAAAAAACAGAAAAAGAAACATTGTAAGAAATATGAACGAACATGTGTTTACCTTTGACCCCTAACCTTAAAAACATTGGGTCCTTTCACTTGCTTAAGTCAACCCACATGGGAAATTTGAAGGTCCTAGGGCAGAGAGCCATTCTAAGTTCAAGGTCCATCACTCTACAGAAAAAAATTGTCAATTGATCACAAACTAAAACTGGATCTGTAATTTATTATCCTGAGTGTATAAGTTTCAATTCAATAGCTGCATAAGCTGCGAAAAATAGTCAGAGAAACTGTAAAATTGTCAAAATTTTCTATGCTGAAGGCTCATAACTCTGCGAGAGATAGGTCAATTTTTCCGGAACACGAACTGGATCTTTGATTATCTATGATAGGGGCATCTATGAAGTTTCAATTCAATAGCTGCATAAGCTGTGAAAAAAGTACAGACAACTGAAAAAAAAAATGTGTAAAATTTTTATGTTCAAGGATCATAACTCTGCCAGAAATAAGTCAATTTTCCCGGAACTCGAACTGGATATGTAATTATTTATTATAAAGGCATATATGAAGTTTAAATTCATTAGCTGCATAAGCTGCGAAAAAAGTCCAGACAACTGAAAAATTATTGTAAATTTCTATGTTCTAGGGTCACAACTCTGCTAAAAATAGGTCAATTTTACAACACTCGAACTGGATCTGTAATTATTTATTGTAAAGGCATATATGGTAAACTTCTTCAAATTCAATATGAAGTTTCCATTCAATAGCTGCATAAGCTGCCAAAAAAGTCCGGAAAATTTTAAAATTGTTGAACATTAATTTGTTCAAGGGCCATAGCTCTGATAGAAATAGATCAATTTTTCCGAAACTCGAACTGGATCTGTAATTATCTATTTCAAAGGCATATCTGAAAGTTCGTTTCAAAAGCTACATAAGCTGCGAAAGAAGTCCGGAAAACTTTAAATTGTCGAAAATTTCTATGTTCAAGGGCAATAATTTTGCTAAAGCTGGATCCTACGCCGCTTGATATCAAGTCCTGTTTCAAGTTTCAATCCAATATCTTGAAAGGCTTCAGAAAAACAGTCCGAAAAACATGACCTCGGACAGATGGATGGACGCACGGACGGACGGACGGACAGACAGACGGACAGACGGACGGACTCATGGGTAGTGTCATAACATAATAGGTCCCGTCTTGAGACGGGAGTGTTAATAAAAAAAAGCAAAGCCCAAATTTCGGTCTTTTCGAAATACTGAGTTACTTTCCATTTGTGCAGGTATCCCACGTAAACATTGTGACGTCATCAAATTCCTTTACAAACGTCATGCTTATAACCCTGTTTCTCCTAATTTTACGTTTGTTTCCATACAATTTGATGAAATCATTACTTGACGTCGGATACCTGCATAAACGGAAGGTAACTCTGTATTTCGAAGAGACCGAATATTAATTAATCGGCATACACAACCTTGGAATTTAGATAAAACGACAAGCCTCAATCACTACTTTCTCTAACAGAATGGATAGTTTTCGTTTTTTTTTTTTTCCCTTACAAGGCTTACGTAGTCTTATTCTTACGGCTAAACAACAATTGCAATTCCTAGATATTCAAATAAGATTACGTCCATGTAGAAGGTAAATGATTCTCGCTCCCTTGCAACACCCGTCCCTTACACAGTGCAGAAAATGTACACATGATTCGAATACATAAAATTACGTGTTTTTCGATGTTTCAAATCTAATATATGATTCAATATTTTTGAGAACATGACACCGTGAAACTAATACTTTATTGTTCAAGAATTCAGTATCTTACAGATTTTTATCGTACGAATGTAGATTCTATTCGAATTGAAAGAAATCATATATGCATATATGACAACAAGAATCATTTCTATCCCTTTAATCCAACGAACCGGATGTGGCGAATTTGTATTTCATGAACATCGCTATTTAAGTAAGAGGGTACAGACATTATTTCAAAATGACTCTTGAGACTTTCGAATTATTTTTCAAAGTAGGACAAATCAAGATAACCAATTTAGGAATGGTAGCTGAGGAATGTAGGTGATATTCGATGTTAAATGTTTCAGGGTCAAACGTATATATACAAAAGTTCATCCTTGAGGAATATTATAGGAAAATATTTTAGGCTAGAACCATAAAAAAACCGGATTTAACAACTAACCGGATATAACTTTTCCTGCACGGCCAAAAGTTAATACGGAAGTGATCCAACTCTTTACCTTCTTGAAAAAAAGGGGTAGGTTCACTTACTCCCAAGATCGGCCCTCAAATTTTGCGATAAATAACTTTATGAAACTTATGATTAAGCATGTCTTATATTTATCTCAAATACCTGTCGAAATAGAAAGTAAACATTTTTCATTGTCAAAACGTCACATGCATTAGTTATGACGTCACATATTGACGTCATTTGCTCTGCATGACGGAAAATGATGGAAAATCGCCATTTTTTTTGCATCAATCATTAAAATTAGTATCGGCGCCAACCCTCACCCAACATAAATTTTATGCAGATCAAAAGATAAATTGCAAACGTAACTTTTTATATGAAAATTAGTTTGGGTAAGGGGTGGCGCCCTACTTGTTTTCATAAATTTTGACCAGATTTATGCCAAATTCTTAGGATTTATCAGCGTTTTACGACTTTAAGCCGATTTTGAAGTCATATCTTTCGATGTATTGCACGTATGTTAAGATATTTATTTGGTATTCCAAACAACCACACATTAAACTTCCTTGATACGGAATACAATCAAAATCTTAAACATTCTAAAATAAGGGCCGATTTTCCATGTTACCCAGCTGCTCCTTTCCAATCAATTCTAATGCACCAAACACGCGCAATGTGGACAATTTAAGATGGGTCCGTACTAATAGATTTAACAGATAAAATTTGTATTCAAAGGGTTTTTCCTAAACAGAATGCTATTTTTTATCAAAGACACACTACATTTTACAAAGGTACCCTTGCACGTTAATATTATACAAATATGTTCTGCGTATGAGTTCAATATGCAAAAATAGTGCACGGCTACGACATATTATATTGACCGAGGCCGAAGGCCGAGGTTAATATACTGTGTTGTAGCCGTGCATTATTTTTGCATATTGAACTCATACCAAGTCCATCTTTGTTATATCATATAATCGCAATCCTCTGTTAATATCTATATCTTACGAGAGGTCTGTTTTACTATCCAAAATATAATCACTTAAAATGTTTTACCACAAAAGAAGGTCTATGTTTTTTATGTGCAAAAAACAAAAAACAAAAAAAGAAAAGAGAAGAAAAAGAAAAGATAAAAAAAAAGAATCTATGTCACTCAGTATTTTAGAGACTTGATATCACAAAAGAAAACATTCTTCTCGTCATATCGCTTCTCATTTTGCGCCGTATTTGACATCATTGGTGTTACGACGTCAATGATCATATGACGTCAAGTACACATCAAAATGTACCTGTTGCATGATATTGGTTCATCAAACATCTTTATGTTTCATGATTTATCGGAATCATTACCCAATCGTGAGTAATTCATTCTTTTTCTCCCGATTCTAGATGTAGAATCGAAAGTGGGGCGCATAGCTATGCAATATCATAAAATACGGAACCGCTAGCCAGCAATCTGATTGGTTGATACAAATCACTTATATGATATTATATTGTATATCCCACGTTTTGCAAAAAAAGAACTGTTGCAATTTTTTCATATTGCATCGTTTCATAAGATAATGTATATAGATGGTGAAAATCACATACAGGTACATGTATAGAGCTTTAGAAATGATTAAGATATGGCTCCAACATAAGGGTACCCTCTAATAATTTCATCACAGTTTCGACTAAGAATATATACTATATGAAGGGTGTGTATATTGATAGATTGCTCTTTATTTTGTTTATTTTGGCTTTTAAGGCCTTTATCTGCGTTTTTCAATGCGCAGGTTCCTCTGAAACCATCACTTGTAAAAATCGTTATACGCAGACTGCTGTGTATAAGGAGAAACCAATAACGGTTCGGGTAGGGACCCGCCTTAATACTGCTTTTTTATATTTAAATTATAAAGAAATCAATTTGTAAAGTATGAAATATATATCGTGCTGCATAATACATGTATCAGTTTACTGGAAAGTTTTCCTGAATAGCACGATGTATAGAATTATGAACTTCCTCCTCATGATTGAATTAAAACACAAATTTTTACGAAATTTGTAAAAAAAAATTGCGCTGCCCTCGCCAGTTTACATACTAATTGAACTTTCTGTCACCCCCCTCATCCATACTCCATTTCTTGAAAGAAAAATTTTTAAATATGCATAAAATGGGAAAGCTACGCATTAGTTATTTATTTGACAAAATGTTCTTACGCGTATAAATCCCTGCTATGAATGATGTATTTTATCAGGTAGTATTTAAAAAAGACGTCTATTCCACGACGTGTGTTTGCGAAGTAGCTCAAGCGGCGGATCCTAAAACTGAAAATGTCGCCCAGGTCTAGTAATAAAGACATTCCAACGGGAATCGAAAATTTCAGATTTAGGAGGGAAATGAAATTAGAATTTTGCCTAGTTAGAAAGTATATGTATGAAGGAGATACAAACATGATGGAAATACATACATTCTTTTTATAAGTTGGGGGCAATACACTACAACTTTCTGTCTCTCTCTCTCTTTCTCTCTGCTTTGATTACTGAAAGTGTATGTCTTATTTCGTCATTTGACTTATTTAATGTAGCATCTTAAACAATCCTTTTTTTGGTAATTTGTCTTGTTCTAAATTCTGATTTCGGGGCCAAAGTGCGACCCTTCTTGATTTTTAATAATACATCGAGAGAAATTAAATAAGCTAGAAGCTTCCTTTTCAGTCATATTTACATTGAAGTTACATACTAATACTTGCATTTCACATTTCATTCGAGAGTTTGTGTTTTTAATTGATAAATATTTGTCCCACAATAGATTCCGTTCTTGCTCTTTTCTCTGGAGATTGTAGATTGATTACGTAAGAGTTGTCCTTCGTGTTTCTATGATACTGTGTAATTGTCTCTATTTGTTCGGTCACATTTTCTTTTGTCGTGAGAAAAATTAAACAGAAGTGTTCCAACTCTATACCTTCATGAAGAAAATTCAAAACCATTTTTTCTGCACCAGACACGTGTTTCGAATATCAAATTCTCATCAGTGATGCTTCCAGCGGAGCCACCAAAATTCATTTCAGTAGCGCCCTATTTTACTTTTTGAATTTAGATTTGTACATTTACTTTACATAGAGTGCGCGGCTCCAAATTTCCTGTAGGGAAATATATGTTCAAAATAGCATTGGAGGGATGGTGCTAAGATGTTAACCTCCTTTAATTTCGACTTTTGATGATTTCCTATACTAAATTTTGACTCCGTGGCCAAAGTACGAAATTGTTTTAAATAAGATCGAAGTTTCCTTCTCAATCATATTAAATTATATATAAATACTTGCATTTGTATAATATATATATATATATGTAATGTAAACGTCTTCAAATTGAATAGCATCATTTAAGAACAGATAAATTGGCAGCGTGGACCAGACATGCACGTTTCGGGTACATAACCCTCATCAGTGATCCTAAATCTAAACAATGTAATATGCCATGCTCTTTGTGATTTTTTTTAATATTTCTAAACTTGACAAATTAAACCAGCGCGCAGTTTATACATGTATCGTTCTTGCACTGGCTCTTCGATATTGTTAATAAATTAAGTGATGTCCTTCATGTCATTTTATCCATCGTTTCGGTCGCTTTTTCTTTTGTCGTGATTAAACGTTCCGCTATTTTCACTTTTCGGGATCTCTTCTCTTCGCGTATTTTTCAAGATCTTGTTTGCTATTGATTGTATTTTTTCTAATTTGTGTTTATGTTTCATTCACTTATCTGGAATCAATCACTATTCAATTAATGTTTGAAAATGTGCGACGAAAATCCTTTACACAATTGTGGAGATTTGGTTCATCATGTCTATTTATAAGAAGGTTTTGCGTTTAAAAAAATTATGTCAGTCCGATGCAAATTATAGAATTGACTGTTATGAATGACGTCATTTGATTGTTTGTGGGCAAAATGTCCTCCTACTAAGAGACAAATGGTAACCGAACAGAAATTAGCATGAACGTGTACATACCTTTTTTTAGTCCCCTACCGGCAACGCCGAAGGGGACTCTTAGTTTCCTCTCGGTCTGTCTGTCTGTCCGTCCGTCCGTCCGTCTGTCCGTCTGTCCGTCTGTCCCATTTTCAGTTTTCCGGACTTTTTTTCGCTGTTGTTGCATATATTGAACTCATTTTTGGTATGTGGATATATCTCAATGTGATACAGATCAAGTTTGAGTTTGCTTTTGATTGACCTAATTTTACAAGAGTTATGGCCCTTGGACATAGCAAATTTTATGAAAAATTCAGTTTTCCAGACTTTTTTCTGCTGTTGTTGCATATATTGAACTCATTTTTGGTATGTGGATATATCTCAATGTGATACAGATCAAGTTTGAGTTTGCTTTTGATTGACCTAATTTTACAAGAGTTATGGTCCTTGGACTTAGCAAATTTTATGAAAATTTCAGTTTTCCGGACTTTTTTCCGCTGTTGTTGCATATATTGAACTCATTTTTGGTATGTGGATATATCTCAATGTGATACAGATCAAGTATGAGTTTGCTTTTGATTGACCTAATTTTACAAGAGTTATGGCCCTTGGACTTAGCAAATTTTATGAAAATTTCAGTTTTCCGGACTTTTTTCCTCTGTTGTTGCATACATTGAACTCATTTTTGGTATGTGGATATATCTCAATGTGATACAGATCAAGTTTGAGTTTGCTTTTGATTGACCTAATTTTACAAGAGTTATGGCCCTTGGACTTAGCAAATTTTATGAAAATTTCAGTTTTCCGGACTTTTTTTCGCTGTTGTTGGATAAATTGAACTCATTTTTGGTATGTGGATATATCACAATGTGATACAGATCAAGTTTGAGTTTGCTTTTGATTAACCTAATTTTACAAGAGTTATGGCCCTTGGACTTAGCAAATTTTATGAACATTTCAGTTTTCCGGACTTTTTTCCGTTGTTGTTGGATAAATTGAACTCATTTTTGGTATGTGGATATATCTCAATATGATACAGATCAAGTTTGAATTTGCTTTAGATTCACCTATTTTTACAAGAGTTATGGCCCTTGGACATGTTGGACTTAGCAAATTTTATGAAAAGTCCAGTTTTCCTTTTCTTCAGTTCTATTGCAAATAAAGCACTGATTTTTGGTAAATGAATACATCTCAGTGTGATACAGACCAAGTTTGAGTTTGGTTTCCATTGGCCTATTTTTACAAGAGTTATGGCCCTTGGACTTAGCAAATTTCATGAAATTTGCAGTTTTTCGGACTTCTTCTTGCCTGTTATTGCAGATAATGAACTGGTGTTTTTGTATGTGAATACGTTATAGTGTGCTGCAGATTTGAGTTTAATTTAGATTGACTAATTTTCACAAGAGTTATGGTCCTTGGACTTAGCAAATTTTGTGAATTCAGTTTCCCAGACTTTCTTGGCTGTTGTTGCAGATGATGAACTGATGAACAGAGATGCAAGTCATAAATTAATGCCGCCGGTAGGGGACTTATATCGCACAGCGATCATTGCATTTTTAAATTATGCGAATGTCAATAGCACAGGATAAAAAAGACAAAATATAAACTAGTGTTTTGATATTTTCCAACATTCAATGATAAATTACTTTTATTTTTGAGTTTTGATGCAAATAAAACATCAACATTCACATTGAAACAACGTTTCTCTTCGTTGCTATTGCAAAATTATCTCACTCGCAAAAATGAAAGCAATTTTAGACCATATTTAGAGTCCTTTACTTACTAGGTCATTGAACTTTAATTCAAAATGATGATATTGTATTAATTCATTTATTACGCAGACTTTTCATTACGTGAAAGAATTTTTTTGAAAATATTCAGAAAATACCCCGTTGCTATGAGAACAATGAGATAAAATGCACTAAGTCCCACTTTGAATCCTAGGATACGGGCATCCAAGGTTAAGTCATCTGAGACATTATCAATCTTAAATAAAGTTAAGACTTCGTTTTATCGCATATGTAAAAATATTTATGATGTTTCGTTTATTGGGGAAAGGCTTCAAAAACATTAAAAATGCCCAAAAAGGCTTATCTTTATATTGTATTTAATGTACAATTTTCACTTTCTGGGATTTAAAATAACTGTTCTAAAAACATAATAATAAGGTGACCTTTTTTATTGGTCCTTACTTATGTTTGAAATTTCATCAAAATCGGAGACCATGAGTGCCGAAATTGTTTAAACGGTTATAGAGAATTGGCATTAATGACAAATAATCTTCATGCAAAATAAAGAAGCTCTGAAATTTGTTAATTAGACCTTCTTTAATGATTAAACATCAAAGAAGTACCTAACCGTTATTTAGTCTCAAAGTCGAGAAGGCAAAGCAAAATCGTGAGAATTCCTATCGAAACGGTTGCGAACCCCGGAATGAACAACATTCCTAAGTGAGACCAGGTGCGCGGGGAGTTATTTTAATGTAGAGAAATTTACTTCTATACCTGGCCTTTGATATTTTCAAATGAAGCACTTATTTCACAATTTTCATACGGAATTGCATCTGAAATGAAAGAATTTGAGCTCCTTGATTTCACAATTTTCAACAAAGCTGAAATGACTGATGTGTTTTCCCTGCTGGAAATGCTGAGTCTTCCCTTGAAACCACAACTTTCTTACAGTTTCAGAATTACCCTACTATTTAGACACTTTCGTTCTTTTTACTTTTATATGCGATTTGAACAATGATAGAAACATTACGACCAAACAAATTGTTTTTCGAAAGACATTTTATTACTTTTAGTTCAAAGGCAAGAGTAAAAGTGAAAACAAAAAATGAATCGAAGTACATGTACATATTGATCCACAAGAAATGAACGTGAAAAAGTATAGAATTCAGTTGTTATTGCTCAAATTTGGTCAGAAAAATAAAAAAGAATAAAATAACTTTTATATACTGAATGACAGACTAAAAAAGGTAAACACACGAGCCACAAATCAGTTTTTGGGATTTTTCTTTTTTTTTTGCGAAATTGAAAAATTCTTAGAAAGAATTTATTTTAACAGGTATGCTACTGAGAGAGAGGCAAAAGCTTTGAAAAATGCAGGAGTTAAGATATTTTCTGTTGGTGTTGGATATAGAGTTGACAAATCAGAACTTCAGACAATTGCATCAGGAATTAACCATGCAATCTTCGTCAGGGATTACTCTTCGCTACAGGAAGTTTACATACCGCTCTCGAAAGGAAATTGCAATTTAAAAGGTATTTATGCAGTTGAATCAAACAAGAGAGTGTTAAGTCAGATAAAAAAGCTTATCGAAGATGCTTTTAGGATTGAGAGATTCTACATCATGTAACAATCAAACATACATGCTACATGTAAAGCCTTTTTCATGATACTTGTTTGTGGGTCCTATACATGTAGCATCATATCCCACCAATTCTGTTACGTCTTTCTGTACATTTATGGACATTACAATTTTCTCACTCTGTGCCCATATTACATTGTTTAAACTGAGGGTCACTTTTGAGGGCTAAGTACCCGAAACGTGCATGTCTGGTCCATGCTGCTAATTCATTTACTCTTAAATGATGCTATTCAATTTGAAGACGTTTAACATTTGTACCGCTTGGTGAGTTTCACTACTGGTGGACCGAGGGCACATGTAGCCTTATTCGTTCAGCTTCGGTTGATCGCTTCATCAATGCACGCATTCGAAAATTTCTGTCATCAAAATTCCTTGAAATTCTTAAACGTGAGTCCTGTAGCATCATATCCCGCCCACTCTGCTACGTCTTTCGGTACATTTATGGATATCATAACTTTCTCAATTTTTGATCATATTACATTGTTTGTATTGAGGATCACTGACGAGGGTTAAGAATTTGAAAGGTACATGTCTAGTCCATGCTGCAAATGTATATGTTCTTAATTGATGCTATTTAATTTGAAGACGTTTAAATTTTGCATAAACAACAATTTTATCGTTAATGTTTCAGCTAAGATGCCTTGGTCTTCAAGTATAGAATACTCACCAATCTCTTCGAGTTTTGCTTATTTTCCGGCACACTCTTTGGATATCGAGACTGCCTCTTACATGATGTTGTATTACACAAAGAACAAAGAGTATTCAAAGGGACAGAACATACTGAAATGGATACTGAAACAAAGGAATGTCAACGGAGGCTTCTCATCTACTCAGGTTTTATATTTCGTAAAATACTTCTAATAATATAACTCCATTAAATTTGATTACATGCATTTAACTTTATGTGTATCGTGTGATAAAGCGAATCTCAAATGATGTCTCTATTTTATTTGACGTTTTTAGACTAAATGTGTGATTTTCATCATCTTGTGACAATTTGCATAATCATTTAGGATGATCCATGAATATGACATGGCGATTAATTTCATTCTTTTTTACTTCGTCTGATGAGACAGATCGTAGATCTTCTACAGAACGAAGTTGCAAATAAGCTAGTATATTATTTTGGTTTATCTTCATCCACTTTGCTTCAAGTATATGTAACACATATGTAGATTGTCAAAAAGATGCATGCACCTTGCATAATGTAATTTTGCTGTCATAAAGACTGCTTAATTCAATCAGAATTCAGAGATGGACATCGTGTTAAAATCACGGGGAAGCTAATATCTCACAATCCCCTTGGGACAGAAGAAATGAAAACATTCGGAAGGGATGGTTTGAAAAACGGAAATTTTAATGGTTAGCAATCATTTAAGCAATAACCAATGAGCTGAAAATGCACATTTTTTATGCCCGTTTTTGACGGGACGTAATATGTTATGGCGATGTCCGTGCGTATGACCGTCCGTCCGTCCGCATATGGAACTCAATAACTCGATTTTCATGATCAGACTGTGGAAGGGAAGCCGTCATTCCATTTTCCTTACAGAGTTATGGAACTTAGATTTTTTGGTATCATGAAAATATGCAAAAATAGTTAAAAGATCATTAAAAATCTAGTTTAGGGTAAAATGTTTTGGAAACTTGTACTTCAAGTAGAAAGATCCATGTTCTTTCATATATCTAACAGGTTTTTAATTTTTGTCGCAAAATTGAGAAATTACGTGTAAAGGGAGGGGGCTTTATGTACATACACGTTAAACCGACGGTCAAAGTATAGGTGCATGGAACGCAATATCTTGAATATGCAACAATGGATTTTTTTGATAATCATACACAGTGAAGAGGAAGTCGCCTTTCGAATATCAGGTTTATCCTGTTTGTAGTTACAAAGTTATGGTACTTAGATTTTTTCATTGTGGTGAAAATATACTACAATAGCAAACAAATATTCTTTAAAAAATCTTTTGTGTGTGTGTGTGTGTGTGTGTGTGTAAATGTTTTGAAAATTTGTATTCTTCAAGAAGAATGTTCTTTAACACATGTAACAGGTTTTTATTCATTTCTTTTTTTAATTTTTGGTCCCATTTTCAAGAACGTATGTGGAATGGGAGGGGTGGGTTATATACACAAACATGTGCATGTAACACCAAGGGCAAAGTAAAGATGCATGGGGCGCAATAAATATATGCGTTAATATATTTTCATGATGTTTATACACCGTTATAAGAATGTGATTCTCATGTTCATAAAATTTGTCGCTACGAAGATATGATACTTTTTTTTTTTTTGGTATTTGACAATAAATCCCGACGGGTGTATCTTAGGTTTTATTAAGATTTGTCACATTGATGCAACAGTTCACGAAATGGTTATTTAGGAATTTCCAGAAATAGTGGCATCAGAATTTACATATTCAATTTCTCGAAAAAAAAACCTCTTTAATGTATATACTTGAAAAGGTCTTTATGAGACGATCATTTTGATTAAAATCGGACTTTGTTATTGACAACAACATTTATGAGTTAAAGGAGATCCTGACGATAATCTCAACAGCACTCACAATAGAGCACAAAATTAAACATCGACGGACCCCTAGCAAGCTAGAGGTGGGACCAGGTGCCCGGGAGGAGTAAGCATCCCCTGTTGGCTAGCCGCACCCGCCGTCGATGTTAATGAAGCATGGAAATGAAAATATATAAAATTCATGCACTGTCTGACGTTATGTCTATATAGAAAGAGCTATGGCCACAATGTCAGGGAAGTATATTTAAAACACTTACTGTCAAATGACTGATTTATGACTGATCTATTTATGACTGATTTTTAATTTTTTTTGTGATTTTACTTCTTACATGTAGCTTTGAATTTATGTATTATAGGAATGTTTGGTATCAAATTATTCAGAATAACGATTTGAAAATGAAAGAAAACAAAAATACGTCATAATTTTTCAACAACAAGAGACGTGGCTATATTCAATAAGATGAACAGTTACTTCCGTAGGTTTTCGTTTCTTTTGTCCCACAGTGTATGTTAGGTAAGAACTTCCCGCGTTTTAACACAATGACAGATAGAGTGACAGTCAATAATTGTACTCTTCGGGGGTATTTTAGTTTTTCATTTTTCATCCCTTGTTTCATTACATGCTTTAGAGACTTTTTCATTTTGAGATTTTCATGGATCAGTTTTGAGATGTTGACTATGACGAACCTAACCTTAAACTGTATTTTTAGGATACTGTTTTGGCCATCCAAGCTATGTCTGAGTTCGTTCGAGTAACCAACGGAGGAATGGGAAGTTCCCAAAATGTGAGCATTGATGTTGATGCCGATTCCGAATCACATCACTTCAATGTGAATACAGGCAATCGCTTAGTCCTTCAGAGCTTTCAAGTAAGAAATAGTTCAAATTCTATTGAAATAGCTAAATGTCAGGCTGCAACAACATTTTTTTATCAATTTAGATTTTTGAATTGTTCTACTCGCGATATGAAGATGGGTCCTTTACATGTTCTCTACTAGGTACTGTTTATTTTATTTTCAGCCATCAAATGTCCCTACACAGGTCAATATCTCAGCGACAGGACAAGGCACTGCATTGGTGCAGGTGACTACGAAATTCCACTTTCATTTTTTCTGTAAAGTGTCTTACATGTATCTCTTGACATATAAATAATAAATGACCAATGAAATTGACTTAGTTACATATTTATCTTGTTCGATTTTTTTTTCTAGGTTTCTGTCAACTACAATGTCAAGGAACAATTCGAAAAGCCCGTATTTACTTTAAATGTAACAATCACCAATGAAACACTTCACGCAGTCACAACAAAGACGTGCACGAGGTAAAATCTCTCTTCAAATGAGAAAGTTTTATATATTCAAGCCATTCGAAACTTAAAAATGAAAGGAAAACTACCTTTGCTTATGAGAAAATCAAGTGTTACTAATTTCATCAAAGTAATATTTAAAACTGTACGAAAACCTGAAAGGTGTCCAACTTTCCATTTCAATTCAAATGAATGAAAATAATTCGAGATAAGCAATATTTTACATTTATTTTCGATAATTTTAAGAACTGAGCTCTGAATAGGGTATTCGTCTTGGTTTTCATCTAATTCGACCTAAGGCATTACACATGAAACATTATTAGTTCAATTACGCATGTAAGTACCTTGATGTTAATTAAAGAACATTTATTTCAAATATGTATTCAAAGACAACTTTCATCTCCTTTTTGCGAATCGAATCAATCTACGCCTATTTAATTTGTTTTCCGGGTTTTTTTATTCATAAAAATCGAAGCTATAACGGAACCGGCGTGGGATCAGGGATGTCTATCATAGAACATGGTGTTTTATCTGGATTTGAAGTGGACATTGAAGACGTCACAGCGAATGTTTATATCAAAAAGATAGAAATAGACGACAAAATGATCAACATCTACTTGGATGAGGTATCATTCTTCGTGAAGTAAATGTATCATCAATCAAGACGTTGCTAGAGAACAAATTAGAAAAACAAAGATTTTTTTTTCAGAACTTGATACAGACATAAATGTGATAAAATGGTTCTTTCCTACGTCAAATCGGATGCTTATTAATATCAGAGGCAATTAGAAAGACATTCGAATTCTCATGAAATGTTTTAGCAATTTCAAATCATTTCTTCTACTACTGAAATTGTGGTCAATTTTTCTTCTCATTTCATATTTATGAGAGTTAAAAACTTCAAGTACTCAGATTTTGTTCTAAGAGCTAGACGGCTTTCAGTTAAGCTTCTCAGTCAAGGATTCATTTGTGACCGACTAACATCGTCACTGAGGAAGGTCTATGACCGATATGGGAAAATGGTAGCACACTATGACGTCCCCTTGTCCAGAGTCATAAATGATATTCTGACGTAGACATTTTATGCCATGACATACCAATTTATACGTTTGTCTTTCTTTGTGGGAGGTACCGATTGTTACCCTCTAAAATGATGCTAATGAATTTAAAACGTTAAACATTCCTACCGAATTGTGGGATTTACGAATTGTGACCTTTCTATCAAATTGAAGTAGCGGGTGTTGCATGCAAGCAGGAGATGCTCACTCCTCCTGGGCACCTGATCTCACTCTTTTGCACGAAGTTCACTTCTCTGGTAGATTTTTTATTTCTGTTCCTTTGACTTAGTTCTGGTTGTATCCTGGTTTTCTATGCCCTTGGTTAGATCATTTTGATTAACGATTTTGTACTTCTTTATAGGGATATGCTTTTTTCACATATGCTTTGTTTCTTTAACAGATAACTACCACTCCAGCGTGTGTAACAGTGGTAGCACAGCGTACAACAATGGTGGCCAAGGTGAAGGAGGCTCCAGTTAGAGTTTATGACTATTATAAACCAGGTAGGCTTCATGATAAATTAGGAATTATCAACGTAATTAGGCGATAGAATAATCAGAATATATGGTACATGTATATAATAATATTTTGTGTGCCATTTGATATCATGAAATCAAGAGACATTAAATCAAAGCAAGATTTCTTAAAAGTAGGATTCTTATGAAGAGATGGATTTAACGATTTTTAAATTATTTTTTTGTCCGTCGTTATTGTTATTTTTGTGCGAATAGCACAAAGCGATTGCCTGATTTCTTCACTCATGGGAGCCCTGTCTACTGAATATGTATAAACGATGTTACTCTGTTTACATGTACCTTGGGACTGCGTCAGCGTCATGATCGGTATAAAGTCTGATCACTGTCTGAATCAATGAATTATATCTATATGAATCGAGCTGTTGTGTTATGTACATACATAAGCTAATAAAAATTGCATCTGTATGTACTGAGATGAACACAGTGTGTTGGAGACCCCTTTCCATTACCAGATGATTATCTGTTTTAGTGGACAATATATAAATGAAACGGTGCTATCGATGAAGATATTAAGTTGAATCATTGAAACGTAAAACTAACTTCAAGTAGGCTTATTTTGCCCCTCTTCACAAAATAAAATCTGTATACGACGGAAAAATTAGGAACTTCCGTCATGAAATATGATATTTTAAACAATTATGAAAAATAAAAGATCAAAACATTCCCGTTTAGGATGTATCATGTTTTTATATACTAAAAAAGAAGTGAATTTTCCTTCAAATTCTTAGCACACACCTAGCATTGAACATGAAAGGTAAAAGAGAGAGTGGGGATCAAATTAGAAAATAAGATTCGTCTTCTTTCCTTGTATATGGAATCATCAAACGATAGTCATATTGGATTGTAACTCATTTGTACTTTTTAGAGGGGGAGGGATAGATTTAATGCGATGTTATTTAATTTTCATGTTCACTGTCAGACATCATCTTTCAATTCATTACGACAACATTATGCATTTGCATTTTAGTTCTGTCTTTATACGTCCATAAATTGGCCTACGAAGGTGTTCAGGAACAAATATAACTTTGAAAACACAATATTTTGTCATACATTGTAAGTGATATTATTCTGGCTATTCGCACTCAGTACCTTTAGTGCTTTGATTTTGATATTGCTGGCATCAACATGTAAAAGTTTTCTATATTTTCACTGTGCTGTTTCGGTAAATGATTTTTACGGTGACAACTTTGCGTACTTACTTACCCTATGATGATTAGCATTTGTCTACATCAAAGTCGATTTTGAATCATTTAATTTGTATTCGGATGGAGTTTTTAATATGAACACTCCATTGAAAGCATTTTGACAGAATTTTTATTTAAACTGACTCCCAAAAGAATCGATATATGGTTGTATTCCGAACAATTTCAATCAATATTTGAAATATGTGGATTTTTATGATAAAATGTTTACATTTTCATAATTTGCATGCGATATGCAGTAGCAATGTAAAACGTCTTTAAATTCAATAGCATCATTTAAAACCTGATAAATTTACAGCATGGACCAGATATGCACGTTTCGGGTACCAAACCCTCGTCAGTGATTCTCAGTCTAAACAATGTAAAATGGCTAAAAAGTATGAAAATTATTATGTCCAAAAATGAACCAAAAGACGTTGCAGAATGGGTGGGATCTGATGCTACAGGACCCACGTTTTAGAAATTTCAACAAATTTTGTAACAGAAACTTTCAAATGCGTTGAAGAGACAGACGATCAACTGAAGTTGATCGAACTTGGCTACATGTGCCCTCGGGAACTCTTGGTCCACCAGCAGTGACACTCACCAAGTAGTTCAAATGTAAAACGTCTTTAAATTCAATAGCATCATTTAAAACCTGATAAATTTACAGCATGGACCAGACATGCACGTTTCGGGTACTAAACCCTCGTCAGTTATCCTTAGTCTAAACAATGTAAAATGGCCAAAAAGTATGAAAATTATTATGTCCAAAAATGAACCAAAAGACGTTGCAGAATGGATGGGATCTGATGCTATAGGACCCACGTTTTAGAAATTTCAACAAATTTTGTAAAAGAAACTTTCAAATGCGTTGAAGAGACAGACGATCAACTGAAGTTGATCGAACTTGGCTACATGTGCCCTCGGGGACTCTTGGTCCACCAGCAGTGACCCTCACCAAGATGTCTTGGTTTAATCCAGGTGAATTAAACAACGTGTTCGATAGAATGTGATTTCACAAAACAAAAAATCTCCAAAAAAAATGTCTCCCTTCAAATTCAAAATTAATGTCAAAATTAAGGGGTATGGACAAAAGTTTATCGGCCATATTGGATTTGACGTGAAGCATACTTGAAAATCTGTCGTTCTGCAGAGTTAAGACTCCAATCTTAACCATTTTAATACTAAGTTTTCTTTACCTCAACATCGTCATTTTCCCATCATTTTAAACAAAAACTGCATCAATATTTTCACATGACAACCATTTGAACTTAGTGCACCGAACTGCGCAGCTACAGGTTTGCAGGATTCATGATTAATACTGTAACCTACCTTAAACGTTACTATCATCATATGTCTACAAACATTTGTCCTCCAATTTTGATCATACTTTCTCAAAATACCGGGTATCTTCATTTTACACGCAAGGGGCTAGTAGCCATATCAACATAGAAATGAAACCAGGGGCGGATCTCCGGAATGTTGCACATTTGTAATTTGTCACCTATAATTCACATGACTATCCCACTTTTCTAATATATATCATGTAAATAATTAATAATTGAGTCGCAAACAGTCGAAGTTCTAGTGATTTACTCCAGGAACTAAAAAAAATCGTTTATTTTTTCTACCTATGTTGGGGCGGATCGGCACATGAAAATGGCTACCTGTAAAAACTCGTGTTCGAAAAGACACCGTGTTGTATTAACAAGAGATTTATATGATAATGAGACCTTGTACTCAAAATCGAAGGACAAATGGTTGTAGATATAGTATCAATGTTAGTAATGTTTAAGGTAAGTTATAGTATTAATCATAAATTCTTCTGAGGTGCAGCTGTGCAGTTCGGTGCATGAATTTAAAAAGTTTCTTATGTTAAAATCTTAATGTAATTTTCCGTAGAAAATATGGGAAAATGTAGGTTGAGAATACTTGGGATTAAAATAGTTGAAGTTGGAGCCATGACTCGGTGTAAGGAAAGATTTTCATTAACACACTACATAAAATCCAATATGGCGAATAACGGTTTGTCCATACCCCTTAATCTAAGAACAGCGACGACAAGCAGTTGGAATGTTAGAAGCAGGTCTTCGTCATTCTGACGTTGCAGCGTAGTTCCGAGAAACGCAAATCGTTGTTTAGCTAGCCGTCAGAGGATGACTGGATCAATCGTCGGCCTGTAAGACCCTGTGTAAGCACCACAGAACAGTGTGACGTCACATCTACTTAATGTCTCTACGGCTCACTTAATAGTGGCTTAAACGCAACAACATGAGCGGTTCCGCTTAGAGACCTACAGAAAGCGGAATGAAGACTCGATGTTCCTGCAAAGGAATCGAATTTACCAAGAATGGATAGATTTGTGATTTTCTTAATGCGATCCTTGCTTTTAGCAAAGGTATTGCGTAATGGTCATGCGATGAAATGAACATATGTTCCATGAAAGAATCTGTTCATGATCTGAATTTAAATCATCCAATTTGAAAAATTTATAAATTTGCGTTTGTATTTGGTAAATTTATTTCTTTTTATTTATATGTAACAGAAAGGAGGGGATCTCCAACAACGTTTCTTTTTTGGAGTCAGTATATATTAGTCTTTAGATAAGGAGGGGTCAAATTTCATATCTTATGTACAAAGATTCTGATAAAAGTAGGATGGGATGAAAAAGTCAAGGTTTCGTTAAGAGTACTGTTTTCTATTATACCTCTTTATAAATTGGTTATTTTTCATTCAGTCTTTGATTAGAATGATATAAATCACTTTCACTGTATGATTTCCAGTGTTTCTTGGTGGATGGGCCTCTTGATATACATGTACTTATTTTATTTTGTTCAAGGAATTCTGATCTAAAGGGTGTATATGTTCTCGATTGGCATTGATCATGAACATGTTTAATATTGGAATTGAGTCATTTTTATATGTTCTTACCATAACTATTATACTGATTGTCATCCTTTGTATTCAGTACACCAAGTTACTGCCTTCTACCTTCCAAAGACTCTGAAGGACAGCTCCTATTGTGATGTATGTAAGGAATGCAAGTGTGTAAGTATCCATATGAATAAAGTACCTGTTTATTTTGTTTTTAGGACGTTTGTTATGCTTTCTGCAATTCATTTACATCATTTACTGTCAAATTTGTTTTGTTTCTTAGAAACAATAGACCTTTCCCCTACTATCACAATTACCGTTCCGAAACTAGATTTCATAATGTAAAAGACCCAACATGACATAATTTTCAGGACTTTTGAATTGTGACCCACAAATGATAACTTTTACTTCGACGATGATTTCTTGATTTCCAAGGATTTAGATATGATGTCATAGTTAAAATGTTCGCCAAAATTTGTCATGCCGGAACTTAGAAATAATTGGAAGATCGACTATTGCTCAGAGAGATTGATTTGTATGACACTTCATTATGTTTCCGCAGCCGAAGAAATCTCTGGGACATTCAAACCTCTGAGCAGCTGTTGTACATGTATTTATTACTGTAACAATAAAACACAAAAAAAACCATGACTGCTTTTTTTTCTTTCTTGTTGTATTTCAGAGAAAATTAATCTCTTGAATATCTGCAATCCATATTTTTCACTTAAATACGCTTCTAAGTTAACCCTA
Source organism: Pinctada fucata (assembly GCA_028142955.1). NCBI lineage: Eukaryota > Metazoa > Mollusca > Bivalvia > Pterioida > Pteriidae > Pinctada > Pinctada fucata. The sequence continues at coordinate 20,516,240 of AP027104.1, forward strand.
CATAAAATGTGGAACCGCTCGTTTTGGCAAGGGAAAGTAAAAGTCTGTGTTGTTTATGGCGCCACCTTGGTTTTATTTAAACTGTTTGACATGAAGTACTGTTGACAAGGATTCAATCACCGAAATAAATGTCTAGTACAATAAAATTGGCATTTTAGATTATGTATTTCAATCTTCGCAATCAGCATAATATTCCATTCTAGCCAAGGTTTACTAATGTAATTTACATAGCCACTTCATCTGCTAATAATCCGGTTGATTGCAGCCATACGTCAGCAACTGTTGCTCGGTTCTTATTGTGTAGTCTGTTTTATCTTTTCAATCCATCTTAATGAATTGTTTTCATGTGTTGTAATGCTGTCTTTATTACTTTGCGTCCCTTGACATTTCAATTCGTTGTCTCTGTTGTGCTAGTCCAGTGTTTTTTCGCATTTGTGTATTTCGTTACACATTTGCTACTTGTGTAATGGTCGTCAAAAGTCGGCATCGGTTGCCAATTGGTCTCGTTGGTTTATGTGTAGACTTTTGTGTTTGATGTTTATATGTCGTATGTCTCTTTTTCGTCTCTTAGTATGTTAAAAGTCTTTAAATTCAATAGCATGACAAATATGGATAATGACCATATCCCTGTTTACAGCACAAAATCGATAATTCAGAAAATCAGAAACCGAAGGCATACAAAATCAGGATAAAACAGGAACCAAAGCAAACAAACAAAAACCTCCACCATATGAAAAGAAGCGAACTCCCGATATAAGAGTGCATCATTTAAAACCTAATAAATTTACAGCATGGACCAGACATGCACGTTTCGGGTACAAAACCCTCGTCAGTGATCCTAAGTCTAAACAATGTAATATAGCCAAAATGTATAAAAATTATTATGATTGTCCAAAAATGTACCAAAAGACGTAGCAGAATGGGTGGGATATGATGCTACAGGACCCACGTTTTAGAAATGCTCATTTTTGTGTGTTTTTTTTTTTTTTAGTTCATTCGATAAGTTGTCTTTCCTGTTTCTGTGCAGCTTTATCATTGTCTCCGCCTGGTTGTCCGATATTCTTTTCGAGCGAGAAAGCTATGTTTTGTAATTTTTTTTCTTCCAAAATTCCTGTGCCTTTCGATTGTTGTTTTATCTTTAAATCTGCATCTGGCTTTTGTTTTTGTGTTTGACTTTCATTCACTCACCATACCTTGTTCAATCGGAGGAGGTGGGGGCATTATATTTCTGTTGCGTTGTCTTTATCAATCATGCAGTGTCGTTTTTCTTATTGAAGACTTTTGGACTAGGATTTTTCGATTCTCAATTTGGTTATTAGTTTGATATGGGTTTCACTGATTGTACATGTAAAGGAGAACGAATTGTCCGACTCAGCTGCAAAGGAAGGGAGGGGATCTCCAACAAGATCCCGTTGCAGCACCAACAGCAACACACCAAAACACCCGATACAAAAACACAAAATACTATGAGACGGAAAAGAAAAAGTTCCATATCAAGCTCAAGTTTTGATGCTGTATAAACCTTTGGGCTCCAACGTTAAAAATGTATGCTTTGTAATTTTGTAAAAATAGGACACCTTTATGTAACAGTTTTCTTGTGTGTGTGTTTTTTTTTTTTTTTTCACTTAAACACAGAAGGACACGACACAGTGCGAAGATTCAAATTGAATGTGACAGATATTCAAGCTTATGATTTAAGCACTGTTTTACCCCCTTAAGTTTCAGGATATGTATAAAAAAATACTGCTTATTATATTTTCTTCACCATTTCTATTGGGATCTGAAAGCATTTGAAAAAAAACTTGAAGATTTAGGATTCAGATACGAGTTGCATTCCAACATCGTTACCTCGTTTATTCCGAAGGTATATGACCTTGGATTTCATATGAAACAATTTTTCTAGGATGTTATCACTTTAACTTGACATTTTGTGACAAATAAGACAGTTTCTTAAACTATTTCAGCGAACAGATATATCAATTTCACGTTTCATTGCTCTAATATTATTTGCCCTTTAAATTATAGGAATTCATTTGAAACATACAAAGTTAGAGGTCCAAGAAACATATCTTTAATATAAAGACAAAACGAAATTAAGAATATTTTTTATTATTTGTGTAAGTTTATCGAGCAGATAGCTAAGCCATTTTCCTTGCAAGGTTTGTCTTGCCATGAGAAAATATCATGTCGATCGTGTGGGAAAGACCTGACACAGTCCTGGGCAGGATCTCTATCCACATTACGATTTGGGTCATTCGGTTGATCATAGCGCCAGTTAAAGTATTTTTGTGGTTCACCATCTGTGTCAACGAATTTGCCTTCTTGGATATTGTCAAAGACTCCAATCCATACTCCAGATCCTCTTTCGTTCCTTATTGACAAAAATCATACATTTTAATTTGAAATTAGCCATTGTTTGGTTTTGTGCATTGATCATTAGATTCTAAAGGTTTAAATACTTTTTTTCAGTCCACTATACTCATCGTTACATCAGTTTGATTTTACGCTTCATTCATTTCTTCATTCAGCAGATAATATATATATGATTATTTTTCTCTTTGATAAAGAAAAAACATATCCTTACCCGAATTGTGACTGTAGTGCTCTCTCCATGAAATACTCAGCATTTGCACTGGGTATGTAAGCCAGTCGTCCGCTACTGTACTTCTGCTGACATAATTTGTTACTCTCCGATGCATTTTGCATAGACAATATGGCGTAATAACAAATGTGAATGCTACTCTCTCGATATTCAGAAGTTCCGACGGGACAAGAATTAGCTATTTGAAAGGAAATAAAAAATCTTCGCTAATAATATTTTTCATGCTCCCCGAAAAATTTCGCGGGAGCATACAGTCGCCGTCGTGTCCGTCCGCCTGTCTGTCCATCCTAGCTCATATCTCCTAAACCCTACACTAGAATTTACATAATAATATTTCACACAAATGTTCATTATGATAGATTCTTTAGGACAAAGTTCACTTAAGGGCAATCATTAAAGGTCACGGTCATTTCCAGGCTACAATGTAAAAATAGTTCTTTTTCAATAAAAATCTAAGAAATTCATTTGAGTCAGCATTTTGTCCAAATGGTCTGAAATTTGGAACATTTATAGAAAAAATGCATAAACTGCAACATATGTTACGGGTTTACATTTTTTTATTGCATTAATGAGGAATTGTGTGCCAAAAGGGAAAGGGGCATTACTCATAACTTCAAGTTTATGTATATACAATGAATATGTATAGGCTCCTTATGAGAATGCCATCATATATATCTCACAAATGTTTATAAAATGTCCTTTCATGACAAACGTTACTTAGGACAATCATTAAAGGTCACGGTCATTTCCAGGCTTAAAATAGTTTTTTGCAATAAAAATCTAAAAAAAATCATTTGAATCAGCATTCTGTCCAAATGGTCTGAAATTTGGAACATTAATTGAAAAATGCATAAACTGTAATATGTTACGTGTTTAGATTTTATGATTGCTTTGATGAGAAATTCTGTGCCAACAGGAAGGGGGTATTACACATAACTTCAAGTTCATATGTATAGGCTCCTTATGAGAATGCCATTATATATATCTCACAATTGTTTATTAAAAATGCCCTTTCATGGCAAAGGTCACTTAAGGTCAAGGTCATTTTCGGGCTAAAAATAGCTATCCATGTCTAGAGAACTTAAAATTCATTAAAAACAAATGGTCAGAAAAATGCATAATCTTTTATATATGTCACGGGATTTGAATTTTTTTATTGCGTTGATGAAAAATCATATGCCGGGGGGGGGGGGGGGTGTTACACATAACTACAGGTGAATGTATATACAATGTATATACATTTATATATGATGTATATACAATGTATATACATTTATATATAATGTAAAAACAATGTATTAAATTTTACATTTATATATATTAGCTGCTTATGACAATTTTATCATGTATTTGGATAGCCTCTACAGGACAAAGGTCATAGGGAGATTACACATAACTTCAGGTGTATGTAGATACAAAGTATATATTCGCTGCTAATGTTTGGATAATAGCATTTTCACGATAAAGGTCACTTAAGGTCATTCATAAAGGTCAAATTGAATGTCATTTTCAGGCCCAGATAGTTTTTCCTGGCATAGTTTGTTATGGCCTGATATTTGTTTATTAAAGGAAACATGCATATTTTTTCTTATTGCACTGATGTGAAATTGTTCACCAAAAAGAAGGATTACACATAACTTCTTGAGATAATCTTTTCAAACTTCACACACTGTTTTCAGGATTTCAGACAAAGGTCATGTTAGAATAGGTCAAAGTATGATTATTGTGTCCGGGGAGCATCCATCATTTTTACTGACTTTTTTTCATTTTAAAACAAAAAGTCCCAGTAAAGGCCTGTAGAAGTACTCGTCTATAAATGTACAATTTTACTATTCTTACGCATGACAGGTGCTATCTGTTGAGGCATTACGTTGTTACATAAGCTTGTTGTACAGCAACCGAACTTGAGATTTCTCTTTTGGACTCCTCTTTTACCCACGACTATTGAATGTGGCAAGTCAGAAGAACAATACTGTGAAAAAAGCATATTTCAAGCAATATTAGAGTGAAGGATGCCAAGCATTGATGAAGGTAGCAAAAAAGTATTCAAAACTGTGTTTTGCTTTCATGATAAAGTATTATGTACATAATTGAGTATATTTGCCAGCATATCATTATCGATGATAAAAAACTATATTTACTTGAAAACCTACCTGTTTACGTACACAACCAAGATTGAAATGGTAGGAAAAGTCATCACCAACTGTCTCCGATACTATGCAAGCCTACAGAAGTTATTAAAGTGTTGCTTAAGGCACTTCGTTTTCTTTTACAAATGGCATTAAAAGCTTTTGATTGGCAATTACGTTCATGCAAATAACCAATTGCATGTTATTGCTGTCCATGCTTATGTCTATTTCTGAACGTATCACTATGTTATATGTTTTGTTAAATTGTCCTCTTCCCTAATCATGGTAATCTTACAGATTTTTTTATCTTAACGTGCACCATACATGTATCATAACATGTTTAAAAATCGAAACTTTGTAGCTGAAGTGTTCTTTGGATATACATACATCTTTCTTGACTGGACTAAAGTGAATTCAAATTAAGTAGATGTGTTTAATCGAAAGGGATTCCCGTATAAGAGATTATTTTCAAGGGATTCAATCCCCCCTCCCCTCCGACACACACACAAACACATCCTCACTCACGCATACATGTATAATTATAAATGTATACATGGATAATAATAATTGACATACATGGTTGATTCAGAGTGTGTAAGTGTTAAAATGTAAAAAATGACGTGTTTCCGATTATCAAATCCTACCTCGAGGTATAGTGGATATTGAAACAATGAGTTCAACGCGCAAGCCCTACAAATCCGGTTGTGGATCTAGGGTTGAATGTGTGTGGGGCATACCCTGTCTTCGGGGGACAGAACGGTAAAAAATAAATTTAATAATGACTATTTAGGAGCGAGTTTTTTTTTTTCTTCTTAAGATTTATAAGTTCAAGTTCAAATTTTGTATGTAAGAATATAAGTTAGTATCCCTCTATTTCTGGAAGTGTTATGTCCCTTACTACTGGTAGAAAAACCAGGATACGCCGATGATAGCTGCAGATTCACTGAATTGAGATATACAATGTGAAATTCATTTGAAATATGTTTTCTTTTCAACACTATCTGCGGAGTTCGTATTAATTTTGATGTAATATGCTATTAGACAGTTGATAGCTGACACATAGTGCATAGTGACCTTGGGTTATTTCATGAATTCTGGAAAATTTTAATGTTTCAGATACGCAACCGGCAACCTCTTTTTAATTTAATTTACTATCCTTGAATTTATTTTTCTGTTCCCGAATATACTTCTATGATCCCGAATATATTTTTGTTCTCAAATATATTTTTCTGTTCCTGAATATAGTTTTCTGTTCTGGAAAATATTATTTTGATCTGGAAAATATTTTTCTGTTCTTAGAATAATTTTTTTGTTCTAAAATATCTGTTTTGTTCCCGAATATTTTACTTTTGTTCCCGATTTTTTTTTTTTCTTTTTAATTTTGCTCTCGATTTTTTCTTCAGAAAATATTTTGGTGTTCCCATTTTTTTTGGGGGGGGGGTTGCAATAAATGTGCTTTCGCATGTTTAGAAAGTATGATAAGGGTACAACATACGTGATCTGCATCTGGACAGGTAACATTATGATTACAAACTGACGGATCATTGATCTGAGAACATTGGTAACAGCTTAATTCTGAAAAGAGGACACAGTTTAATACATACAAAAAATATCTAATGGACATGTAGATACTAGATAGACAATATTACGGAGGTGTTCCAACTCTTTACCTTCTTCAAGCAAACAAAGTTTAACCAATTTTCATGCACCAGACACGTGTTTCGAATATTTAATTCGCATCAGTGATGCTTCCAGCCAAAGTGCTTTCCATAAGCTGCCAAAAATTCATTTCACTGGCGCCCTCTGGTTTTATTTAAATAGAGTTTTAATTTCTGCCTTTACTTTACAGAGAGTGCGCAGCTTCAAATTTCCTGTAGGGTCGATTCAGTAGCATATCCAGATAAATTTGCATATATTAAAAATTTGCATATGTTGTGTCAGAAAAAAATAATCTTGCTCTTACAAGTAATCTGAATTTGAAGAATAACCAGAAAATTTCGCTTTAAATTCCCGAAAATTTTCCGACTCGCTTCGTTCGCCACAGTCTTCAATTCATATAAAAAAAATTGGCTCGCTTCCCTCGCCATACTTTTCTAGTATCAAAACATTATTTCTTTGATGGAAACTTCAAATTTGAATATATCAAACGAATGAACGTAAAAGAAAACAAGGGCTTCCTTAAAGGCTTAAATATATTATCAATGTCATGAATTACTATTAATAAGATGCTTATATAACCACAGAGTCTATTCTTACATACATCGAAGCTTTGAAGGAGAACCTCAGTTTTTACAAATTTACTATTCAAAATTTGAAAATTTGCCTAGAAGATCCTTCCCTCAGACCCTCTTACATGTACCTCATATAAATTTTGTTTACTGCGGATTATATTGAAAGATTCTCTTAATATCTCCCTGTTTAGAAGTGAATTAAATTATTTAGAGTTTTGAGTAAAAATAACGAATTTCTATTGATAAAAACACAATCATTCTCAATATATTGCACATCACTTGTTAGAAAAAATTTTCTTGCTCCAACTTTGCATAGAAATAATGATTTTGCTCCGGTCCGAGGCGAAAATGCTGAGAACCCCCCCCCCCCCCCCCCCCCCCAGTTTATCAAATGGACCTTGCCTAAGATGTTAACCTCCTTAAATTTCGATGATATTTTTCACTGAAATGGCAAGTTTCCGAAATAACAAATATATGTATGTGATGTAAAATTGATAAAGGGCCAAAAGAAAGCTTCTTTCAGGCGACAGAGCTGGAAAGAAGAACTAAATACAGTTAGCAACCATCAAGTCACGGGGAAAGATTCAAACTGCTCCGCAATGCAACAATAAAAAAGTACATGTAAATGATTTTGTCATTGAGGGGGGGGATATGGATTTTGTCATGTAAGGAGGGATCTCCGACAAGACTCTTTTGCAGCATCAACAGCAGAACACAAAATACCCCATGCGAAAACACAGTGTAGACGAGCACAGCAAGATACGGTAGAGAGACAAGGAATACTAAACACGACATAGCAGAATTAAACACAAATAACATAAGTATTAGAAACGATATAGATCATTTTGTCATGTAAGGAGGGATCTCCGACATCAGAGAAAATCACGACAAAGCCTACAATACTTTGGACAATCCAGAGGCGCTAACCTTCCTGACCAAATGTTTGGAATGGTCTGGTCCATAAAATTACATGCCTGAGTGGATGTAAGTCATTTGTCGTAAGTCTGGCAAATACTTTGTCATGAAACGAAAATTCTAATATGACTTGAGTTTTTCTCCCTATATTGGCTATAAAGCTCACCCGTTGTCTATTCTCCAACATATTCGTGGTCAGAAAAAACCACGCCTACTCACGTGCATACTCTGAAATTGATTTTTGAAAACTACAGATATACTATAGAAACACTACGTCTGCTATAATCAGAATATATTAGAAGAGAAACTAGCAAGCAGTGATTTATTGTCCACCAATTCCCCGAGTTACATGGACCAATAAAAAGTTAGTTCTTATTTCTTAAACAATCAAAGAATCACAAAGAAAGAGATGTCTAGTCAAATGTTAAATGTCTTCAATCCAACAGCATCATTTAAGAACAGATAAATTTGAAGCATGGACCAGAAATGCACGTTTCGGGTACGTAGCCCTCGTCAGTAATCTGAACAATGTACAAAGGCCAAAGAGTGTGCAAATTATTATGTCAAAAAATGTACCGATGGACGTAGCAGGATGGATGGGATATGATGCTTCAGGACCCACGTTTTAGAAATGTCGAAAAATGTGGATAACAGAAATTTTCGAATGCGTTGAAGAAACGATCAACCGAAATTGATCGAACTTGGCTACATTTGCCAAAGATGAACAAACAGAACTTTATCTGTTCTTAAATGATGCTATTGAATTTTGAGATGTTTAACATTTGTACCACTTGGTGAGTGTCATTGCTGGTGGACCAGGAGTCCCCGAGGTCACATGTAGCCAAGTACGATCAACTTTGGTTGATCGTTTTTTCAACGCATTCGAAAATTTCTTATTAGCCGAGTTGCAAAACTCGGCTCTTAATTTGATGTGAGACGGGCGGGCGGGCGGGCGGGCGTCTGGGCGGGCGGTTGGGCGGGCGGGAGGGCGTCAACAATTGGTTTCCGGACTATAAGTCATCTACGAAAGAGGCTATAACAATGAAACTTCATACACTTACTCACCATTAGTCAAGGATGAGCCCTATTGATTTTGGGGTCAAAAGGTCAAAGGTCAAGGTCACAGGACTCAGATGATTGAAAATGGTTTCCGGACCATATTTCAGCCTGTATTGCACCTATAATCATGAAACTTGCCAGAAATGTTTCCCTTGAATCAAGGATGAGCCCTATTGATTTTGGGGTCAAAAGGTCAAAGGTCAAGGTCACAGGACTCAGATGATTGAAAATGGTTTCCGGACCATTTTTCAGCCTGTATTGCACCTATAATCATGAAACTTGCCAGAAATGTTTCCCTTGAATCAAGGATGAGGCCTATTGATTTTGGGGTCAAAAGGTCAAAGGTCAAGGTCAAGGACTCAGATGATTGAAAATGGTTTCCGGACCATATTTCAGCCTGTATTGCACCTATAATCATGAAACTTGCCAGAAATGTTTCCCTTGAATCAAGGATGAGCCCTATTGATTTTGGGGTCCAAAGGTCAAGGTCACAGGACTCAGATGATTGAAAATGGTTTCCGGACCATATTTCAGCCTGTATTGCACCTATAATCATGAAACTTGCCAGAAATGTTTCCCTTGAATCAAGGATGAGGCCTTTTGATTTTGGGGTCAAAAGGTCAAAGGTCAAGGTCAAGGACTCAGATGATTGAAAATGGTTTCCGGACCATATTTCAGCCTGTATTGCACCTATAATCATGTAACTTGCCAGAAATGTTCCCCTTGAATCAAGGATGAGCCCTATTGATTTTGGGGTCAAAAGGTCAAAGGTCAAGGTCACAGGACTCAGATGATTGAAAATGGTTTCCGGACCATATTTCAGCCTGTATTGCACCTATAATCATGAAACTTGCCAGAAATGTTTCCCTTGAATCAAGGATGGGGCCTATTGATTTTGGGGTCAAAAAAGGTCAAAGGTCAAGGTCACAGGACTCTGTTGATTGAAATTGGTTTTCGGACCATATTTCAGCCTGTATTGCACCTATAATCATGTAACTTGCCAGAAATGTTTCCTGTAAATAGAAAATGACCACTTTTGATTTTGGGGTCCAAAGGTCAAAGGTCAAGGTCACAGGACTCTGATGATTGAAAATGGTTTCCTGGCCATATTTTAGCCTGTATTGCACCTAAAGTCATGAAACTTGCCAATAATGATTCCCATGAATCAAGAATGACCCCTATTGATTTTGGGGTCAAAAGGTCAAAGGTCAAGGTCACAGGAGTCCGATGATTGAAAGTGGTTTCCGGACCATATTTCAGCCTGTATTGCAATTATAATCATGAAGCTTGCCAGAAATGTTTCCCATGGATCAAGGATGACCACTATCAATTTTGGGGCTCAAAGGTCAAGGTCACAGGACTAAGATGATTAAAAATGGTTTCCCGACTGAATTTGAGCCTGTATTGCACCTATAATCATGTAACTTGCCAGAAATGTTTCCAGTGAATAGAAAATGACCACTTTTGATTATGGGGTCAAAGGGTCAAAGATCAAGGTCACAGGACTTAGGTAATTGAAAATGGTTTCCAGACCATTTTTGAGCCTGTATTGCACCTATAATCATGAAACTTGCCATTAATTTTTGGGTCAAAAGGTCAAAGATCAAGGTCACAGGACTCAGATGATTGAAAATGTTTTCCCAGCCATATTTGAGCCTGTATTGCACCTATAATCATGAAACTTGCCAGAAATGTTTCCCGTGATTTAAGTAGAAAAGTATTCTGTATGATGAGATTGAAAATCTGTATCCTTGAAAATATATTACACGCTGATATAGAATAAAGAGAAGACCATTTCTTGATCCAGAAATTTTTTATTTAGGACCACAAAATGTTGTTACAAACCATACACATTTCATGTTAGTCTGCATATTCATACTTACATTCCAGTTTTGCAACTCGGCATTTTGCATCTTCGATGCATTTTGAGCTTATTCTTAAAATATCATCATGGATATATCAATACTGAAAAACAGTAAAAAAAATATATCATTAAAAATCGAGGTGACTAAATTAATAACCATTTGGACACATAACGCAAAAGGTGGTATTTCCTCATGAATCGATTGCAGCACCCATACCAACACATCGAAACATCCTAACACGAAAATAAAATAGACTTGCACGACTGGAGACATTAAAGGGACAGGTCGACATCAAAGAAAGTAGGGGATCTCCAACAACACTCGGTTGCAGCACCCACAGCAAAATCTTAAGACACCTAATGCAAAAACACAGAGCAGCCAACATAAAATTAACGAGGCAGTTGGTGCAGACTTAGGACGACTATCTTCAACGTTTGAAGCCAGTTTTGTAGATGTCCGTATTGCGTCCCCTCGACCATCCCACTTGGTACTAACCACACCATTTGCTACTTGCGTGATAACCACACCATTTGCTACTTACGTGACACATGGCCGTCCAAAGTCGGCACCGGTTGCCCATTGGTCTCGTCGGTTTATGTGTAGTCTTTTGTGTTTGATGTTTACATGTCGTGTGTCTCTTTTCCGTCTCGTGCTGTACTCGTCTTTTGTGTTTTTGCATCGGGTGTTTTGGGGTTTTGCTGTTGATGCTGCAACGGGGTCTTGTTGGAGATCTCCTCCCTTCTATTAAAGGTCATCAAACTAAAGATCAAGTACACAATACTCACGACATAAACCGCAATACTTTGGACATTCCAGAGGCGCTAAGTTTCCTGAACAGAAGTTTGGTATTGACTGGTCTAGTAGTTTACATGCCTCAGTGCTTGGTTCGTGACAGCTAATCGCAGCCTCGGCAACAAGAGCCAAGCACAAAGCTTAACATATGAAAATGCTACGTTAAAACAAAAATCTTTGCTGTTTTATTCAAGGCAACTAATTATCTAAATGTAAGCAAGTACATAACTTTAACCTTTTTTGAAATCAAATAAATCATGCAACCTATGTTAATTTTTCGTTTTTTTTTTTCAATTATGTGACAAAAAATCTTACTTGTAAAAATAAATCCCGTCGGTATCATATCTCCGTACACTCGACCTTATTTCGCTGTTAAAGATCACGGACTTGTACAGAATTTCCTTTATCTGACATTCAAAATGTGTCATAACTCTAGGGTTAGACAGGAATGACCCTTCGCTGTTAACTGTTTCACTGGACGGCCCTTGATTAATCAGTGATTGAAATCGACTCAAACCCCAAAGTCAATTTCCACAAATTACAATTTACAAATTCTTGAAAAAAAAATATAAACAAGACTTTCTAACAAGAAAAGATCGGACAAACAAACGGAGGAAACAATTCAGCTCCATAGAAACACGAGGGCAACCTTCATCTCATAGCAAAAAATGAGAACCATCTACAGAGTGCAGTGCAAATACTAAATGCCTTGTAGGTGACACTGTTACTAAAAGCGCGATGCTTATAAGAAAAGTTAAATATATTCAAATATCACATTAATCGTATTATACATATAATCATAATCTTAGTAAGTAAAATCAAAATTGAAGCTTAAAGCTTATTTAAAATCTCTCGCTGTATTATCTATAAACAAGGGGGATATCGCTCACTGATACCGGTATCAGAAGTTAGAATAGGCTAATTACCCCCCATAAAAGATTATTCACTTTGATAAATCAATCTAGTTAAATTTCTAAAAATTAAAAAAAAAGTAAATGTAAGTCAGACCCATAATCAAATAATCACAATCAATAGATATGATAGACATACAATATTTTCAAAAATACATAAGATAAAAAAGATCCTGATGACAATCTCAACAGCACTCACAAAAGAGCACCGAACTGAGCAACGACGGACTCCTATCAAGCTAGAGGTGGGGCCAGTTGCCAGGGAGGAGTAAGCATCCCCTGTTTGGCTAGCCGCACCCGCCGTTGATCTTCACACACGAAACTGAAAAAAAATATCTACAAAACATGCACTGGCAGAGGTTATGTCTATGTAGAGAGTGCTATGGCGACCATATCAGGGAAAGACATTTAAAACATTGTCGAAACAAACATACAAGGAACATTTTTTCACAATTAAAGACAAATTTGCCAAATAGATAGAAAAAAAAATAAAACAGCACCATCTATATAGAGACATGAAAGACATTATTTCATAATCAATCAACACAGTCATTGACAAGTGAAAGAAAGGAATATATTGTGAGTGGCGCCGTTAAAGGCGCTTAAGGTAACGCTAAACACAAATTTGGACTTACATATTTAATCAGATTTTTTCGCTTATTTTCAAGATACATATACAATGTTATACATCAAATTGATTGTCATGAAAAGCTGCATACAATCATGGTATCAACTTTTCTCCACAGAGTGTTGGCTTGGAGTAATGTCATTTTTTTCACTCCTTCCATTTCACACAGTTCAGCAAGGTTAAGATAACAGCTTTCACCTAAACAATGCAGAATTATTGATGGTTAAAGTTAGGTCTAGTGCAAGCTAGATGTGAGTTTTTAATATATTCAAACAAATTGTTATAATCTGGCCTGAAATTATTGATATAAAAATCTTAAAATGTCGGCCATATTGGGGACTACTTTCATGTTGTAAAAAGTATGGTGTCCTTGCAGTGCCAACAATTTATTTGAATTTATGATCCAACAGTTAAATCATAGTTACCTGACATTGTACATGTATATTGATAACGAGACTAGCATAAAAGTATACATGTATATACTAAAATGAATAATAACGATATTCAAATATAAGAGAAGACGAAAGGGGGGGGGGTGTCCTTAATAAAAATCACCAAGTTGAAATGAATCACTAATATCAACAAATGTTTTATTATGTACTGTAAAGAAGGTACTATTTCAAGGAAAATCACTTTATTTAACATTTAATTTTTTTCCAAGCAAATATAAAATGTAATATATGGTGACAATGTGAATTTTCTATTACTGTTTTCAGGAAACATTCATTGTACAAAATAAAAAAAAACACTATATAAAGATGAGCTTTTTTTATTTATCACATTCCATTTTTTCATTAAAATGCAAAAACACTGTATGTTTATATATACTCATGATCACCCCCCCCCCCCCCAAATAAAAAAAACAAACAAACAAACAAACAAATCACAATTTAGACACAAGCTGTTGATTACTTTGCTTCATACTTACTCATATTCTATCTTTCATCTGGAAATATCTGTAATAAAGCTGAATGTGCAGCCATTCTTCATCACTCAGGAAAAAAACTGAAACATTGATGAAATTTGTAAGCAAATGTCAAATTTTAAGAAAAGTTTACATTTCTCCTATCTTTTTGTGACATTTTATTTTAAGCTATATTATATACAAATTTATCTCCTTCATTTTAGATATATACATGTAACAATTATTAAAATTATTTCACAGTAGACTTTATCAAAATTTACCTACATGTATTTACCTAGTTAAATGCACGAGTCTGAATCTATTCCCATCTAAACTACATACAACATGTGCAAACAATATTTTCACTAAAATGCTAGGTTGTTGAAAAAAATGTTTGTGTATAATATTTAAGGGGGTTCGAGTATCGTTATTTTGACACTGTTTGGATGGTCAAACTAACTTTATTTTTTCTCTAAACTAAAAATCTATCTTCAGATATTCTAAAATGTATAAAATATATGCATCGTGCAGGGCATCTTTAGGGTCTAATACTTGAACAAAGTCGGGCACTCTTAATGGAAAATCATATTTTGCCCAAATTTTGAGTGTATCCAAGGAAAACTGAATAAAAATAAATATAAGGTATCTAAAGTCAAATTTTCAAATGGAAAAGACTTGTTTAAGAACTGCAGGTACTTATTATTAGCAGTAGAAAACAAGACAATTGTAAAATTTTGAGAAATAGCAATGAAATGGTAAAAAGTGCGGGCTAATATTTGATGTCAAAATATGCCAGAGACTATATTCATATGCCCTGTAATTAAAGAAAACCCCCTGCAAGGTACCTTTTTCGTCATTTACATGTTTTAAGGGTGAAACAGTTTATAATTATACCAAATTCTAAGGAGTTTCGACCATAACTTTTAAAGATATTGTAAATTTAAATACAAAAATGCTATATTTTAAGCCAAAAATGCATGAAAAACCTGTATGACAAACAAAAAATTTCTAAAAATTGAAGGATTTATTATTCAAACATGATAAAATATTTGTTAAACAAACTATTTTAAACATCTGCAATTAATTAAGGCAATGCAACGTTATTCTTATATATTTTGGAAATTAGTGATGACGTCACGCGATACCCGAACCACCTTAAGAAATAACAACTAGCTAGCCGTGGTCTCCCCTCGTCGCATGAACCAATCAAATTATCACCTCGCAGCGAGGTGATAATTTGATTGGTTCATGCAACTCAGGAAATTACTGGACAACAAATCACAGCTATCTAGTTGTTATTTCTATTCTTATATTGTTCTGCACAGGCTCTACAGCACGCGCACGTGCATGGGTGGAGCTTAGCGAACTGGAAGTTTGTTGGAGATTTTACATCAGGCGAGTTCTATGGTACATAAAGGGAGAAAATCTCAAGTCATGTTAGAATTTTATTTCTATAGCACCACTTCTTTCTGAAGTATAAGGGGAAAAATTTTAAAGTGTTAAACTTCTTATCACTTATAATGTAATTTATGTGAATAAATCACATACTGAATGTACGTTAGGTATTCTAGAGAAGTCCATTCTACAACCATAGCTCTTCATTCATCCTCAGAAATACACAAGAATTCTGTACAGGAATCAACTGCAAAGGGAAAAAATATCATAAGTCCCTAATAACAAAAGTATTAAACATATATATGCATTTATATATAAATATGACGATATGTAAGCCCACTGTCGAATTGTTATAAATTCATCATCAATTTATCAATGGGTATTGACTGCTTTATATTGAATGTATGAATATTTATATCTTCAGGTATGATTGCCCTTATTGCAAGATTACACAAAACTTATAAATCATTTTGAAGTTGTAATAATTAAAAATAAGAGCAAGGCAACTCTGCTTTAAATGACAGCATATTTAGAATATATAATATTTATTGGCTCCAGACAGTAATTGAAACCAAAATCAAAACAATGTATATATTGTAAGACCATACTACAAGTCTTAAGTCGTATTAAGAACTTTCTAATACTGCATATCATGTATTAATCAATAAATTGTCTGTAAAATGCTGTTGTAATGATTTTTTTCTAACATTCTAACTTTCACATTTGTTAATTGAATTTTAAAAATTGTTCCAAATGTATCCAAAAGTTGTTGAAAGTCTTAATACAAGATTTCAAGTATAATACTGTAAGATACACACCACATCTCCTTGAACCACATAATGTTTGCAGGTATCCATGTCAATCTTAGACTGTATGTAGCAGTAGTACATTTCCCTTTCGATACCAAATATATTGAAAGGCCTTTTTGGTTAACGATTCTTTTCACTCCACGTAGAACATATTGAATTCCTAAAACATTTAAAGCAAATTTGTATTCAAAATGCAATTCAAAATATTTCTTCAAACAGATTTATCCAATTTGGTTTTCATCATAAAAATTTTGAGACATTTTCATATTTTGGGCATAGATATGATGTATGCAAAAAAATATACAAACTATGAAGTGATGTCATATTCATTGAATTTGATGGCAATCATACTCAGTTACATCATATAATTAAAAAAAATCTGGTGTAGCCAAATGCCCGGAGCTACTGAAAATTTAGCAATGCAAATATCTGTCTTTTTATAGGCTAGTGGTATAAAAAGTAATATATTGGAGTCAATGAATTATATGGTGTGTCAAAATTCTATGCACAATTAAAGTTTTTTTTGTACTTTACTGTAAAAAGGCAGCAAGTGTGAACAGAAGTCTTTGATGAATTGTTTCTGGTAGTTGAATTCATATGGTATACTGTATAGAGGCGTAACAATTCCTAAAATTCCATACTGTTTGATAATTTTGCTCGATTCCAAGGTTCATATGGAAATTCTATACCAAAATTCCATTACTTTTTCATGACTCAAAACGCATTTTCAATGACTTTGTAGACAGACAAGCGACTAATTCATTGACCATTAATTATATGAAACAAATTAAACTAAACAATTTAATCTAGTCATCTTCAGTATTCATGCATTTTGTGGCATGACTGGGTGGAACTTCTTGAATCAAGCGACTGAGACGAGTCAACAAAAATTTTAGGGTAGGGCGTCACGATACGCTAAGCTCACGATATGATATGTATCAAGATATTTACTCACGATACGATTCATATCACGATACAACATTTTTAATGTAGATATGGAGGCATTTCTGTAATTCGTCAGATATTTTATTAAAACAACAAATTTTAAGATCATTCATAACTTGAATGATTTGAGAATATATTGTATTGACTAGAAACAAAGTACAAAGAAGTTATCTTTGACGACTCGGCGTTCAGCATCGCCATGTTGAATTTTTAAAGATAAAACTAAATGCCGAAAATAAACCGTAAGTCAACGATACAGCCTCTTCTTGTATTGTGTATCAAACCGTAATCAAGAACAGCGGTGAATCAAGAACCGAGCAGTGAATCGAGAACCGCGGTGAATCGTGACAGCCCTATATTAGGGTAGATCTATTATATTAATTAAGTAAATACTTTTTATCTGTAATTTTAAATGGCTTATTTTTTAAATCTTTTGATAACCAGGTGAAAATAAACTCGACCTGGTCAGGTCACTTTGCCATGATAATAAAATAATCATACAAGAAATTTGAAGGGATATTCAAACATCGTCTTCAGGTGACAAGAAACCAATGAAAGTGAAATCAAAGAACTAATGCTAAATTCATGATACATGTAAATGAAACTTTTGTTGAGGAAAAGAGCAAAGACATCAAAATCAAAATGATGTCAAGCAAAATTAGATATAAACTTAAGCATTTATATGAATTTGCATTCCTAAAATGGGTTACCTCATGAGGAGTAATCTTTGTAATTTTGAGTAAAACATATACTTTGTTATGCTTAACCGAAGTTAACGTATGAAGAAAAATAGATTTTCCCTGCTCCAACATTGTAGCAAATCTTTATAAATCACATGCTTGCCTATGTAATTGGTATAGAATAGATTCATTCAAACACTGAAGTGACAAAGAATTAACATACACATGTCTATTCGCTTGCTGACAAATTTGCAAAAAGTTATTTCGCATGGTAATTCATTAAAGACATAAAATTTAGCAGCAAAAGAGTAGAATGTAATTTTAAGTAAATTGCAAAATAATTCAGTGATGCTGAAAAGTACCAGTCGGAAGGATTTCACTGGCAAAATTACATTCATACTGGCAAAAGGTTTAAAGTTTTGCTACACAATACACATGTACTTTGTTAGGACTGGCATCATTTTCAAAATGACTGGTATGCCTTAAATGTTTTCAACATCTCTGATAATTACACCAAAAATGCAAAGGAAATCAGGTCTCGACTTAATATAGCTTCAAGTTTTTGCCTGTCACACACAATATTTCTTATCAGTAGATTGTGTGTGCAACTGTTAATACATGTATACCTATAATATTATGAAATATTGTGAATGGGCCATTTTCCATTATTTTTTTTGCCATTTTAATGGGCCATTTCTTAATATAAGAAAGTACTCGGAATCAATATGTGCCATCTATAATTGGGACTATCATAGTCTTTGCCCATGGTCTCTGTCCTTCCCAATCACTGTTGACATCACAATCGGCTTGCATCGTATGTAGGCAGGAATATTGAAGCCTTCACACAAACATGAACTGTATACCAATAAGAAATAACATGTAAGATACTGGCGAAATAATGAAACCATTTGTTAGTAGGCATTGTAGGAAATTGCAGGAAAAGAAGGTAATGGTACGAATTGACATACTGCTGTTCACACTTGCTGTCTTTTAACAGTTATACAAATATTAAGCAGAAAACAATTGTGTTCTATGTGAAAGAGCCAAAGATCCAAGAGCAAATGTTAGTACTGTTCCGGTACAAAATATCTGAGTATGAGGTATCAATGTTGTTGTAAACATTATTTACATCTAAAATACCATACACATGTGTGAATGACCATTTTTGGCTTCCATACAACACTTTGACAAAAACTTGACAGAAATGTCAATTATTTCAAAATAATTGTTGTTGCATCTTATGTCAATTGCAAATATTGGATATATTTCGGTATATTTTTGTATTAATATTTTAAAAAAATAGAAATTTTTGTCGATGTTTTCACCATGTGACGTCATGACTTTTAGGCCAAATTGATCGAGTGAATTTAAGTTTTAAAAGGGCAAAATCTTGTCCGATCTCTTTCAGACGTGCGTCAATAAATTCTTATAGCCACCAAATATTGTTTACAGTACCTGTCTTACGTCTGAACAAAGCAGATTTTCTCTCGATTGTTTATTTTCTCTTTCGTGCCAACTGCAGACCTTCGAACGCAAAGAGGGGAAATACTTCCAACGAAAAGTAGTTCGATATAATGACGACAAACCTTTATATATAATCTCTCCTACGTGCTTTTGTAGAATAGATATAGTAATTTATATTATGTCTACGAAAGTAAGAGACTGTTTTATCAACATTCATATAAGTTTCTCAAACGTAAAAATTCGCGCAGGAATTTGACGTACTTTCATTTTGATCGAAGAGGGAAGACCGAAATTATACAGTTGAAATAGTACATTCAAATGGCTAGAAATAAACAGGTACCACATGTTTTAAAAAATATATGGGTCTCTTACTTGAATACTTTCAGAAATATGGGCTGTCACCCAATAGATCATGCATTAAATTGAGATGAAATTGGCTACTCACCAAATCAAATATGGCGACCTCCATCTCGACAAAGTGACATACAAACGGCCTCCATTCTTCAGAACTGTACAAAAGTGGCGCGCAATTTCAAATCCCGCATGCACTAGTATCAAAACATATTTTTCTGTTGCCAAAGTTTCAATTTTTATTTTTCAAGTATATAACAGCTGAACTGTTTGAAAAATTGGGTAGGAAAGCAATAATTTTCAAAAATTATATGGAGTATTGGTTAAAACATGGGCTGGTCACGGAGAGGCCATTACTGTAAATGTATAGTGTGTACTTATATGTAGTTACATGCAAAGTTTGAAAGTAACAGGCACAGAGAGAAAAAAGATATACACATTTTTATTACATGAGCTGCCAGGCGTCCATTTTGACTTTAGCGTTACCTTAATCGATTAATTAAGGGGTATGGACAAAAGTTTATCGGCCATGTTGGATTTGACGTGAAGTATACTTGAAAATCTATCGTTCTGCAGAATTAAGACTCAAATTCTAACCATTTTAATACTAAGTTTTTTTTACCTCAACATCGTCATTTTCCCATCTATTTTAGCAAAAACTGCATAAACATTTTTTCATGACAACCGTTTGAACTTAGTGCACCGAACTGCGCAGCTACAGGTTTGCAGGATTCATGATTAATACTATAACCTACCTTAAACGTTACTATGATCATTTGTCCTCCAATTTTGATCATACTTTCTCAAAACACCGGGTATCTTCATTTTACACGCGGGGGGCTAGTAGCCATATCAACATAGAAAGGAATCCAAGGGCGGATCCCCGGAATGTTGCACATTTGAAATTTGTCACCAATAATTCACAAGACTATCCCACTTTTCTAATATATATCATGTAAATAATAAATCAATGAATCGCAAACAGTCGAAATTCCAGTGAATTACCCAAGGAACTTTTAAATCGTTTATTTTTTCTATTTATGTTGGGGCGGATCGGCACGTGAAAATGGCTACCTGTAAAAACTCGTGTTCGAAGAGACCCCGTGTTGTATTAACGAGAGATTTATGAAATTATGAGACCTTGTACTCAAAATCGAAGGACAAATATTTGTAGATATAGTATTAATGTAATGTTTAAGGTAAGTTATAGTATTATTCATAAATGCTTCTGAGGTGCAGCTGTGTAGTTCGGTGCATGAATTTAAAAAGTTTCTAATGTAAAAATCTTCATGTAATTTTCCGTAGAAAATATATCGGAAAATGTAGCTATTGAGGTTGAGAACACTTGGGGTTAAAATAGTTGAACTTGGAGCCATGACTCGGTGTAAGGAAAGATTTTCAATAACACACTACATAAAATCCAATATGGCGAATAACAGTTTGTAAAAACCCCTTAAGATTAGACATATTTAAATCTCATATGAATTCATGTAATATATGGAAGCTACAATTTCTCCTGCTGTAATACTTAAAACTAGGGTTTCGCGTGTTATCAGAATTTAGACCAATGTTTAACCTCTTCAAATTCAATAGAATAATTTAATAACACATAAATTTGCAGCATGGACCAGACATGCACGTTTCGGGTACTTAACCCTCGTCAGTCATCCAACCCTCGTGAGTCATCCTCAATCTAAACGAGATAATGTGGCCAAAGTGTGTGAAAATTATTATGTACAAATATGTACCTAAAGACGTAGCAGTATGGGTGGAATATTTTGCTACAGGACCCACGTTTTAGAAATTTCAAGAAAGTTTGATAACAAAGATGAAGAGACAGACGATCTACCGAAGTCGATCGAGCTTGGCTACTTGTGCCATTGGGGACTTCTGGTCTACAAGTAAGTGGTACAAATGCTTAAAGTCTTCAGATTCAATAGCATCATTTAAGAACAGATAAATTTGCAGCATGGACCAGACATATATATTTCGGAAAAACCAAGTAATTTACCAAATTCATTGTACTTTGCGCAACCTAGAATCAATTCAATGAAGGATTAATGCGTCCACTCAAATACTAAAATGCGATTCCATTTTTCCTTAACGTGTCAAGCATAATTATTCTCGTGTAATCTGATATAGGAGACATTAGAGAATAGAAACATAGTGAACACTGATGGCTGTCACACCGAGAAAGAGTCAGAATAATATCGAAGTTTTCCAACTCTCCACGTTCACCCTCCTGGAGAAAATTTCAATCTCCTTAAATGCACCAGAAACCGTGTTTCGGATAGGAAATCAGTAATGCTTCCAGCCAAAACTATTTTCAGATACAGTCAAATATCATTTCAGGAGCGCCCTCTGTTTTTATGCACCCGGAATCAAAGATTCGGGGGCATATAGTTTTTGGCCTGTCCGTCTGTTTGTCTGTTTATCTGTCTGTTTGTCCGAAAAACTTTAACATTGGACATAACTTTTGAATGGGAAGTGATAGGGCTTTCATATTTCACATGTGTATTCCTTGTGACAAGACCTTTCCATTGATACCATAATTTTTGACCTCATGACCTTGACCTTGACCTTTGACCTACTTTTCAAAAACTTTAACATTGGGCATAACTTTTGAATGGTAAGTGATAGGGCTTTCATATTTCATATGTGTATTCCTTGTGACAAGACCTTTCCATTGATATCAAAAGTTTTGACCTCGTGACCGTGACCTTGACCTTTGACCTACTTTTCAAAAACTTTAACATTGGGCATAACTTTTGAATGGTAAGTGATAGGGCTTTTATATTTCACATGTGTATTCCTTGTGACAAGACCTTTCCATTGATACCAAAATGTTTGACCTCGGGGCCTTGACCTTGACCTTTGACCTACTTTTCAAAAACTTTAACATTGGGCATAACTTTTGAATGGTAAGTGATAGGGCTTTCATATTTCACATGTGTATTCCTTGTGACAAGACCTTTCCATTGATACCAAAAGTTTTGACCTCGTGACCTTGACCTTGACCTTTGACCTACTTTTCAAAAACTTAAACATTGGGCATAACTTTTGAATGGTAAGTGATAGGGCTTTCATATTTCACATGTGTATTTCTTGTGACAAGACCTTTCCATTGATACCAAAATTTATGACCTCGTGACCTTGACCTTGACCTTTGACCTACTTTTCAAAAACTTTAACATTGGGCATAACTTTTGAATGGTAAGTGATAGGGCTTTCATATTTCACATGTGTATTCCTTGTGACAAGACCTTTCCATTGATACCAAATTTTGACCTCGTGACCTTGACCTTGACCTTTGACCTACTTTTCAAAAACTTTAACATTGGGCATAACTTTTGAATGGTAAGTGATAGGGCTTTCATATTTCATATGTGTATTCCTTGTGACAAGACCTTTCCATTGATACCAAAATTTTTGACCTCGTGACCTTGACCTTGACCTTTGACCTACTTTTCAAAAACTTTAACATTGGGCATAACTTTTAAATGGTAAGTGATAGGGCTTTCATATTTCACATGTGTATTCCTTGTGACAAGACCTTTCCATTGATACCAAATTTTGACCTCATGACCTTGACCTTGACCTTTTAACCTAGTGACCTCACATACATGTACTTAACAGAAAATAGTGTTCATACTAACAAAGATGCCACCGGGGGCATTCGTGTTTCACAAACACAGGCTTTATTGTTCAAATACTTTAACGCGGCTTCATATTTCTTGTAGGGTCCATTTATTAGAACAGTTAGATAAAATCTATGACCAAAATAGCATCGATTGGAATGGTGGTGCTCAGATGTTAACCACCTTTAAATACGATGATAGTTTTGGATGAAATAACAAGTTTCCGAAATAGTAAAATACTTTTTATGATTTCAAATTGATAAAGGACCAAAACAAAGCTTCTTTCAAGCACAGAGCTGGAAAGAAGTAATAATTACACTACATACATCAAGTCGCGGGAGAGAGGTTTAACTGCGCCACGCTGCAATATACAAAACTATTCCAACAACATAGATATGCATTAACCATTGACTTAATCGTTCTGTAAAGCAGCAAAAGTATATTCCCGTTGGAGTTGATATCATTTGCCCAGAGAGAGTGCCTTTGGGCGGCCATCTGCCACGAAGTAGCAGACGGTGTTGTTAACTGAGTTACCCTCCCACTTTTCCGATTACATAGAGGTCTCGAAAAACGCACAATTTCGGTGTAAAATAACCTCCTCACTGTAAGATGACCATACAAACAGACAGCATGTGCAGGGCGGATATAATAATACGGAAGTGTTCCTTCTATACCTTCTTGAAGACAATTTCAAACCAATTTTCATGCACCAGACACGTGTTTTAAATATTAAATTCTCATCAGTGATGCTTCCCGCCAAAGTGCTTTTTATGCGCCACCCAAATTCATTTCACTAGCGCCCTCTAGTTTTATTTTTAGAATTTAAATTTATGATTTTCTTCACAGAGAGTGCGTGGCTCCAAATTTCCTGTAGGGTCGATTCAGTAGCCTATCCAAATAAAATCTATGTTCAAAATAGCATTGGAGGGCTGGTGCTAAGATGTCAATCTGCTTTAATTTCGATGATATTTTTCGATGAAATGGCAAGTTTCCGAAATAGCATATATTTGGTGTCAAATTGATAGAGGGCCAAAACAAAGCTTCTTTCAGGCGACAGAGCTGGAAAGAAGTTATTAAAACACTTAATATAACAAACGGGGCACGGTTTTAACTGAGAGTGCACGGCTCCAAATTTCCTGAAGGGAGTCCAAATAAACAATCATTCCAAGGAATGCATATGTCGTCTACGAAACATAGCGACAAGTAGGAATTACTTTTCTATAGAGTGTAACAGACAGAAAGACAGACAGACGGACATATGGACATATGGACAACAGACAAAGTGATCCCTAAGTATCGCTATACTTCGCAGGCGACACAAAAAAGAAGGCATACGAAATACAGTCCTTGCTCTGCCGGCTGTAGTAAGCTCATGCATTTGATCACCCGAGGAGTCCGACTGACATTTTGAGAGGACAGGTGGTTGGGTCCTGTCATGAAGTCCTGTCGCCATAGTCAGTCAGAGTGCAAGTCTTAAGAATGAGCTGGTATGAGGCTGTAGATTGGTCAAGTACTAAACAAAGTGTCCGACTGGTGACAGAAGGATCATATCCATGATAAAAGAGGCGTTTGATGATTCTAACACAATTTCGATTCGAATTCTGTCTACCTTTGATCCTTCCTATTTTGTTAACTATGTCACCATAAAATGTATACTATGTTGCTTGTATGGGTACGAAATTCAAATGAAGTTGACTATCATTTTTGTAAAATTTCCAGAAATTTCCAGAAAGTTTTAACTAGGTTGTGAAAGCGAAAGTGTTCATCTAAAAGTTTCTTTGTAATTTGCTTTCTACTATGAATAACCAAATCATCAGTATATGCTCTAGCATACCGGATGAGCTGTGAAATGTAAATATCGTATGACGGTAATCTTGGAATATCACCATCAAGCCAGGGAAAATTTACTATGTTGAATCCAAAATCATCTCATTTATCATACACACTTGTATGAGTCTCTCCATGAACAATTTTGATATTTAGGTCCAAAAATGATGTTTCTCTGTTGGTAATGTTTGCCTCGTTTAAAGTCAATTCTTACGGATAGATAACATTTTTATGCTTTTCAAAAACAGGATTGTGCATAGTAAGAATATCATTCAGGTACCTAGAAGTTCCAATAAAACGATAAACGTCTTCAAATTGAATAGCATCATGAAGCAGTTCAAATCGTTCTCTATCTGTGACTTGATGTTTAGAAGTGCATGAATGACTTCTTTCCAGCCATGTCGCCTGACAAGCTTCTTTTTGGCCCTTTATCGATTTGACATCATAGATATTATTTTGCTATTTTGAAAACTTGTCATTCCATTCAAAACAATCATCGAAATTAAAGGAGGTTATCATCTTAGCGGGTCCCTGTAAAGTGCGAAACGAAACAAAAACGAAACGTAACGAAACGAAACAAATCGAAACGAAACGAAACAAATCGAAACGAAACGAAACAGATCGAAACGAAACGAAACGAAACAAAACGAAACGAAACAGATCGAAACGAAACGAAACAGATCGAAACGAAACGAAACAAAACATAAAACTTAAAGAAAATGAGAAAAAGAGGGAAAATCGCCGAAAACGAATATCATACGGAGAAATAATGCCACTCTGACATCGCGTCATGGCTTGCAGCCAGATTTGAAATTACTATTGTCGTATATGGGCATCACAGTAACGAAGATTGTTAAACGGCTTCCGGGCATTGGATATGATACTCCGCTATTTTCTGAAGAAGTTGATGTAAAAAACTTTATTTTCCGTGATAAATTCGCGGTTCCCACACAAGTTGAAAATTAGTAAGATTCCGCCCATAGGCTGTACTGTAATTCCATAAGAATACAGCATGATTTGGCGAATTTTGGCATATTCAATGTCCGTTTTCTTAGGTTTCTAGTGCAATAATTCATGTTCCGGGCATCGCAACTGAAAGTTTATAACAAATACATGAAGTCAGATATCTTCGTTTTTTCGGATAACTGATATTGGCGGTTCCCACGTATTTCAAAAAATTCTTCTTTCTACGAAATTTCCTCTATTTTCTAGTATAAAATCATTATGTTTTCTTACAGAATTGAAAATAGGTCATGAATCATCGTTACATAACAAATTGAAAATAATATGAATAACAGAAATTAAATAAAACGAAGATTTAACGGAGAAAAGCTACTAACTGATTTTATTGGGAGTTTCGCCAAACTACGTCACGTGACTGAGAGAAGCGGCACCATTTCTCCACATGTTTCAAGACAAGATCAGCATGTAATATTGCCTTAATCCAAGTTCTACATTTGTAACTAGTGCCGAGAGGGTTTCTTGAAAGAGTCAGAGTTGACAATTAAAAAAAGTAAATGTCAAGTGCCATTCATGTATTTAAGAGGAATAAAAGGGAGGGGATAGAAAACCACGCTATGACACCGTAATGAGATCATAAAACGGGGTGGGGGCACATTTCAGGGAAAAAAATCTTATCCTTTTTCAAACGAAATGTGCCCCCCCCCCCCAGTTTTTAATTGTTTCAAATACACACAACGGAACAGTTCTGTTTCTTCTGCGCTAGACTCCTCCCTGCTAAATAATATTTTTCCGTCTATGACGAGGTTATTCATCCCATTCACTCTCCCTTAAAATGCAATTGTGCTATATACCGTATAATATATATTGTGTTTTACTCGTCAACTTTGATTCATTAAAAACCCCTCCAGCCACAAGAACTATTGGTTGAAGGCAATAATGAGGGGGTGGACAGGGACAAAGGGAGGGGAGAGAAAGGGGGCGGGAGGAGGGAAGAAGGATGCGAGAGGAGAGGAAAGGTGGCGAGAGGAGGGACAGATGATTGGGAGGGTAACAGTAACCAAAAAAATATGGGAAATTACTTTTAATATAAATAATCTTGCTCTTATGCGTTCATGTACATAATCTCAATTTTAAAAATTACCACGAAATTCATCTATATATACCTTAAAAATGTTTCCCGATCGCTTCGCTCGCCGCAATTTTCAATTCATTTTTCAAATACTTCAGGCTCGTTTCGCTCACCTTAGTTTTCATCTAAACAGGTTTATTTCTTTTTTTTCAAGGTTTTAAAAGGAACTAAGCCAAATAACTTCACAATTGCACTTTAAAGTTTAAACATTTGTCTTGACCGCCCAAGAACCACCTTCCCCATGGGGAGGGGGAGGCGGCAGGAGGAGAGTGGTACCCTTCAATAAGATCTTGCCTTGAAATGTTCGTTTTCGGCGATTTTTCCTCTTTTTCTCATTTTCTTTAAGTTTTATGTTTTGTTTCGTTTCGTTTCGATCTGTTTCGTTTCGTTTCGATTTGTTTCGTTTCGTTTCGATTTGTTTCGTTTCGTTTCGATTTGTTTCGTTTCGTTTCGTTTCGTTTTTGTTTCGTTTCGCACTTTACAGGTACCCTCATCTTAGCACCATCATGCTATTTTGAACATATATTTTATTTGGATATGCTACTGAATCGACCCCACAGGAAATGTGGAGCCGCGCACTCTCCGAAAAGTTAATGTACATATCTAAATTCAAAAAATAGAAGAGGGTGCTACTGAGATGAATTTTGGTGGTTCCGCTGGAAGCATCACTGATGAGAATTTGATATACGAGACACATGTCTGGTGCAAAATTTGGTTTGAAATTTTCTTCATGAATTCGAAGGTATAGAGTTGGAACACTGCCGTATTATTAAGAACTGATAAATTTGCAGCATGGACCAGACATGCACGTTTTGAGTACTTATTCTCAAGAAGCAGGACATGATTCAAGTATTTTAGGATCTAATGTAACTTTGATTTAGTTAAAAACGTAATTTCGTATATGTTTCTTATATTTGTAACAAATAAGAGGAGTTTCTAAATTCTCAGAATATTGAGGAATAGTACTTTGTTCTCGATTATCCTGAAAAATATTAGATATATTCAGAAGATCAAAACCTTTGTTTATAAATGGAATTTTATGAATCGTCTTCTTGGGGAGGTGTTTTTAACCACAGGATATAGATTATTCTGTGCGAATGCAACAATGATGTTTAGTTTGAATCAATCAGTATTTCTCAGGAATGTAACATGTGCTTTGTCCAATATGGATTTCAATTGAACTGCTGGAACTGATGAGAGCATGTAGCAGTTCGTATCTGCCGCCGTTACGTGCAATGATCAGTAGATCTCTGTGGGTACGATGTACTCTAGCTCTTTTGTTTTGAGTTTTCGTCTTTTACCGTGAGATCTATGCTTCCGGTTAATGTCAGGATGGATTGAGAAAACATTAATATTTGTGGAGGTCTAGGAAATGTTTCCTTGTCCATAAATTTAATCATTTAAGGTATTCAACCCCTAATTCATTTTCAATAATAAATACAAGAGATAAGAATGTTCGTTCTTTTCAAAAAGAATGCTACATATACGTTTCTAGCTAAATTTAGAGATTACACTTCTCATACAATGACTTACTCGGTCATCCCGAAGGAAAAGTGCTGAAAATATGCATAAATTTTGACCTGATGTACTCTATTAGGGTGCAGGATCCTTTTACCAAGGGGGTACGCAGTTTAAAGTTTGGTTATCCAGGCAAGTTCAGCTTGTAAGTGGCGGGTTTTTTTTTTTTTAATTTCAGTTTTACTTTGATATTTGAGTTTTGGAAAAGACTGAACCGGAGTAATACGAAATTGAATGGTTATATTTAACGAAGTGATTGTTAAGGAAATTTCTTTGGTTTTTTTTTCTGACGTGAGTTTCTTATATTATACGAAAGCGAGATTTTAAGGCCTGGCCTGTTTTCCCTACATATTGGGCGCCACACACCCTGGCGTGCCCTGTAATGACATAGATGACATCTTGATACGATCAAACAATGTCGTTATCAATCTCGATTTTAAAATTCTGTCTATTAACACCAGATGTAATCGTGGAGTTGCAATTGATGAACGGACAAATATATATCTCTTTCCATTGCACTTGCAAATGGTTGAGAACCCTCTATATTTGTTGTTGAATGTAGAGCCTGCAGATGGAGAAGTGCATGGGTACAATACGTCCATGGAGTCTTAATTTAAGAGGTGATAGAAGTACCCTTGGTGAGGAAAAGTTTCTCACTGTTAGATGTCGATGATAGAAGAGTGACTGTAGTAATTTGATAGGAGGTGGTCTTAAAATGCCATGATGAAATTATCAATGAAGGGTGAATTAAGATATTGCGTAGACGACACTACAACTCAGTCAAGTTAGAGAAAGAAGAGGACTTAAACACTTCAAACATCGGGTCCTGGGAATTGTATTACCAACTCCACACTGAAACACGAAATAAGTGTAGATATAAAGCAAAGGAGGGGATCTCTAACAACGACACCAGGTTGCAGCACCCACAGCAAAACACCAAATGCAAAAACACAGAGCAACCACGTATAGATGTTAAACGTCCTTAAATTCAATAGCATCATTTAAAACCATATAAATTCACAGCATGGACCAGACATGCACGTTTCGGGTACTAAACCCTCGTCAGTGATCCTCAGTCTAAACAATGTAATATGGCCAAAAAGTATGAAAATTGTTATGTCCAAAAATGTACCAAAAGACGTAGCAGAACAGGTGTGATATAATGCTACAGGACCCACGTTTTAGAAATTTCAAGAAATTTTGAAACAGAAAATTTCAAATGCGTTGAAGAGACAGACGATCAACCAAAGTTGATCGAACTTGGCTACATGTGCCCTCGGGGACTCTTGGTCCACCAGCAGTGACACTCACCAAGTAGTTCAAATGTTAAACGTCTTTAAATTCAATAGCATCATTTAAAACCTGATAAATTTACAGCATGGACCAGACATGCACGTTTCGGGTACTAAACCCTCGTCAGTGATCCTCAGTCTAAACAATGTAATATTGCCAAAAAGTATGAAAATTGTTATGTCCAAAAATGTACCA
Source organism: Pinctada fucata (assembly GCA_028142955.1). Taxonomy (NCBI): domain Eukaryota; kingdom Metazoa; phylum Mollusca; class Bivalvia; order Pterioida; family Pteriidae; genus Pinctada; species Pinctada fucata. The sequence continues at coordinate 20,546,483 of AP027104.1, forward strand.
AAAGACGTAGCAGAAAGGGTGGGATATGATGCTACAGGACCCACGTTTTAGAAATTTCAAGACATTTTGTAACAGAAAATTCCAAATGCGTTGAAGAGACAGACGATCAACCAAAGTTGATCGAACTGAAATAGACGGAAAGGGACAAGGAACACCAAAGCACAACACAGAAACATCAATCACAAAGGACCACACATAAACCAACGATAGATTTCACCTCACAGTAATGCAGCTTTGAGTTTATGAACCAGCTTGTGTCTCAAAAGAACTGTTATATCCGGGTAATTGGGAGGGTTGTGTGCACATTATCTATATAAAACACAATTCGCTATTACATGTATATAGCGGACAGCTGTCCAAAGTCGTTGACGAGTGCACATTGGCCTTTCTCAGTTATTAATTGTCATATAGTTACTAATTGTCATACACATGAATGTGTTTCGTAATTTTGTGATTTTGCTTTCATTGCTTTTCGGAAAATTCATTAAAGATGTTTTTGTTTGTCTTTGTCCCCTGTTATTTGTAATAATTGTTTTCTCTTATATTTGTTGTTTATTGGATTATGTCGGTGTGTTCCGCTGTGTTCACTGCCAGGTAGCCTTGCTGGAGCGTTCTCCAGATCCTTCTTTAACGGTTTTGTGAAAGGAAAACTGTGTTCAATGCCAGGTAGCCTTGCTGGAGCGTTCTCCAGATCCTTCTTTAACGGTTTTGTGAAAGGAAAACGTTGTTCACTGCCAGGTAGCCTTGCTGGAGCGTTCTCCAGATCCTTCTTTAACGGTTTTGTGAAAGGAAAACTGTGTTCACTGCCAGGTATCCTTGCTGGAGCGTTCTCCAGATCCTTCAGATCCTTCTTTAACGGGTTTTTGTGTGTGTGTGTGGGTGGGTGTGTGTGTGTGTGAGGGTGTGTGTGTGTGTGAAAGGAAAACTCTCGCATGTTTAATGATGCGTTAATCAACTCCTGATAGCATATATTTGACATTTCAATGCTCTGAGAGAAACTGTTGCTTTATAAGGCAAGCTGCAAAAGTTGTGAACGACAATACCTAAAGAATCACATCACTTATTATTGAAGCAGAGTTTCACACTTCTTTTTTTAACATAACTTTCACATTTTTTTAAACATAATAAATTCCACAATTTTTTAAGCATAACTTTACAATTATTTAAACATAATAACTTTCTCAATTTTTGGACATAGCAACTTCCACACTTTTTAAACATAATACCTTTCACAATAACTTTCACACTTTTTTGGACATAATAACTTTTACACTTTTTAAAGCATAATCATTTTACACTTATTTAGACATAATATAACTTTCACAATTTTTGGACATAATAACTTCCACACTTTTAAACATAATGACTTTCACACTTTTTTGGACATAATAACTTTCACACTCTTTGTCCATATTACATTGTTCAGACTGCGGATCACTTACGAAGGTTTGTAATACAGGAGCTCGCTGCCAACGATCCACAAGAATATCTGCCCTTACTTTCCTTATATATAAAGGACATTCACTATCCATATTGAATGAAATCTAACAGTCTCGCTTCAACATCGAATTTCTCGTAATAAATCTATTTTGCAAATAAATTTGTGCTTGCAGTGTTTCTTGTTATATTAAAACTACCCGAAAAGTTATAAAACTTTAAAAGTATATCAACACAATACACCCTAAAACAGCGTAAAGCAGGCTGTTCGAGCCATTTTCTTCTCTGCAACGTCATACATTTTTTGGAAAGTTTAAAGATAAGAAAGGATATAGCAAATACGATTTCTTTTGCAAAGTTTATTTATTTTGTGTTATCATATCGATCAAGTTGGCCACAATATTTCCGAAATGAATCATGATTTTCCTCGAACTTTGACTAAAGAGAGATGGGAAGGGGCGGGTGTCATTGAGGGTTGTTGGCATCGAGCTCCTGTGGTTTAAAAGTACCCGAAATGTGCATGGCTGGTCCATGCTGCAAATTTATGTGTTCATAAATTATGCTTTTGAATTTGAAGACGTTTAACTTTTGCAGTTTTACTTTTCATCCAATATTTTCGAAATCTTTTTTTCTGAATTTCATACAACTTTCATACTACTTTTATTGTAGTCAATCAAAAGCAATCTAACAACACTCCAAACATATGATAACAACACTCCATACATATGACAACAACACTCCATACATATGATAACAACACTCCATACATATGACAACAACACTCCATACATATGATAACAACACTACATACATATGATAACAACATTCCATACATATGATAACAACACTCCATACATATGATAACAACACTCCATACATATGATAACAACACTCCATACATATGATAACAATTCATAGATAAGTTGTACAACAAATGTATCATCCATCAAACAATAAAAGCGTCATATACCAAAATGCATCACACTTACTGTTCAAGATGTCATGTCCCCTGTTGAATGTTTGACCCTAGATTTGCAAACTTTGCCTTGAAGTTTACCTTGACACTCATTTGAGATTATGTTAATAAAAAAGTTGTGAAAAAAATGGAAAGAGGGTTAGTTTCAACTATTTTAGACTCCTTCTCCAAAACCATTAAAGGGATTGTTATGAAATTTGCAAATTACCTCGGTGCAATCTATCCCGTTGAACTTGAAGAAAACGACAGAGACCAATAATTCAGCGTCCTATTTGGATATCATGTTGTCTTTTGACATCCATGGTAATATGAACACCTCACTTCATGACAAACGTGACGACTATCTTAAATTTTCATTTTCTGAGTAGCAACATCCCGTCGTCACAAGCATATGGCGTTATCATTTCTCAATTAATACGTTATGCTCGGACAAGCTCCAAGTACTCAGATTTTGTTCTAAGAGCTAGACAGCTTTCACTAAAGTTTCTCTGTCAAGGATACATTTGTGACAGACTTACATCGTCCCTGAGGAATTTCTATGGTCAATATGGGGCAATGATGATAGCACAATATGACGTCCCCTTGTCCAGAGTCATAAATGATATTCTGACGTAGACCTTTTATGCCATGACATACCAAAGGCGGGCACCCCCGTGATCTTTTTTTGGCAGTGGTGGCACCACCTAGTGATGGACCCAGACGAAAACAACAACACTTGTTGGAGACCATGAGCACTTCATTCCTACCAAGTTTCATCAAAATCCCTTTAGTGGTTCTGGAGAAGAATTCAAAAACGACGAACGACGGACAGACAGGTGCCTAACGGTGCACTATGACAATTGCTCAATTGAGTTTCGCTCCTGTGAGCTAAAAAAGAAAACTACAATTTGGTGTTTTATAGCTTTATTTAACAATGTATTTTTTTTCAACATCATACACAATTTTTCGGAGCACTATAACGAACACAATTACATTTTGTAAAACATCAAAAGCATCAAATCTTTTAAAATCAAAGTCAATAACACGATTTAACAATTACATGGCACACTTTGAATAAGTGTAACATGTGTGAAATGAGTTTCATGTATCTGTCGTATGACAGTCGAGTTCTTCACAAGGCCTACACGCTAGACTGTCATTTTCTTTAAATATTTTATGAACGTTGCATGAAAGTGTCTCTTATACTTTTGAGGTCACAATCAGAAAAGGCTTCCTAAATTGAATATTTCTAACCCTTTTCGTTGATGATTATCTCAGTCATGTCGATAGAGGTTTCGCCTGCAGCCTTGAAGAGTTACCTTCCTTTAAATACTGTCTTCAATCGCGTACATAGTACAAAAAACCAGGTTAAAAATAAAAAACAAATTCCCATTCCAATAATGAATCACAATATTAATTTTGGCTTATCCCTTTTCTGATAATGGAAATAAATATGTTTAAACTAATTCATAAATCACATCTAGGATTCGGCAGTTTCGCCATGGACAACAATTAACATGGGTATTCAAAGTCAAATTAACCATGCCCCGTCTAGTAACAGTAACATAGTCTGGAGTATAGTTCTTTCTTTTTTGTAGGTTAGCATTTCAGAGGAGATGGACAGGGTGAAAGGGAGGGAGGAAGGGGGTGGGAGGAGGGAGAGAGGGGAAGGGTCGGGAGGGGGAAGAGGGCGGGAGGGGGAGGGTGGAATGAAAGGGAAGAAAAGGGGAGGTAAGGGGTGGGAGGGGGAGAAAGCACCCCCCCCCCATTATTTAAAGAAATAACATACTGTTTAACACAAATGAGGTAAAAAAAAATTAGCAATGCACGAAAATGATAGTTTCAACTGAGTCATGCTAATAGTTCTTTGGACATCAAAATGAATAAAAATTGTAAACTCCATTGGTAAATAATTGCAAAATTTAGATATAAAACAATACAATATTAATAACCAAAATCGTCGATCCAAAAAATAATTCATGAGCACAGTCGACAATCGAAAATAAAACGAACAAACGAAATAGAATAACAATGTGTAGAGATTCAATTCTTAAAACAGGAAAGAGAGCAATTGCCCAGAAAGAGTAGTAAGCTCCTGCCAGTCAATTTATTTTGGTAAATAAGTCAAAGTCGATACTTCAACAGATTTGTTTGTTGACTATTATTTAGAGTTTGTACCTTAAAGTTCAAGTTGTATCTTTATAGCTTGTGCAAATCATCACTGAAATAGGACAGAAGAAAAAAAGAAATCATGTAATAAAAGACACTCGCTTGCTTCGATAGAGTAATAGTCTAAAGAGTAATTTTAAAATGATATATAACATTTGTACTAACAAGAAATTTTACTGAAAAGAAATGTAAAAATATTGCGAAAATGTAAAGAATGTGCATAATTATACCTGTCGTAATTACAGCTAGTATGTTATTGCTTTAATTTCTTTCTATATAAGCAAGATATGACATTATAATTTTTTGTATAATTTTTTATTCATCTTTACCTATGGAAGAGTGTATTTTAAAAGTGCATGTTCTTCGATCATCTTTCTCTTATTTTTGAATTTTCGAATTTCCAATTTTTGGTCTTGAAATTCGGAATAAGATTATGAAAATTCCAAGAAAAAGTGTTGACCATTTTGATGGTCAAACTGATTTAAAAAAAGACTTAAGTATTTAAGAAATCAAGGCATAGAAGTTGGAAATTGCGAAATATGATTTGAAATTTGAGAGATATGAGTTGAATTTTTTCAGATTCATGTTCATATTTTCAAGATTTAATTTCAGTATTACAGCATATTGATAGAAATTACATTCTGAAAGTGTTCAAAGATGAAATCACGAAATCTGAATTTTGAAAAAAAGGCCAAATGAATTTAATATTTTGTTTTACATCAAAATATTATAAGGTATTATTGTAAGGTACTATCCCATCCATGCAATCAGGCAGGAAAACACACACATGAATTATCAAGTAGAATCGATAAGGAATTGAATGATAACGTCACAATTAAACATCTTTACTCAACAATTTGAAATTTCAAGACGCAAGTTGAAAATTCTGATTTTTAAAGATAGATCCAAGACAAGTGACACTACTGATATGCTTCCTTGCTTAGCGTAGGTTTCATTTTTGTGATGCATGCGAAGGGTGATGTTACATGGGGATCACTTTATCCGCTCCCACAGAATTACCTTATGTAACATGTTGAGTTATACAAATCAGTGAAGACAGGAACACATACATATACAGGTGTTTGTATTATTGTTATGCACTTAATAAATGCTTTTTAAAGAATTTCACTCGGAGTATTTATTTCTTTTTTTTTTTTCTTTTTGCCTCGACTTTTCCTTAATGTTCATGCAACAGCACCGTTTGAAATTTGAGAGTATTTCAAAAATTGTATCATTCATACGAAACGTAAACATGCAATATTACATTGATATAAATCAAGTTGCAAAAATATACATTATTCATCAATTTTTCCATACTTTCAACTTCGTTCTTTTTAAATGCAGATAAACTGTCGCTTTGGGTTATTTTCTCCGGAATGCACTAAGGAGCTCTAAAACCTTCCTCGGGTCGCCAGGGACACATAATTTATAAACCCAAACCTATTATTTGGATGTATTCTCTGATATGATTTGAATTAATCGGCTGATCGCCGACGATACATTAACTCATATCTCCCTTAAATCAATACAGTATTGCAGTCGGTAGATTTTGCTGATATTGATTTAAGTATAACCAGAACAGTGACCTGGAAGGACATTAAGTTGAAAAACACCTTCTTGTTTAGCGTCAGCTTCCTTCAAACGTCATCCTCTACGGAATCTTCGTTTATTCCTTTAGACTTCAGAAGGGAGTTCAGCAAAAATATAACTTGATCAAGTTTCTGGTCTAGTTTATGAATCTATGAATGAAATAAATGGTGAAAAAAATTAATGAAGTAATGTCATCAACTATTCTTCTTATTTATTTGCTTAACATGTAGTGACACTTTTCTAAAATTTTTAAAAACGTCAATTGTGAATTATAGAGTCTGAATAATAAAAAATTCAAATTCAATTACTTGAATAATTAAGAATTTATCAGATGGAAAAGTAAATTATGTAACATAGTTTCAGGCCCTAACCTGATTTTCTGTGCGAACTATTCTTGCACCTATTGACATTTTTTCTCGGTCTTTTCCGTAGCTATGAGAATAGAGAGAACTTGGTTTTCCAAGCGTCTGATCTAACCTAGAATAAAAAGCTTGTCCGTTAATAGGTGAAAATCAATCATGAAGCTCACTTAACTTGGTATTGTTAATGAATATAGATAGCTAGATTTATTCTGAAATAATAATTGAGGATACTGAACATAGGGGATCGAAAATTTTTATCTATTTGTTCAGTCCATCAGAGGGGTCCATCCTAGATTGGGGCGGACGGTGGGTACCTCTCTCCCTCCTCCCGCCCCCTTACATAGCCAATTGTGCCTCATATGAAATTCATGTGAAATTTACATGAACTTTACATGAAAGTTCACATGAAATTTATGTAAAACGAGCACGAACATGAAATTTACATGAAATTTTTCACATTAAATTCATGTGAAGATTTTTACATGGATGTTATGTGAATTCAGTTTCCTGTGAAGGTCACTTAGAAAAATTCATGTGAAATTCATGTGAAGGAACTTTATGTGAAATTCATGCGAAATATTTTTCACATAAATCTTATGGGAAATTTATATGAATTTTACATGAACTTTCATGTGAAATTCACATGATGCTTATTTCATATGAATTCCATGTGAGGCACAATTGGCTGTGTACCCCCTCCCATCCCCTTCCTCCTCCCGCCCCTTCCTCCCCCTCCCTTTCATCCTGTCAACCCCTCCTATATGCATTTGAAAGAAAATCATAAATATGAACCTGAAAAACAGCATTTTCGGAAGTATTCATGGGATTCTTGACCCTCTGGATCTGAACTTAGACTTTATGTAATCGAGGTAAAATGTGAAATATGTTACCTTCGTTGTAATTCTTTTATTCGAACCATCATATTCAAATGACCTTGGGAATATTGCTCAATCACGTCACGCACATCATATGGTTTCCGTGCTTGCTGAAAAAGAAAATCAAAAGTGTTTTCTGTGGGGGTGACATCTGTAAGACTTAGTGTAATATAACAATCGGAAATGGTGCCATTTATAGCAGAACAAACTATACTAACGGAAAAAAGAAACTGTGATTCCAAAATGTTAGGTTAAAAAATGAAATGAAGTATGAAAGAATTCATACTTGAGTATATTTCTGACATATTTGCATTTTTTTACGAAAAAAAAACCATTATTTGGTTTAAGGAAATATTGTTTAAGATTCTTGCGTACAAGAATAAAATACCGATTTCTTGCATTCGGGAAGTTTCGTTCTCAGACGCCTCGAGACGACGTGATAAGGAAAATTTAACGTATCCAATGTACAAATGAAGATCTCGCGGACGTCTCGTCCATTTAAACAGTGTTAAAATTATCTCGGTAATCTTCGGCGGTGTCTCGATGGTTTCCGTGGCTTGAGTGACGGTCGGCATGTTGACATTTGATGATAGAAACTATTCTTTATGTTGTTTTAGTTATATTTAGTTAAAGTATGCCATGATTCTAACTATATAATACACTTGATATTTATTTGTACAACGGATACCTTAAATGAATTTTCTTCTAGATTAATGCTTTAATTGGACCAGGAGTACCCGAGGACACATGTAGCCAAGTTTGATCAACTTCAGTCGATCGTCTGTCTCTTCAACGCATTCGAAAATTTCTGTTATCAAAAAATCTTGTAATTTCTAAAACGTGGGTCCTGTAGCATCATATCCAACCCATCCTGCTACGTTTTTGGAACATTTTGGACATAATAATTTTCACACTCTTTGGCCATATAACATTGTTTAGACTGAGGGTCACTGACGAGGGTTATGTACCCGAAACGTGCATGTCAGGTCCATGCTGTCAATTTATCTGTTCTTAAATGATGCTATTGAATTTAAAGACATTGGACATTTGAACCGCTTGGTGAGTGTCACTGCTGGTGGACCAGGAGTCCCCGAGGGCACATGTAGCCAAGTTCGATCAACTTCGGTTAATCGTCTGTCTCTTCAACGCATTCGAAAATTTCTGTTATCAAATAATCTTGAAATTTCTAAAATGTGGATCTTGTAGCGTCATATACTACCCATCCTGTTACGTTTTTCGGTACATTTTTGGACATATTAATTTTCACATTCTTTGGCCATATTACATTGTTCAGATTGAGGATAAAAGAAAAAGAGGATCTGACGAGTCTTAATAGCAGTTCTCTGTAAGGACCAAAATAATTTCAATAGCACGTGGAAACAGCATGTCTCCAATTTTGAAGATGTTTGGTGTGGAAGGTGTATATGATGTACTGAGACAAAAATAAACTTTCTCTCTACAAATTAAGTTTTCGTTGCCATGGAAACCATGTTTGTAATTTTACGCATCAGTAGAATACTTGTAACATGGCATTTTCTCGAGGCTCGTTTCCATGGTAACAGCTATTGTAGTCAATTGAAATTTCCTTAATTTTTCTCTTTATATCTTTAATAGTAAAAATATTACACAAGAAGTATGTTTCTGTCCGCTATTCTCTTTGTCAATATGCTCAAAATGTAGGCAAAAACCTGTTTGACATGCTTTCAATATATTGGCGACATTCGGGAGCACAAACGGACAAGGCAGTTATTGCCTATGACGTCATTTCGGCAAAATGCGAAAATAAGGACGTCACGCCCGTGTGACCTTATTTTGTCCACTTTTTTGAATGCAGAAAAAAATCCTTGGCTATAGACAGCTAAGTTTCAGATACCTTGAAGAAAAATATTGACCCGTTTGTCTGTCCGTGACTCTGAGTTCGGCTAGTCCATTTCCATTAGCGTCAGATTAATGTCATTTTGAGTCTGGATAACATACATGCGTATATTTCGTAAGCTATTGTTATTCAAATTATAAAGTTAATTTGCTATTTTTACCAACATTATAGACATACTTTTTTTCTAAAAAAAAAAAGTCATTTTGGCATGAATTTACTCAGTTTCTACGTCAAACACTTTACGTCAACGCTTCGCATGGTATGTTGTACTGAACCTTGACAGAACAATGCGAGAGCATTACATGTACATGTACTACATAATTTTAAGCGTTTACATCACCTCAAATACAAAATTTTCGAAGTTTCAAATTATTATCATATCGGATTACCTGACATGTGAATCTTGTTTCACCCCCCCCCCCCCCTTCCTTAGATAAGTTACGGAAGAATGGCAAAAATTTTGTACCAAATGAGTAACGATAATTGTAATTTGAAATTAAATACAAATAAATGTACATTATATTTTACAATAGAATACAAAATAAAGTACATTACTTTGTACAAGGAAATACGAACAAGTTTGTTTCAACCGACAGTTTCTTTTTTCCGCTAGTATATAACGAATTCATATTGGACATTTTCACGGACTTCGCACTTCTGACTTCGCACTTGGAAGGGACTATGTTACTGAAGCAAAATGTTGATTGTATTCCAATAAACTTAGAATAATTTCTGTGAAGAATTTATTTGTTTTAATGTCTGAAGATACGAGGGTTGTTTGAAAAGTTCGTAGACAACCGCAATATTTTAGAAATGCGTGACAGTAAGTGTACAATTTTCTTACCAAACATTCATCAGGTCCTTTGCAATCAATCCAATGAATACCAAGGTAATTGAAATATGCTGTCATTTAAATCATTGTCTTAAATTAAGCGTAGTGACGTTGCACGGCGCAATACGAAAATTAAGATATCCAAAATTGTGTACATGCAGATGATTCCTTTATTATTTCTAAATTCGGATGCAGAGAAAGTCAATGTATATACTTTTTTGTTTTATCGTATTGAAAGTTGTCATGATACTGAAATTCAGGCTTGTAACGATACATTGGTATTTAGATATCTGTATTACAACAAGAGCAATCAAGACGTAATAATTGTTAAAAATTACGTTTCCCTACATTTTTAAACGACGTGGAATCGTTGAACTTTTATTCAAGCTTAAACAAATTCCATAAAAGATTTTATAGATGGTACACATGGCTATTAACTGCAAGAAAAATGTTCGAGCAAACGTCAGTATGTATACAATTTGCAACGAAGATAATTCACTCCCCGCCCCCAATATGATTTGAAATTCAAAGACAGAACAAAGGCAGAAAAATGCTCATTACTCCGTATTTTGCGTTGCATCGTTTTCGACGCCATTTACTGCGCCACTTTCCGAAGTAACTCTTGAAGAAGAAAACTGTATTTCTTTGCTTATGGTCCAATCACATTAAATTTTGCACAATAAGAATATACAATCTTAAGGAATAAATTGGTATATAAACAAAATGTTTAACGTAATGATAAAAAATCTATGAAACTTGTCTACGAATTTATCGAACAGCCCTCGTACATGTTTATAACGCTCCAGTATCATTTTGTCAATTGTGCTCTGAGGTTTTACTTTTCTAAATATTTTAAATACACCTGTTTTCTTTATATGACATGTTTAGTACGAATGGGGTAAAGAAGATCCGGACGACAATCTCAACAGCACTCACAATAGAGCACCAGATTGAGCATCGACGGACCTCTAACAAGCTAGAGGTGGGACCAGATGCCCGGGAGGAGTAGGCATCCCCTGTTTGGCTAGCCGCACCCGCCGTCGATGTTCACGCACGAAAATGAAAACAACACCGCAAAGGGCATAAGTGTGACACAACTGAGACAAAGAATATCCTGACGACAATCTCAATAGCACTCACAATAGAACACCAGACTGAGCATCGACGGACATCTAGCAGGCTAGAGGTGGGACCAGGTGCCCGGGAGGAGTAACCATCCCCTGTTTAGCTAGCCGCATCCGCCGTCGATGTTCACGCACGAAAATGAAAACAATATTTACACAAGTCCGGAGTGCGAAGTCCGAAGTACGTCAACTTGAAAAATGCCTAGTAATATCCACTTGATATCCACTATATAGAAACTGCATGGTTAGAAATGGAATAATATTTTCAAAGATTGCTTTTTTGGTGTTTTTTGTTTCTCAGCTGATTAAGCCTACGTCTGGGCATGTTACAAATATGACGATTTCATCATCACAGCCAGATGGCTTGCAAGTAAGCTACTCGTTCAGGGTTATATTATACAACGGCTGAAATCATCATTGAGGAAGTTCTTTGGTCGTTACTGGGATCTTATAAAAGCAAATGATATCCCTTTCCCAGACTGATCAGTGACATTGTGGATTGCAATTGAATGGCTGTCAACATCACCAAGCACGAAATCTTTATCTGATATGTACATCAGTATGTACATCGAGACAACTAGTTTTCATGGATTTGTTGCGACGAATGTTGCGTGCAAACAGGAGATGCTCACTCTTCCCGGGCGCCTGATCTCACTACGGAATATTGTTTAATCATGGGTTCAAAACTGTTCCAATGGAAATTCTGATGCTTTTGCCTTACCTTCTCGACTTTGAGACTGACTAAGTGATGGTATTTTTCGATGTTCATTATATAAGAAACCGATCTTATTCGCTCAAATGAGAAGCCTGTTAATACAATGTACATGTACATACACAAAGTATATGAGGTACAAAGAGATAAACTTCAGAGTGGATCCTTAATACAATCCATGATAAATAACTGTCTTATGTAATTCGTTCACATTTGCAATCCAGGAGACAAACTATGTTTGGAATCCATAGTAGATTTGGTTCATTCTATCGAATTTTTCCAAGAGACTTCAAAAGTAATCAATGCAGCCAATTTATTACATGCATACATTGTATAGTCGATGACCAGTTAAATTTTGCAATACTAGCAGACAGAGAAACTATGATTTCTTGTTTCCAACGAAATTTTGTCAAACTCCGTATTACAGTTGTAAAGGAGCAGATTATAGATTATATCTGGATTTTTATTTTCGGGGGGGGGGGTGTTAAGTATCAGTTCAAGCAATGTGGAAACCTATTTATAATGTACATGTACCTTTCTGATGAAAACAAACAACATGACATGAATATCCAAGGAAACGGTGTGAATTAGCCAAAAGAGAATTAAGGATCTTATTATACATGTAGGGAAGTAAAGAAAGTGGCATTAAAACACTTTTGTGTCATTTTGAGTCAATTTAGTTAACTTTCAGGTTACCATACATTTTCAAGACTAAATACTCACTGTAAACTGTTAAGACTACTCATCTGTCTTTATATAAGCGAATAGTGATACGAAAATATGAAATAGACTGACAGTGTATGGGTTTTTTTTTTTTTTTTTTTTGGCAAACACCACCTGGAAATTTTCCCGCTCGCTGACATTTAACAAAGAAAAGAAATTTAGTGTGATCTAAGCTATTCATTGAACATAAATTGATCAAAATAAGTCCTTCGATTGACCATGACATACATACCTGAAATTTTCGTCTGGCGACAAAATACTTGATCTTTCTTATTACCCGTATTGCTGCTTTGTGCGCTTGTGTAAGTCTGTTGAAACCAAATTGTAACGTTTTCATACAAATTCCCCTTAAACTAAAAGTTTTCGTTTCAAATTTCTGTTCATGTGATTTTACATCTCTATACTTTTTGACAGTTATTATAAAACTATCCTGATTTGATCATGATTTAGTATATTTTTTCAGATTTATACGAAACATAATTTTTGCTTTTGAATATGATACATGTACGAGTGTTTTCATTGATTTTTGCACCTAAATATTTATGTATTCTGGTGCAATAGTCAAGCAACCTCGTGTAAATAATGATTGAATTAATTTTGGTTTTAGATAAAAAAAAAAAAGCTCTGGTATACTTTTTTTTACAAATAGCACGACAAACATATACAATCAAATGTAAACAAAGACCTACATAACAACTTTCTCTGGACAATTATCGTCATTGTCGTAATCATTATCATCCATGTAATCATTTCCGTTTCCGTTTCCATTACTTCCGGTTGTGGAACAGCTGTGCCGATAGTCCCTCCTGTATGCCTTTGGTGTGCCTTTTAATGCATTATAAGGTAAAAAAAAATAATACAGCACTGTGTATAAAAAAGCTAATGGAAGCTTTATCATTTGCATTTGAATATTTCCAACTCTCTGTAAATGAACACTTAATTTGAAAAACCACATTGTGGTAAAAGTTTTGCTTCCATATTATTGATTTACTGCATGCTGTTCGCAGATTTATACCAGACACGCAATTTCACGCAGTTTAAGACACCTGATATGAGTCAAATCCTTCTCCTAAATTTTGCATCTTGCTTAACACATATGAGCGCGTGCTGTCATATTTTTAAAGTATGGCTGATTTTAATGGTTTTTTTTTCTCAGAACTAGACTGATTGAGGTACACAAAGAGTTGGTTTATATCCAAATACGAAAATAATAGTGTTACATATTAAAATGAACGAATGTATTCATCAATTTGCATATTCAATATAAACACTTTTAAAAACTTATATAAATTGTTTATAAATTAGGTACAATTACAAAATTTCTCAATGATATTACATGTACAAGTAAAACCATCACCAGTATTACATCACAATCATTGACAATAGCACACGAGAAAGGACAAGAGCGAACGACAAATTGTGGGGATGAATTTTGACGAAAATCTTCTATAATTATCAAGAAATTAACGTATAATCATACAAGAATAGAGAGAAATAGGCAAGGTTATATACTTGCTACAGTAGACTCAACATCAAATTGAAGGAAAAGACCGGTTACTGTACATATATGAAATATGCTTGAGGAAAGATAGTTTTCAGTTATTGAAGCGACAAAAATGGCGGGAATTTTAAAAAAGACCTGAAGTTGTGGTACCCTCCAGTTACCTAATTTGTCGTCCATGAAGATTGATGACATACTTTCCCTGTGAAAATGGTTGCCCATAGAAATGGAATCCATCCTTGACGATCTGCGCTTGCGCAGTGTGAGACTTGCCCGGCGAGCCATTCTAGCTAGCATGTTATCTTCGTTTGAGGCGTCATGGATGTGAATTTTCCAAGTTGCCTCTGATTTGGAATTTGGATCGGCAGCATAACATCTCCAGACGCACTGTATAGAAGTGAAATGATGTAAAATGAATAAAAATTGAGGAAAAATCCTGTCTTATTGTTATTTGCTCCACGTATTATTTTATAGTACAGCAATTATCATTTTAATCGTAAAACCAAAGTGTTAAGTGAAGTTTCAGCTGCCTTGCCACTAATGAAAACCGTAAAAGTACTAGAAATACAACTTTATGTATTCAAATTTCTTTAGAACATGTTTATATTTACATTAAAATTTTCTCTGAATTTGGCACAATACTCTTAGAAGCTATTTTTCGTTGCCTTCTCATGGTCAAAAGCCTGCTAGACCCAAACTTGTACATTTAAAAGCTTGAATCTGCGCATAAGTTACCCAGACCCCTCGCATTATAAAATGCATCAACTTAAAATTTGTTAATTTAAGACTGTTGTCGACGTTTGAAAGCAGCCAATGTAAAACAAAATGGATCTGTTCAAGAAGAGGCATGTTGTCTGTTGCATGTTTGATCCTCAATACGTGACCTTGACCTTGAAAGTGACCTTGATCTATAATGGGTGGTGAGTCTTATCATGCTTTATCATCCATGCAAGTTTGAAAGATGCCTGATGTATATAAAGTGAGTTATAACCATATATGTGAAAGTGTGACTACCAGACAGACAGAGAGACAGACAACAGACAGACAGAGAGACAGACAGACACTGGACTTTTGAGTTACAAGCGACATAAAAATCAGTACCTGTATAAGTGTAGCTGCCGCTGGTATCTGCCGATTAAAATGTTTTTGTCTTTGTTTTTGCTGAACTTTCAATGCAAATCCTGATCCGAGGATACCCTTTAAAATATTTTTTAAAAGAAGAAAAACAAATATTGCTGAAACTAAATTACACTAAGAAAAAAAAGTTACACTTAGATACACTCATATTGTACAGTTAGCTATTCTTAGTGTGAAAAAAAATATTATAGGTATTTTGTACATTTAGTGTTTATTCCTTTATTTATTCTTTGTTGTTTCATTCATCAAAATTACTTTTATCAATAAATTGTTAATAAGTATACATTTTTTAAATTCTTAATTAATGGGAGCCGAAATAGCTAGATTAACTATAAAACTCAAATTTTATTCTCTTCACTTATAAAGGTTTATTCCTAGAACTCGTTTATTGTGCCTGGTTTGAAAGGCCGACTAATTCCCAGAAATCTCAGAAATAAATTGTCTTAAGCCATCTGCCAGATCTTGTCGTATGTAACACGTTATCCCATTACTCACCGCTGGTAGAGCAAAGAAAGAAATAGCGAATACTGCAAAGCAGGAAGCCACGATCTTTCCCATCCAGGTCTTGGGCACTTTGTCTCCGTAGCCAATGGTCATTACTGTTATCTGAAAACACAATATTATGGCTTGCATCGGAACAAATATGGATTTAAAAGAAACTGTCAGTAACTTAAATCAAGAGGAGGCAGACAAACTTTTCTGGAAATGTATTTCATTCTTTCCCTGTGTTCCCAATAGCAGATATTATCATTAACCAAAAAAAAAAACCAAAAAACAAAGCAAAGCAAAGCAAAACAAAAAAGGAATTTTAAAAAGTTACAAAGTAGCATGCCTTAATGTTATCTTATTTTATTTCCGTTTTTGCAAAAACAAAATCCCTCGTTTATATATAAGTGAGAATAGTTATTACCATGGTCTCTCAGAATCTCAGAAATATTCAAATTGTTTTATGTATTTCAAAAACAGTATGAGACTCTATGGTTGATGTCTTCGAAACGATCTTTAGTGAAAAACGAATAATTGTCTCACAAGCAGAGAATATATCAAAACAGAATAGTCCCAAGGCATATTTCCGTTCCCCTCTCTGCACTTTACCATTACATGTATAAAGCACAATGACCATTACATGTATAAAGCACAATGACCATTACATGTATAAAGCACAATGACAATTACATGTATAAGCACAATGACCATTACATGTATAAAGCACAATGACCATTACATGTATAAAGCACATGACCATTACATGTATAAAGCACATGACCATTACATGTATAAAGCACAATGACCATTATATGTATAAAGCACAATGACCATTACATGTATAAAGCACAATGACCATTACATGTATAAAGCACAATGACCATTACATGTATAAAGCACAATGACCATTACATGTATAAAGCACAATGACCATTACATGTATAAAGCACAATGACCATTATATGTATAAAGCACATGACCATTACATGTATAAAGCACAATGACCATTATATGTATAAAGCACAATGACCATTACATGTATAAAGCACAATGACCATTACATGTATAAAGCACAATGACCATTACATGTATAAAGCACAATGACAATTACATGTATAAGCACAATGACCATTACATGTATAAAGCACAATGACCATTACATGTATAAAGCACATGACCATTACATGTATAAAGCACATGACCATTACATGTATAAAGCACAATGACCATTATATGTATAAAGCACAATGACCATTACATGTATAAAGCACAATGACCATTACATGTATAAAGCACAATGACCATTACATGTATAAAGCACAATGATCATCACATGTATAAAAAGACATGTTTATTTCCAGACATTAGAAATTTTAAAACAAAATTTAAAGGAAACATAAAGATTGGTTATCTGAACAATTAAAGAACTTTATTTTAATTCCATCAATTATAATTCAACAATGAAGTACATGTATTCCAAAAATGCATATTTTAAAACGTACTCAAATTCCAAGGTAAAGACAGAAGAAAAAAACATTTATGTTTCACAAGGAATATACCCTATCATTGACCATTCAAAACGCATACCCTCGGGCTAAAAACTTTTGTGACCAAAAGAGGGACAAACAGACATACAGACATTCGAATTGTATCAATAATTTCGTGAGGAAATATCCCAAGTCATCATTAAAAGAAAAATGAGAAAACGATCGAGTCACAAGAAACCTATATACAGACTGGGCAGACGGACAGAATGAAGCTCTGGATCTGATGCCTTCACTCTTTCGTTAATAAGAGAAACAAAACTAAATAACTTACGATCCCCATTATAATTCGAGGCATCGGCATAGTTATGAAAGTTCGTAATTATGATCTACCAGGGGAGAAGATGAGCCCCATGAAATCTATATACAAAGTCGACAGACGGACAGGACGACGTACTGGGTCTTATTTCGCGAGATCGAGTAACGAAAGTAGCACACTTACAACTCCCCACCATAAGGCATCTGCATAGCTCTGAAAGTCACCCAGACCGTCATTACCTTCTGCCAGGGGAGAATATGAGCCCCATTAAAACCTACATGTATATACACAGTGGACAGACGAAAAGAACGACGTCTTAGATGGAGTATCGAAAGTAGCACACTTTCAACTCCCCATCATAAGGCATCTACATAGCTCTGAAATAATACGGAAGTGTTCCAACTCTATACCTTCATGAAGAAATTTTCAAACCAATTTTCTGCACCAGACACGTGTTTCGAATATTAAATCATCATCAGTGATGCTTACAGCGGAGCCGCCAAAATTTATTTCAGTAGTGTAGTGCCCTCTTGTTTTCTTATTAGAATGTAAATTTGTGCATTTACTTTACAGGGAATGTGAAGTCACCCTTACCGTCATTACCTTCTGCCAGGGGAGAACATGAGCCCCATTAATACAAAGTGGACAGACGAACAGAACGACGTCTTAGATAGAGTAACGAAAAAGGCACACTTACAACTTCCCAACATAAGGCATCTGCATAGCTCTGAAAGTCACCCAGGCAGTCATTACCTTCTGTCAGGGGAGAATATGAGCCCCATTAATACCTACATTTATAAACAAAGTGGACAGAGGAACAGAACGATGTCTTAGGTAGAGTAATAAAAGTAGTAAACTTACAACTCCCCACCATAAGGCATCTGCATAGCTCTGAAAGTCACCCAGGCAGTCATTACCTTCTGTCAGGGGAGAATATGAGCCCCATTAATACCTACATTTATATACAAAGTGGACAGACGAACAGAACGATGTCTTAGGTAGAGTAATGAAAGTAGTAAACTTACAACTCCCCACCATAAGGCATATGCATAGCTCTGAAAGTCACCCAGGCCGTCATTAACTTCTGTCAGCGGAGAATATGAGGCCCATGAAATCTATATACAAAGTGGACAGACGAACAGAACGATGTCTTAGGTAGAGTAATGAAAGTAGTAAACTTACAACTCCCCACCATAAGGCATCTGCATAGCTCTGAAAGTCGCCCAGACCGTCATTACGTTCTGCCAGGTAAACGAAATACGAGGAGAAGATGAGCCCCAAGAAACCTATATACAGAGTGGTAATCAATTCCTGGAAAAGATAGAATTACTCATGTTTCCATTGGTTACTTATGTATTTCAATTTTCTTTATTCTTTTTATTATCTTTTTTTTTTTTTTTGTTTCTTCTTCTTTTATTTTTTTTTTCTTTTTCTTTTTTTTTTTTTTTTTTTGAATATTACATATAATTTGATGTCGTTACATTCATGATTAATATTGATCCTTTTGTACTTCAGGTACTTTTGAAATAAGTAAGTTGTAATCTAAGGTGAATGATTAGAATTAGATGCAAGATTCATTCGTCATCAAATATTGCTATAGTTGTTTTCTTTGTGATTTACCAAGTTTGAACGCTATCAACAGATTTTTGATACATACTTTTTCGAAAAATATTGCTTTTGTTTAATTCTTTTCCATAGTATTATGAATTTTTTATACTCGTATTAAAGTGATGTGTAAGTATCTCTTTGCTTTTATTTTTTTAAAGGGAGGATATTTGTTTTGATTTTTGTTCTTTGCTCTTTATAGTTACGTACGTAGACATAGATAGCCAATTTTGTTTTCATCAAAGATACAGGACATTAAAGAAAGGTACCCTTACGCATGTAGATTATTCAGTATATGTAATTAAATCCTCCAAGTTAACTAATAATATGCCCAAAATTAATTGTTTTGTTCTAATTTATAAAAATAAGTAATATAGAAAGAATATAGCACATTAAAGATAAGATGTAAATCTCAATGATATGTCACAAAACCCTGATAATTTCATTGTATTTTAGATTAATAACATAGACTAAATCCAACTTTTTGCCAAAAATAACGGATAGTATGTTTTCATTTTGCATTATCTTATAAGATGAATATATGTATAAAGATGAGGAAAAAATACATACAGGTACATGTGTATCTAATTTTCACATGATCAAGATTTGGCTCCAAAGATAAGGTTAACCCCTAATTAACAATTATTTAAATAATTGTATTTATGGGTAAAATGCAGAATTTATATTTAAGCACACATACAACCATTGAATAGAAAAAAATCAGTTCAAAATTTATTCTTTTGATATTACTCCAACAGATCAAAGTTTTACCTAAAGAAAAAGAGTGAACATTAGTGTAAAATATTCCTTGTGTAGGATATTTAGGATAATGCATAAGGTATTACCCTAAAATTTCGAAGATGTTTGGTATACATTTACTGCATATCTTAAACAGTCATGAAAAATGAGTCAAATTTAGAGTAATCTTCAATATACAAAATTAATAGGTATAACAATGCATATTGTTCAGTAGTAAATATTTAGTGTAAAAATATTTGGATTCAACTATGAGAGCAACCAGGAAATAAAAATCTTTTAACGGTCGAGTAGGGACCCACCTTAATTTTCATTACTTTGTCCTACAATGTACAATAGACTTCTAAAAAATTATATTTTCGCGATCAATTGAAATGTACTTGCGTGACCAACAGCAGACTGCATTTTGGACCAGGTGCCTTACATCTTTTGACAACATGTATATTTCTTACCTGGCGATGTAAATAAATGACTGAGCCTAAAAGACGCCATGTTCCCCCTTGTCTATCTACATGTAACATACGTAAAATTTGAAGGAAACGAACTCCTCTGTTGAAAAAAAGAAAAGAATCAATCATAGTCATGAAACTTCGGGTCTTCAGAAAACAACTACAGTACACATATACCTGATAACATAGTAATTAAATATTTTGTTTTACGTCGCGAACTTTTTCTAAAAGGTAACTACGTGTACATGTATCATCGATTTTATCTACATGTAAGCTCTTTAAAAAGGAGTAAGTAATTTTTCAATTTCTAAAACCTGAAAACAACGTAATTAACCATGAAATCGGATATACATGTACAGTACAGTCCTTTATTTACAACGTCCATCAAAAACTATAGATTAAGTAACAAAATTAGTGATTGATACTTGCAATCTATTTAAACATCATTTTCAGTCATTATGGAACAAAATTATCACTTCCTTTATATCTTTTATTCATAATAACGATAACAGAGAAAGATAAACCAATGGGTGAACAAATGGATAAGAAAAAATGATCGAAATAAGTGAATACTAAATACAACATGTAGAAGTTCTTTCTAATATGTTCCCCTTTTTATATAACTTAACCACTGTTTGAAAACAGCATCATGCCCCTTTATAAAAGTTACACATTGAAATTCATCAAATGAATTCATTGTTGTATCTTTCATTAAAATTTCGTTTTGACAAATAAGAAATTATAAAATCCAGGTCAAAGGTCATTACCTTATTGCTGATGTAGCAAA
Source organism: Pinctada fucata (assembly GCA_028142955.1). NCBI lineage: Eukaryota > Metazoa > Mollusca > Bivalvia > Pterioida > Pteriidae > Pinctada > Pinctada fucata. The sequence goes on from AP027104.1 coordinate 20,567,662, forward strand.
AACTTGACCCTCAGAACCGAAAGTGAAAACTAAAACAGATGCTATAACTACGAATAAATCTGTAAAAAAAGAAAATCAAAAAAATCACTCTCTACGTGCTGAATACCTCTAAGGTATCTAGTAAAACAGTATTTGAGGTGCATGAAACATTTTTAAAGACATAAAAATCTTAATGCACCTCAAAATAATGACAATAAATCATAATAAAAAGTATTGCAACGGTTGTAACCCTCCTTTGAAAGGGAAAGAATTTATCAATCTTGTACACTTTTTGTAGTTTTCCAACAATTTGTGGGTAAATTCGAAATCTAAATGATGAGATACAAGTATTTTATTGCATCTCTTTTAGCAGAAAAAGACTAATGAATAAACTCGTTGCAACACTTTGAATAAGTTTGTTTGTGGTGAAGATACCTGATGGCCGAGGTGGCAAAAACCTGGCCCTCGGAACCGAACGTTAATACAACACACGATGCCACGACTACGATGAGATCTGAAAATTCAAATTCTGCCTTATTCAAATCAGATCTGATGTATTAAGATAGAGTTTTTTCAATTCATATACCATCATAGGTACGGTATTTACATTTCTTGACTCATATGATACGCTAGAGCTTGCTGTTTCATGTTTCGTCCTTGTATGGTAAAATTGAACAAAATCGTAGGTCATAGGTTTCGTTATCTAAAGCTTTCAAGACACGTTGGGCGGTTTTATGAAATAAAAGCTTTACATGTATACTCCTTTCAATATTGGAAAGTATTGATCATTTATAATTCCTAAGCCTTTTGATTTACGACGACTTTGTAACTAAAACAAATCGAATAGAAACTGTGAAAGTAAAATCAATCTTCAGCACAGAAGAACAATTTATGTATGTTTAACGTCTTAAAATTCATTAGCATCATTTTAGGGCAGATAAATTTACAGCATGGACCAGACATGCACGTTTCGGGTATTTAACCCTAGTCAGTGATCCTCAAATTAAACAATGTAATATGACCAAAATCTGTGAAAATTATGTCCTAGATATACCGAAAGACGTAGAAAGATGGCTGGGATATGCTACAGGACGCAGGTTTTAGAAATTTGAGAAAATTTTGTAAACAAAAATTTTGAAATGCGTTTGAAGAAACGACTACCGAAATTGGTCGAACTTGGCTACATGTGTCCTCGGGGACCCCTCGTCCACCAGCAGTGACACTCACCAAGTGGTACAAATATATAACGTCTTCAAATTTATTATGTTTTGTTGCAGCATTGCGTACTGATTACAGTAAGCTCCATTAAGGACATTATCAAAAAACCCTTTCTTATACCTTGCCATATTCGACAGCTGATTCGATTTTCTTATTGAATTGAAAATGAACTCGCTTATGCTAGCAAAGTACAGACAGCTTTTACTTTATCATCAAATTCTTGTGATATCCATTTACAGGTCTTTTATATAACCTATGGACCTTTGCTAATCATCTTTTTTTAAACAGCAACTGTTAAATCAGTTAAAGAAGATCCTGACGATAATCTCAACAGCACTCACAGTAGAGCACAATATGGAGCATCGACAGACCCCTAGAAAGCTAGAGGTGGGAACAGGTGCCAGGGAAGAGTAAGCATCCCCTGTTTGGCTAGCCGCACCGCCGTAAAGCTACTGTGAACTGGTGGAGATATGTCTGTATCTGTATTTCTGGACAGGTAAATGAATAGTCCGGATAGCCACGACATGAATAGAGAAGACGACTACTGAATGTTGTACGTCTTCAAATTCAATAGCATCATTTAAGACCAGATTTGCAGCATGGACCAGACATGCACGTTTCGGGTACTTAATCCTCGTCACTGATCCTCAGTCTAATCAATGTAATATGACCAAAACGTGTGAAAACTATTTTGTCCAAAAATGTACCAAAAGATGTAGTAGAATGAGTGGGATATGATGCTACAGGACCCACGTTTCAGAAATTTTAAGAAATTTTGTAACAGAAAATTTCAAACGCGTTGAAGAGACAGAAGATCAACCGAAGTTGATCGAACTTGGCTACATGTGCCCTCGGGGACTCCTGGTCCAGCAACAGTGACACTCACCAAGTAGTTCAAATGTTAGTCGTCTTCAAATTCAATAGCATCATTTAAGACCAGATAAATTGACAGCATGGACCAGTCATTTGTGAATGGTTATCATATAAGTATCACTGGTACTTCTGTTTGTTTGTTGCTTTTGCCTGTGTGTTCTTGTTTGATTTGGATTTTATTGGTATGTAGGTTCTCTTTTGTCACACTGTCTGCGTCTATCTGTCGAGTTGCTTGTCATGCGTTATGTCCTGATTTTTGTTCAACTGAACATGTATTTCACCATTATCACTGCAGCGTGATTTTATTGGAGATGCTCGTATTCAAATAAAGGGCAGTCCCTCATTTTATAACACACCCTCATAAAATTTTGGGCCGCGTACTATCTACAAAGTACACAAATTTAAATTCAAAAAATAAAACGAGAGGCGCTACTGAAATGAATTTGTCTTTGTCAGAAAATAACTCTGGCATTTAATAAGTTCAACTAATGAGGATTCACTAACCGAAGCACGTGTCTGGTGCATTAAAATTGGTTTGATTTTTCTCAGAGGGTAAAGAGTTGGAACACTTCCGTATTATTGTAATAGTCATGCATTGTGTTTAAGCAGACATTTTGCTATAAAATCTGTTCATTGACAAGCTAACGCAAAAATTATGCAAAAACTGTGACGGTGTCTGTCTTTTCACGAAGATGGCGTCTCGGAGCGTCGCATACACAACAATTCAACAGGCTAGCTATTGAAGTGTAAACGTCTTCAAATTGAACAGCATCATTTAAGAACAGATAAATTGGCAGCATGGACCAGACATGCACGTTTCGGGTACTCAACCCTCGTCAGTGATCCTAAAATCTAAACAATGTAATATCAGGCACGCTGACGATACAACTCGTCTAGTAATTCTCAAGTATGCGCAAATTTGGTTCAAAGAACGTTCCAACGTTTTTAACACAGAAATAACGGATCGAAAAGAATCCGACAGTAGCTCACATGAGATCGTCTACGAATATCATGTGTTCAAGTCAGTCATTAGTAATAGCAGCTTTTCGAATAGATGCCCAGGAAATGTTAGGTGATATGTATAAATAGAGGACAAACAGACAGAACACTATTCTGTGCAAACAAACCATAATTGGTGTCGCAGTATTTGTAACGTGCAAGATAGAGGAAGGCAACATACAAGAAAAAGTTTCTACTAATCTAAAATTTCTTGGTTCATTAAAGCGTGAATTTAATGGGTGATTTGTTTTTATGTTTGGTGCCACAAAGATCTTACATGAGTCATCATGTATAAGCATGATATGAGGGACAACGATTTTCCATATCTGATTTTCAAAAAAATCGAAGTCTAACTTAGTCTTATTATTCTAAACCAGATTAACATCTTCTGATCTATGTTTTAAGAAATTGCTGTTTGTCGTCTGTACAGCTTCTTTAGTAGGGCCATACTTTATCATAAAGTGTCGTCTGCAGCGATTTATCGGGCAGCAAACTTTCCCTAACGATTGTGACATTCTATCAGACTTGACATTTGTCAAGAGAACTTTATGTGATTCCGAAATCGAAATGTCATCCGACCCTGAGATTTCAAGACAGAAAGCAGAATTAAAAAAGAACGACCGCAAAGCCTCTTTAGCCGCTTGTCATTAATTTTCGAGCTAAGTAGCAATCTTGAGTCGAGGATCGTTTCACATAGCAAAGCGTTTTGGGGCTTCCAAATTCTCATTGCAGAGATCTATTTTTGCGTCATCTATACTAAGATTAAGCTTATCTAATTATATGGCCTTTACAGTGCGTTCATTAGCTTCGTCGATTGACTTTCTCCATAGTGACTTAAAAGAGCTTCCTCGGTTTGTCTCTGTGATGATAACAGTACTTGAAGTTAACTGTTTTGATAGAAAATGAATGTATAGATTGAAAGCATTGCCTGTAATCTTATACAGAAATATGTATATGCAGGTAGAAATATCATAGATGATTTTAATATTAATATTCATGTAAATACATAGTATGCATAATACATATTTGTTTAAGTGTAAGAATATATTTTTTGGCACATCAAAATCCTAAATTTTGTAAAAAAAAGGACTTTGAAAACGGAAATGGAAAAACTTACAAAAGTTTAATTAGTATCTTAATGAAAAGTCAATACCATATATATATATATATTGCTACACAGAAGAAAGACGAAAATTAATATTGATGTTAATGAGTTAAAGAAGATCCTGACGATAATCTCAATATCACACTCACAATAGAGCACAAAACTGAGCATCGACGGACCCCTAGCAAGCTAGAGGTTGGACGTCTTTCTTCCTTGCAACCACGAATTTATTTGATTAATTTGGTATTTCTATTTCTACGTGCTCACAACCCTCCCACTTTTCCGATTACCCGATTAAGTATTATGATACTGCTTGCTCAAACACGAGAAGATGAAATGCATGTATTGTATACATTCTATCTATACTGAAACATATATATGTACATGTGATATGATTATAATTATTCAAGTGCACAAGACGCGCATTCAATAAATAGTGTCTCATCAGTGATTCTTCAACTATAGGGTATCTCCTTGAAGGCCTCCAGCATCACTAATAGACATTTTTCGTAGTGACGAACTTCGCACTTCGAACTTCGCACTTCGAACATTGAAGGATCAGTGGAGTAGCTACCATTCACGTATAAAATCATAAGCGGAGTCATCTACATCTTGATTAGAATACTCAACGGAATTGATATATTGGACTTCCTGTACTAATTGCGCGTTTTTGGCAACCCATTTATGAAATTAAAGTGCGAAGTTCGAAGTACGAAGTGCGAAGTTCGTCAAAGTGAAAAATGTCTAATGAGACACTACGTGTGGAAATGGACATATGTTACACTTTACTTATTACTATCTAACATATGATTCTGTATTAGTGATCCATTCTTTAAGAAAGAAATTGCATTCAGGCTTGCACTACGATTGGATTGCTCGAATAATTTTCAGCAAATCATATGATCGAAACATATATGAATTATTTTAAAAATTTATGACGGATTTTATAGGGAACGTCCATGAATTCCACCGACTAGATCCGTGCATGTAAAGCAATAGGCTGTGAAATAAAGCTTCATCAACATGTCGACATCACATTTAGGTCGACAGTTAGAGTTAAGAGTAACTTAAATGATTAAATTGAAATATTCGATCAATCTTGTATATTCTCAATCATTATGTAGTGTTTGTTACCAATCGAATGTGACAGCTTGTTAGATAAATTTGTAATCAGGGGAAACACTAGGTATAAGTGTGACCAAGGTATGGATTATTAATACATTATCGCATATTGATTCATAATATACGATAATAAAGCTTTATATATACATACAATTTAATTCGAAGAGATAAAATTGAAGAAATAATGTGTACATTGCAGTTCTTACTAATATTTACCATATTCATTTGATTTCTTTTTTCTCTGTAGGTCGAATTACTTGGCTGCCCTAAGTCGAAACCAATTACATGTACCCATTCGTTTATATGTAGGGTTTTGTGTATGTGGCTCTTTTTGTGCTTGTCTGCTCTGTGTTTTCGCATAGGTGTTCTTCAATGGGTTTTTTTTTGTTGTTTTTTTTTTTTGGTCGGTGCTGCATCAAAGTCTTGGTGGAGATCCCTTCCTTTCTAAACTTGAGCTGTTCGAATTTTAAAATATTATAACATCTTGTAGAAATAATGAAGCAAAGCACGGATTCATGTATTTATCGATACACACAAACATGTAATTTCTTGAAATGTACTTATCATGCACAAAATGTTTCATATAATAAGATTTTTTATTTGTTTCTTAAATCATTATCGCCAATAGCTCAATTGACATCGCTACTGACGGACCGTTAGTCACCAAAACAATATTCACCTAATATATCAGTGCTTTTGCAATGACTTGAAATATAAATTTCAAATTATGTGCAGCTGGAGTCTTCTTATCCTTTTCGAAGCTAAATTGTATCAAGCATAACTCTGTCTTTATCTGGATTTTTGGCTTCCATCACTAATAATTTTAGGGATTAAGCACCTCATACATTCTACTATGATTTTTTTCCAGTTCGCTTTTTAGCAGAACCGATGATACATTATGTCATACACAGAAAGGAAGAGATATCAGAAAGGAGTTGGTTGCATCACCTATCAGCCAAAAATAGACACAAAACAAATTGTGTACTAAAATGGATTGCTATATATGTTGCATTATCATTAAAAGTTGAATGTAAAGAATATTTACCTATAACTGATATTGGTTTTCTGGCGAATCTAAATCGGCCTTTCAGACCCATGTATTTACTCCTACACCCTGCCGACCATAGTCGTATCATGTACTCAAAACCAAAGAAAAATACAAGGACTATTTCCTGAAAGAACAATACAGAATTCATTTAAAATATATGATTTCGAACAAATCGTGATTACTTCATGATATTACATATTTCTTACTTTTATTGCAATTAAAAATGTCAATTAGTCTTTCTGCATTAAATTTCTTGCAAGCTCTATTAGAACCGAAACACAAAAATACAAAAATACAAAACACAGAGTGGACTAGCACAAGAAGAGACACAAAAGAGACAAGGAACACCAAATTTCAAAAACGACATCAAAACATTAAATACAAAAACTACACATAAACCAATGAGACCAATTGGCAACCAGTGCCTAGTAAGGTGGGCCATCTGTCAAGTAAGAAGCAAATGCTGTTGTTAGCCATATTACGTACGCTAGAACCTCCCATTCGTCTAGTTACCTAGCAGTCTCGAAGAACGTACAACTATTGTGTATAATAGCCACCTCACTGTAAGATGACGCAACAATAAAACGCCATGCAGGGAAGTGTGATGTGTTGAAATGAGGACTCTGTATTGTGTTGAAATGCTGTTGAAATGAGGTTGAAATGTGGTTTAAATGTGTTCAAATGAAGTTGAATGTGTTGAAATGAGGATATTGGAATTAAATTTACTTCCTCTTTAAACTTTGAGATATTTTAGTATATAATAAAGGATCTCCAACAACACTCGGTTACAGCACCAACGGCAAAACCCCAAAACACAGAATGAGACGGAAATGGTACAATGAACGCCAAATCACATATAGAAACATCACAGGGACCAATTGGCAATCGGTGCCGACTTAGAACGGCCATCTGCCACAACAGTAGCAGACCATGTGGTTATCCTGGATTACGTGCGCACAACCCTCCCACTGTTCCGATTACCCAGAGGTCTTGAAGAACGTACAATTATTATGTTAAACAACCTCCTCACTGAACACACACAAACAAGACTACAAAACGTAGGGGGCCAAGCAACACAGATGAATATGAAAATGGATATAAAAAGATGGTTTACGTAATACAGTCCTTGCTCCGCCGGATGTAACGAGCTCTTGAATGTTATCACCCGAGGAGTTCGACTGACATTCAGAGAGGACAGGTGGTCGGGGCCCTGTCTTCTCTAAAAGAGGTTTGGTTTGGACAGGGCCCGTCATGCAGTCCCGTCGTCACAGTCAGTCAGAGTGCAAGTCTTAGGTCTTAAGCTGGTACATGACTGTAGATTGGTCAAGTACCAATGCTAAGCCTAGTGTCCGTCTGGTAACATTAGGATCATATCCATGGTAAAAAAAAAGGCGTTTTATGATTCCGACGCATTTTCGATGGTTATGCTGTCTACCTTATTTTGTTAATTATGTCATCATGAAATACAGGTTGTGAAATACCCAAAGTAATATACTCTGTTGCTTGTATGGTTCCGAATTTCAAAAGAAGTTGACAATAACTTTGTAAAATTTTCAGAAAGTCTTTACTGGTTTGTGAAAGCGAAAACCTTGAGATAAACGTTTCTTCGTAAATTGTAAACGTCTACTACTTCTTCGAGACCTCTGGGTAATCGGTGATGGGAGCGCACGTAATCCGATACTGACGTGACAGATGACCATCCTAAGTCGGCACCGATTACCTATTGGTCTCGTTAGTTTATGTGCAGTCATTTGTGTTTGATGTTTCTATGCGATTTGGCGCTCTTTGTACCATTTGCTTCTCTCTCTCTCTCTCTCTCTCTCTCTCTCTCTCTCTCTCTCTCTCTCTCTCTCTCTCTCTCTCTCTCTCTCTCTCTCTGTGTTCGTGTCTGCTTTGTGTTTTTGCTGTGGGACTTTTAGGTGTGCTGTTGATACTGCAACCGGGGGCTGTTGGAGATCCCCTCCATTCCCTTTTTCGAAAATAAATTATCCAACAAAGCGTCATAGCAAGTGTTCTGACTTCATCAAATGACGTCATTCTGACGTTTTTGACGACAGATGGACGTTCATCATGTGTAACCCACGGGAAAGCTCGTGCTTCACAAACTATGTCCGACGGGATTATGTGAAGTACGATCTACCCCGGGGTTCACACGATGATGGTAGTGATCATTGCTGGAAAAATGGTCTTTTCTTGAAGAATTTGATATGGGCACATGCTTTAATAAACATCAATAAATAAACATCAACGAAGATAAAACTTTTATGACAAGAAGATATATAGAAATAATCTTTCGCGTGTAATATTTGCAGCAATAACGCATAATATTTCCATTTTTTTAATTTTCAGAGAATTTAGAATCTTTAAAAAATTCCTAATTTCTTAGAAAAAAATAATAGAAGGCATTACATCACAAAAATTTTAGACTAACCACTATTCCATTATCGTTTCTACGATGATTTTCATCGAATTTCATATTTAAAGTTCATTTTTTGTCAAGGATTTCCTTATCACTAACAAGAACACATTTCTTTATTCACATACCAGATCGATCAGAAGAAAATTACATTTCAAAGATTACCATTGGATTCTATTACTTTATAAGCAAACTTTTTGTACATCATTGGTTTATAATCAATGCTTTCACACTCTTTGTAATACTTATCGAAATTTGATATGCATTTCTTAGAAATGCTTTATCTAAGGTTTGAATATGTAAGAAAAGAATCTACATATTATCGGTGACTTGTATTCATAAAGGGGATGACAATATACGACAAGATGCTATGATAAAAAAAACTATAAACACTCACACAAATGTCGCAAAGCACTAAATGCATAAAAAGGGGTAAGACAACGTTCATTAAAGACATAGTGCAAGGAAGTAGGAGGAAGTAGGAGATCTTTAACAGATCTCGGTTGCTGCACCAAAAAATCCGAAACACAAAAAGGTAAACGCACAGTGGACAAGCACAACACGAGACACCAAAGGGAGAATGAAGACTAAACACTGAACATAAAAGTTTTGCATAAACCAACGTGACCAATGAACAAACTGGTGTCGACTTGGGACAATTGACCCTTCCGAACGCGGGAAAAGAAATTCCATGACGTCACAATGCATTTTCGATGTTTGACCGAGGTTCGAAGCTTGTTTGTCCGAGGTAAACACATGGTAAAAGCATTGTGACGTCACGAAATTTTGCAGTTTTTTCCCGCAATCGGAAGGGTCGATTAAACATTAAAGAAGTACCTATCACTAATTTAGTCTCAAAGTCGAGATGGTAAAGCAAAATCATTAGAATTTCCATTGAAACAGTTGCAAACCTCGGAATGAACACCATTCCAAGGTGAAACCTGGTGTCCGGGGAGAGAAGGAGTCTCCTGTATGCATGCACCACCCGTCGCTATAGACCCATACAAATAGATCAAGGTAGTAGGATAATCCATACAGTACCTACACTATGCAATAAACATAAAAGTTACACACAGAAAGCAAAAAATGTCTATGAAATTACATATTGCAAGGTACTAAGACAGATGATAAATGACAAGATTTTTACCACTAAGAGAGAGCACCTACACCAAGAAAGCCGAGTAACGAGTTAATTAGGTCGCAGATAATCATGAAGCATCAAATGCAACAAACCAACTGAATATACACATGTGCAAGAGGGTATTGAAAATTGAAATTGCATTTTGATTTGTACTAAGTATATAGGCATGGGATATCCAAATCAAATCTAAATAAGTGTAGGACTTTCAGTAGAGTATGACGAAGAGATTATACATTACCATTATAAACAAAGTTTCCTGTGCGAATGAGTCATACTCTTTTATTGTAGATAAGACACTGAAGATAAGGCAAATCAGTACCATCATGAATCTGTAAAAAAAATCAATTATTTAAGGTTTATTTTGTACATGCATATAGTATAAACCTGCCAAAGATATAAAAAAATAAAAGTAGTCTTAAATGCATTTTAGTACAAATTTTGACGTGTGAAAATTTTATTTTCTGTCAGTTAAATGCACATAAAATAATCAAAGGTAAAAAACAGTACACATGATATGATCACACTCAACCCTTGAAATCTCTCTTACAACACACTCTCAAGCTTTCAAGCTTGTTGACCCAAAAAAGAGGCCTATGAATAATGCCTACTCAGCACACACCGGAAGTGAAGAATTCGTTGTTATTTGAATTTGGTCTGTATGAGCGGTCTGCTTTATAAATAATATCTGCAACTATTTGGGAGTCCGCTGGTCGATAAAAGACAGTGTCCGCTACCTCGGATGAGCCAAAGTGCAATAAAATTCAAACAACAACGAATTCTTCACTTCCGGTGTGTGCTGAGTAGGCCGTATTCATATGGACGTCAGAGAAACAACTCTTTTTATGGTTGACATCGTCGCGTTGCGGTATGAGTGGTTTGCTTTGTATTCTAGGCAAAACCGCCTTGCGGAGTTTACCGACTTTCTTTTTATGTTTCTTCTTTTCGGGAGGAGAGTGTTATTCTAACGTTAAATTACATCTTTGGTATTTTGGGTTTTTCCATGTATTGACGGGGAGTGCGATATTGTGTTACGTATTATGCAAAATTTCAATAGATTATCCTTTAGAGTATTCAGAAACTTATATTCACATAAGATAGAAAGATCTCTTTACACAAAGGATTGCTAAGTCAGGTTTAATTGTACCTTCTGCAATAACAGCACTATAAGAAGGCATTTTCCTCTCAAATAGTCTCCCATCTGATTGATACCTTAATAAATATTCACATGAATATTTTGCGTATATACCCGAGTCGGAGATTTGTGATTGTCTTAACAATATTGTTTTTGTAATGATTATTGAATATAACCTTATAGATGTTTAACGTCTTCAAATTCATTAGCATCATTTTGGAGCAGATAAATTTACAGCATGGACCAGACAGAACTGCGTCAGTACATGTCAAGCTCAGTCTATGTATTGTCAGTTTTTCATCTTGTGTTTTATGTTTTGGTATGTCCTTGACCTTTAGGTGTGGGTGTTGTTGGTGTGTCTCGTTATTTCATATTGTTTGTTGTAGATGTCTGTCTGACAGGATATTTGTTAGTGTGACAATCATATGGTTGTGTTCCGTTGTGCTAGGTGCACAGTGGTCTCACTGGAAATCTTTCCCATAAACTTCAAAAGGTGGTCGTCCTAAGTCGTCACAGGTTGCCAATTGGTCTTGTTGGTTTATGTGTGGTCTTTTGTGTTCGTAGTTTCTTTGGGGCTTTTTGTGTGAAACTGAGCGTTGTTGGAGATCCCCTCCTTTTTTCAAAAACATAATCGGACAGTACATGCGGTAAAATAAAATAAACGGATATTGAAGACGATTCTACAACACCTCTCTCTCTCTCTCTCTCTCTCTCTCTCTCTCTCTCTCTCTCTCTCTCTCTCTCTCTCTCTCAATTGTGAGCAAAATAATTGAGCTTTTTAAACCGTGAGCAAAATTGAGAACTTTCGAAATATATTTTTCTTGGTTATTCCTTTTTTCAATTCAACTTGTCATCGGTGGCAGGAAGATGGAATTCAGAACACTGTCCCATGTCTCCATTTTTAAGAATGATATATTCTTAAAGAATGAAGTATAGTCCTCCGTAGGGAAGATTACATAATAAATGACAATAAACACTCAATATCGACAATTTTTCGGCCACTCCGCCTTTAATAAGTGGAAGATACGAATATAAAAGAATCCATAACTGCTGGTAAATCACGCTGGGCTTTGTTTACCAGCAGTTAAGGGGATGCTTACTCCTCCCGGGCACCTGATCCCACCTCTAGCTTCCCAGGGGTCCGTCGATGTTCCATTTGGTTCTCTATTGTGAGTGATGTTGAGATTGTCGTCAGGATCTTCTTTATCTCATTTCAGTCACACTTATGCCCTTTGCCGAGTGGAGCTCTTAAAAAAGTTCCCCGCGAGGGGTTTGACAGTAAGTGTTTTAAATATTTTCCCTGACATTGTCGCCATAGCACTTTCCAAATAGACATAACCTCAGATGCTCCATTTGGTGCTCTATTGTGAGTGCTGTTGAGATTGTCGTCAGGATCTTCTTTATCTCATTAAGGATAAAATATTCGGGGCAGTATAATGGCCGATATCCCTCAATCATTTCTAAGCTCTACAAATACATTTCAGCTACCATGGAGCGTGACTTTGGGTAATTTTGCTTTGGTACATAATGAATAAATGGACTTTGGCCAAAAGCAATCAGGACAAATCGCCGATTGTCATATCTATAAAGAGACTGGATACTGATAGATGATGGCACATTACACTACCTATGGGTTATAACTTCACATTAGGAAGTTAGTTCATTCTATTGGTAGAAGGAAGAGTTGTAAAAGAAGTATTCAATGGCAAGATATATCTCATTTATACAACGTTTAAGAACAGGGTATCTATTGGATGAACCATGCCCATTCAACATGTTACTTGTGTTCCATGGTAATTGTAGAGGGGAAAAAGTAAATAGGTTTCTATATGTCGTGCTTTCTTCCTTGTTGAATTTAAGACTTTTTGAAAAGAAATCTTTATATAAGTTGGAGGATGTGTATCTATGGACACCTCTTTGTTTGTTTGTTTGTTGTTGTTGTTGTTGTTGTTGTTGTTGTTGTTGTTGCTGTTGTTGTTGTTGTTGTTGTTGTTGTTGTTGTTGTTGTTGTTGTTGTTGTTGAGGATTATTGGGGGGGTTTTTCTTGGTTTGACGCCTTTAATCCGGTTGATCGAGCATTTATTCATACAAGTTAAGATACCTTAACGTTGCATTTTCTTCTTACCAATTAAATGACATAAACGTAACAAAACCTGTGCATCTAAATGCACTTCTAGTCATCCATGAAAGAATGTAGTCTGAAGCTTGAAGTCAGGATGACCAAGCATGTGTTATTGCGATTATCCGTTTGACATTTTTAAATGAGGAAAAACAAGTTATATATAGTTATAATAGTTATAAAAGTTATAATATATCAAGTTGAATTAATTCTTTTGCTGGTTGAAAAAAAAATATTATAAAATATTATAAAATAGTACTGAAAACAAAGATTCCTGTAAGATCCTGCCATTGATCTTTTGCTGACAGGTTCTGTAAATCATGCATGTAGTTATAAGACCATAGGACATTAATTGTGTTTATGATTTCTAGCAGAGGTGCTTCTTACTGATAAACGTGATTAATGAGCCGACGATAGCAGTATACCACCGTGTGATATGTTGCTATGATGTCCTTTTCTTTCTTCCTAATTAATATTTTGTTGTCTTGATTCTCGGGTGATAGGGTACGGATAACTACGCTACGTGTACTTTAGGACACAGACACTAATCACAGTCGCACATCACACTATACGCTAATAATATGTTCCACGGGATTCCCCTTTGATTAAACCAGGTAAATACTGTCTTAATCTATTTTATATTAATTTATTTTAGACCTATTATATGAGCATCGATATCGTTATCAATTATATGATGGTATTTCATTCTGATCAAAGAATAGTAACTATTTTATTCAGAGAACACTTAAGCGGAAAATTTTCTATGCTCACAACATGTTATGATATGATGCACAGACAGATGAATATACGTCTTTCTTGACCAGAATATATTACCATCATATTACTGTTCATATGATAGGCTTAAATAATTCACATTAAGAAGATTTGGACGGTATTTACGGTTTCATCAGAGGAGATTCCCGTTGAACATATATTTGAGTATAACGTGATACATGTATGTGACCGTGACTAATAGGATGGACGATTGGTATATTCTGTATCGGGGTACTTCGGAGAGTAAAAATCTACTAACTTCTGATTAAATATGATTCAGTGAATGAAAGTCAAACGCAAATAAAACTTGAAATCAAATTCCAAACATCACAATCAAAAGGCTTTAAAATTCTTGAGAAAAATATAAAACACGAGAAAAGAAAATGGGACAAACAAACGGAGACGATAACACAGAGATAGAATTGACAAGATATGAAATAGATAAAGTAAATATTCAAATATCACATGAATCATGTTATTTTTTCGATGTTTATTATATGATGTACGTTATAGTATCCAAGTAAGAGGACCAAAAAGGCAGCTTTTTAAGGATGATAAATATGGACAATAAACATATCCCAATACACAGTACACAATCGATAATTCAGGAAATCACAAACCAAATGCATACAAAATCAAGATAAAACAGGAACCAAAGCGAACAAACCAAAACCTCAGCCACATGAAAAGAAGCAAACTCCCAATTAAGAGTGAGATGAGGTACCCAGGAAGAGTCAGCATCTCCTGCTTATTTCAATGTCTCTCTTCGTATTATCTAAAAACAAGGAGGAGTTTCGCTCATTGGCCTCAGTATGAGAACCTAGAACAGGAAAATTACCTATTTGAAAAATGAATGTAAGCAGAGCAACCCTGATTAAATTCGATAAAGAAATTACATGCACACTATAATTGAAAAATCGAATTCATAATATGGGTAACATCAGGTGAAATGCTTATAAATAATGGCAAAAAAAAATGTGTTAACTTGGCAAAATAGAATTCTATGTGAATGAAAAAACTTAATAATATGTAAAGTGTTCGGGGAAATACTACGTCACACAATGAATCCAATATTCATGTACCCGTCTTGATATAACTACGAATTTACATTCATTTGTTGTTTTTCTCTTTTCTTTCTTCAAACCTACTTATTTTGTTAAGCGGTTGTTGATGGAGGTGTCAACATTTTGGAAAACTTCACCATGTACATTGCGCAATAAATTATTTGTCATCGAGATTAAGCCAAAACAGATTTCATTTATTCCTTTGAAGAGTGTGACAGTTTGTATTCTAAATGTAGATACAACCTACCAACTTGTACAAACGAGCAAACATACTTACATGTATAACCCTTTAAAAGTGCCTCTTATAAAGGTGATCCATATTCTTTTAGAATATACTTGTTTACATAAGGGTTTAGTAGATACAAGTGCATGACTTCATCCCCGATTAAAAGTTTATCCATTATCTTAATAGTATTTAGCTCTTTTTCTTATACTTTCAATAGTAGCTAGCTCTTTTTCTTATACTTTCAATAGTATTTAGCTCTTTTTCTTATAATTTTAATAATCATAAGCTCATTTTCTTTTTAGTCCCTCCCAGTTCCTTTATTTCAATGCATGGGATATATATGCAAGGAAAAGTATCTTAAGGTCAAAGCTGAGTAATCAGAAAAAGGGCGAATTTCTGCCATTTTATACACAAAAGCGACCTTTCACATAATAAACGTTTCGGCAGTTAGTAAAATATACCAACCCATGAATATTTAATTTTATAAAACATGCATGATAAAAATAAGAAAAAAAGATTCAATATTTCACTTTCAATTATTTATGGCGAGAGGAAACGAAACAGTTTCCGGGCTCGAACTCACGACCTCAGGATTACGAGGAAGAACCCTTACCCGTAACCGACTTTGCTGTCAAGGACTTACATTTATGAGAAGTAATATATATTTTCATATCTCTGCAATTAAGTGTGGGAGGTGACAGCAAAGTCTCGCCCCTGTATGTCTTTAAATTACATTGCAATCACCACAGCTTAACATGCACATACGTAAATTCTAAAAGTACATAAAAATCGTTGTGCGAGACGAATAACAACAAGACAAAACGATACAGAACGAAATATTACACATCCCTTTATCTGCTAATGTGACAATAAGTAATTATACATGTATGTTCCAGGAAGAATGAAAATTCACGGTCAATAAAGGGTCACCGAAAATTGAATTGAGTAAATAGAATAAATTCATTAGCAAGTTTCTAAAGAATTTCTTCATTAGCTCTTATCAGTTCCAGCTCTGAATATTCCTGCTGTGCTAGTCGGTTTCTTTTTTATTTTCCCCGAGGAACTCTTGCTTATTCTACGGGTTAATATTCTTGTCTATGATCAATGAGTTACAGAAGATCCTAACGACAACCTCAACAGCACTCACAATAGAGCACCAAATTGAGCATCGATGGACTCCTGGCAAGATAGAGGTGGGACAAGGTGCCAGAGACGAGTAAGCATCCCCTGTTTTGCTAGCCGAACCCGCCGTCGATGTTCACGCACGAAAATGAAAACAATATCTACAAAATATGCAATGTCTGGGAATATGTCTCTATAGAAAGTGCTATGGCGATCATGTCAGGGAAAAACATTTAAAACAATTACTGACAAACCCTTGGCGGGAATTATTTTTTCGAGCTGCACATGGCAAAGGGTATAAGTGTGACACAAATAAGATAAGGAAGATCCTGTATGGCGACAATCTCAACAGCACTTACAATAGAGCACCAATTTGAGTCTCAATTATAGTCTATATTTAAAATTGTATTCCTGTGACAATGGGCATGATCTTTTCCTCTAGATCGATACGGACAGGCAAGCCACTTCGACGGCGGGTGCGGCTAGCCAACAGGGGATGCTTACTCCTACCGGGCACCAGGTCCCACCTCTAGCTTGCTTGGGGTCCGTCGATGCTTAATTTGGTGCTTTATTGTGAGTGCTGTTGAGATTTTTGGTCAGGATCTTCTTTAACTCATGATGTGGAGATGGTTAGTGCATACCCTATGTCATCTGTCGACACAGCTTAATTTCGCCCTTTTATGTGTTGTCCTCAGTACTTCTTTTTTTCTAGGCATAATGAATGACATAATTGTGTACACTATACATGGAACTTATGTTATTTTCTAGTTTCCTAATAGCTACTGTTACCACCATTCTCATATATTGACAAGGAATCAAATTGTTTTAATCATCTCCAAAATTTCTTAATTCGAAATTATGGCTAATCACTTTTGGGAGAATTTTTAAATGATGTCCGTATCTCAGGCCAATTGTAATGTTAATTTTCTTCAAATTCAATAGCATCATTTAATAACAGATAAATTTGCAGCATGGAACAGACATGCACATTTCGGGTAGTTAACCCTTGTCAGTGATCCTCAATCTAAACAATGTAATATGGCAAAGAGTGTGAAAGTTATTATATCCAAAAATTTATCAAAAGACGTAGCAGGATGGATGGATGGATGGCTGTTTCTTAGTTACCAAAATAGATGTTACAGTAGATGAGAAATAGGATTGACCCTCAAATTATATAAAACTGTACATGTATATGCAAATTAATTAAAACTGTACAGGGTATATGCATATTTAAAGACCATTTCATGGTTTCATCCAGGTGCGTTTGAGATTATGTGTGGCATGACTAATTTCTTTTCAATCTATATGCTTCAATGCTTATCATGATGTTGAATTTACAGGAAACGGATGAATACTGTTATTGAAGTCCGATGACATTCTGACTGCAGTTTCATTTTTCTTTTAATATTCTAGATATACTCATCGATATTTTAGATATACTCATCGATATTTTAGATATACTCATCGATATTTTAGATATTCTCATCAATATTTCATTTTCATTGAAGAAACAAAAATCTATTGATATTGATGAAAAACACCCTCCATTGACTTTAGTCCTCTGGCGAGTTGTTACATGTTAAATGGGCATAAACAGACATCTCGTATTAGAGATGAGTTAAATCCGCAAAGAATCGAATTAATTTGCTTAAATAAATATTTGTTACGGTGCAGGCATCGAATTTCATTTGTTCTTTCGGTACTAAAGCAAGAAAAATATCGATTTCGGAGTATTTTACAATGAGAAAAAAAATGAGTTATCGCTATTTGATCTCGATTTGATATGCGATAATGTGTTGAGCCGGCAGTCATTTGTACCCTGCGTAGTGTGACAACATTTTTATTGTATATTTCGAATCGATACTTGGTATCAAAGCAAGTTGATAGACTCAAGTTCCTTAGTGTAATGTTCATCATATCGGGAAAATCAAACATGGGTCTTGCCCTATAATATCCCAGTTGGGTTTCGAGTAGAATGGTCAAATATGTAAATATTGTACCTGATCAAAGAAAGGAACCCCGCTGAGAACGCCAAAATCATCTCCATCTCTATGGTAAAATGATTGATTACCGTAGAACAATATGGCGTTGTATGGTATCCTAGTATGGAGCGCCAGAGAGTTTGAAATATAGGATGACAATTTCATGCGACAAATGGACACAATATGAAATTTATTGTGGTGTATGAGCGCTTATTGATAATCTCATCTAAATTGCCTATCCAATTTTGTTAGAAAAAATGTGCTTGTGGTTTTAGTTAATTACAATTGTAATTATCTTTTTTTTTTTAGTGAATAGAGATTTATGACTTTCATACGCAAAATAAATGGCATGTAAAAGGATGATATGTTTTCATTTTTCATGCTATTTTTTTTTTTTTTTTGCCAAGGATATCGTGTTTTGTGCGATTCGATCTTTTTAGAGACTCGTGACTATAAAACATGAAGTCGTGTTATATTAAGAATGATTTAGCATGTTTTTGATCATATATTCTAGCAGAAAAGAATACGATTTATGTAGAACATGCAATAAAGAAAGACCATGGGCGGATCCAGGTTTTTTTTCCAGGGAGTATCCAGTCCATCAGGGGTTTCCAGCCTACGATCTTGAAAAGCAATATGATCGTAAAACTGGAAAGAATACCAAGATACATGTATGTTCTGACCCCTTACCAATATCCTTCTTTAGATCCCCGCTTGAAGAAGGCGTATGCAGAAATGAAGTCATATGCTAATCTATCTTTTTTTTACCGTATTGCAGTTCATGTTCGTAAACTTAACCTTGGTTTGAAGATAATGAAATGTTGGAACAATACATTCTAATATATTAGTGAAAGTCAACATAAAAACCGAAAATCAGTATCCAAAAATTAGAATCAAAAAAGTCATACAAAATCTAAAAAATGCAAAACCAAACAAAGAACATAAGCATTTAGGTGAATCAATTGATATGAGATCAGGTGCCTGGGAGGACTAAGCGTTTCCTGTATCACCTTAACTAATTTTGCTGAGCGGCTTAAGACCAGTGAATTGAAATCGATATTTTTTAATAGATCCTACCTACAATATCTAATGATCGGTCTATCCAAGTTCTTGTGGTTAAATATACCATATTAGGTTTTTATTAACTTAAATGATGTACATTATTTTTAGTTTTATACATATTCGTGATTCTTACATTCGAAAACATCGGCAACATGTATTGTAAAAACTCGAAATGGTTTCAATGGTATTTGATCTTTATGAATGCCATAATTTTTTATACTTTCTGCGTTATTTTCTAAATAAAATGAAAGCAAGGAATTCAGAAGTGAAATGCAAGTTTTCTACTTTGATTACTTTCTTCTACTTTGATTACTTTCATCTAGATACATGTATATGAATAAGAAAACTTCTTATTTTACTTTCATGTTATTATCGAGGTTCAGGAGATGTTAAAAGTTATGATTCAATTTTCTTTATCTTTTGAATTCTTATCACATTGTTTATGTATACTTTGCTTCTAAACCTAGTTTATGCATCTTAAAATTTAGTACTCTCTAGTCATAAGAAAAGAAGATTGGATATGTATCATGTTGAAAAGATAATAGTATATCATGTTTAGGATCTGAACCCCTGCTAACGTATGACAGTCAGGGGATCTATGCTTCACATGACATCGCCATACTGAAATATTTATAATGTGTTAACACGTGCTTTCGTAATCACTCAGTACCTCATAAGACTTAAAACTCTTGGTAAGGCCATACCAAATTAATTAAATGTTCTTCGGATTTTCTTGTGAAAAAAGGGTGCGAGCGAGCGAAAATATAATTATTTTAATTCTTTTAGATTTTGCAGTTTTTAAGGTGCGAGCGAATGAAATAATTCTATTTTTGATATATGTTACCCCAGAAATACACTTCTGATGTTTTCCGTACTCAAAAAGGAATCCCTATAGGAATCTGGTGACTAGAAAGCCTGGCACATAGCAGTACGGAAAAGATTTTCGAACATTCCCCCCTCCTTGACTTTCAGTGCTATGTATACGGGACAACATATTTGCTCCCAACAACCTTTTTTTTAAACACAAGAAGTATCATTTTCTTCGAATTATGTACAATCTGAGACTTCCAGAAGCTTTAAGATTTGCAGAAATCAGAACCGACCCTAAAAAATTCTTGAGCCAGAAATTTGATGGTGCGGGCGAGCATTTTATTTTTAAAATATTATATTTTGAATTTTGAAAAATATGGTGCGGGAAATCCAAAGAACATTAAATTAATTTGGTACGGCCTAAATATGTTTTAAGTGTCACAGGTGCACTGAATCCGAGCAACACGAGCGTGGCAAAACTTGGAATTTTTCTCTTCAAAGTTAATCGGATTTCCGAATTCAAATCATACGGCAATCTCGTGGTGTAGCACAAGTTCGTGACATTGCCGCAGACTATATCACAAAATGTTCCCCGGCGACATTGATAATCACATCTTTACTTAAAGAAAGAATCGAAATTACGATAACCCATTTATGATTATCACATTCAATATTGATTTACAGAATCGTTTTTGTTGACGAATAATGAAATTACGCAAAACGATTCAAAATGTTCATTTTTGCGAGAATTATCCAAGTACAATTGAACTTGGTTCACTCTGACTTTATTATTTACACTGCTAACGTACAATTTTCATCTTGCAATAATATCTGCCATTTCAAAGAGAGAATTAATAAAGTTCTGATTGTTGAGATAGGACGATTAGATATCATCCAGTTTAATTTCCCCATGTGTATTCCTTCTGAATTCAATAAACTTGATTATTTATGTGAAGCTTACGTAGACTGTTAGGTCATTGCTGGAGTGACTAACAAAAACTGAATAACATGAATGGTGTCACATACTTCTCTGATGTTTAGAATTTTAGCACAAACTTTGTGTAAAGTGGCCATTCGATGAAAAGAAAACCAATGAGTGTAATATGTTTGAACAGTTCGAATGAATATTTAGATATTTTCTCCTTAGGCACGGTCCATTTGATATTCTGGGGGGAGGCTTTGGGGGGGGTTTCGAAAAAAAAATAATTTTGCTATCAATTTTGATTAAAAAAAATAAATTTGCATATGGTGTGAAAGAAAAAAATAATCTTGCTCTTACAAATGATCTGAATTTGAAGAATTACCATAAAATTTTGCTAAATTTCTTGAAAATTTTCCGGCTCGCTTCGCTCGCCGCAGTTTTCAAATTCTATCAAAAAATTTTGGATCGCTTAGCTCGCCATAGTTTTCTATCAAAACATTATTTACAAATGGCAAAGTTCATATATTTGAAGATATCAAAAGTCATACATGTTACTGTATTATGTATGTGAATGAAAAAGGGCTTCCTTAAAAGCTTGAATATATTATCAATATTTATGTACAAATGTATTGCTATTAATACATGTTGCATGTATCCTATAGAGTCTAATTTTATGTTCTTATAAGCTTGGAAGGAGAACTTCACTTATTCACCAATTTACAATTCTACTTTTGTCTAGGAGACCTTCCCCTCAGACCCTCTTATGCATGTTATATACATGTACCTTATATATAAAATATTCAGAATTGTGTTGTAAAAATCTTTTATCTCTCTGTTTAAAAGTGAATTGAATAATTGCATAAAAATAAACTAATATATTTATTTTTAGAGTTTTGAGTAAAAATGAAAATAATTTCTATTGATAAAACACAAACATTCTTTAATATGCGCATAACTTTGTTAAAAAAAATTTCCTTGCTCCAACTTCGCAAGAAAAAAATAATTTGCCCCAGTCCGGGGCGAAAAAAATAATCTTGCTCAGACAAAAAACCCAAGTCCCCCCGCCCTGAATGTCAAATGGACCGTGCCTTATAATAATTATAACTTTCGTGGACGCATTATCAATATATAGTGTCTCATAAGCCAAATATGGCTGGGTGTCTAAATTGTTAGAAACTTATGTAGCAGCGCATGCATTAATTTGATTTGATTTTGTATTGCATACAGTGGCGGATCCAGCTTTTGAGTTAGAGGGGGCGTAAAAAATGGCAAGGGGTCTGGGGACCGCCTAGGTTCCCAGCGGGTCCAGGGCAGGTAGGGGGACCAGGGGTGCAAAGCCCCCCGGAAACTATCGAATTTCAGTCTTTTCGGACCCATTTTCATGACTGAAATTGATTAATGAATTAAAATTGATGCATTTGACAATTATATTAACTAACAGTTAGTTAATATTTACTAATTAAGGATTCCGACTTCCGTCGGAATCCTTTCTGTTATTCTATTGTCTTTTCTTTATTCTTATTATTAAGGATTCCGACTATTCCGTCGGAATCCTTTCTGTTATTGTAATGTCTTTTCTTTATTAAGGATTCCGACTATTCCGTCGGAATCCTTTCTGTTATTGTATTGTCTTTTCTTTCTTCTTATTATTATTCTTATTATTATTCTTACCTCCTCATCGTTCCGGTCACTTTACAAACAAGTTCCGCATCATGTGATAAAATGAATAGTACCATGTGAAAGAACATACAAAGATCTCAATTGAAATTTTTTTTGTTGTCGAAAAGTTCACATATGCCCCCGCTAGAGGTCACCAAAGGTCAAATCTTTAAACTCTTGTAACTCCTAAACTAACCGTACGATTTGAACGAAATTTGTTTTAAAATGTTCTTTGGGAAATTTGCAAACTTTTTTACACTTACATGCTCGATAAAATATTTACGGTTTTCGCGCTATATCGAGTTAAAAATGAAACTTAAAATTGGCACAGTGCCAATTTCTACATTTTTTGAGATATTGAGTTGAAACTTGGATGGTAGGTTACTTATAGGTAGTCATTAAATGCTGACCTACTTTCAAGGTCAAATTTGTATTCTCAAGGTCACACCAAATTTTGATCTATAGAACAAAGACTACTTGACCTTCAGAGTTCAAACTTCATACATACTATCGTTTAGCCAAGCTCTTTCACCTTGACCTTGACCCAAGGTCAAATTTTGATTCTCAAGGTCACAACATACTTTTGCCTATAGAACAAAGACTATTTGACCTTCAGCGTTCAAATGTCATACATACTATCATTAAGCCAAGCTCTTTCACCTTGACCTTGACCCAAGGTCAAATGTTGATTCGCAAGGTCACAACCAAGTTTTGCCTATAGAATAAAGACTATTTGACCTTCAGAGTTCAAACTTCATACATATTATCGTTAAGCCACGCTCTTTCACATTGACCTTGACCTAAGGTCAAATTTTGATTTTCAAGGTCATAACAAACTTTTGCCTATAGAACAAAGACTATTTGACCTTAAGAGTTCAAAATTAACACAAATATTCCTTGCATCAAGCCCTTTTACCTTGACCTTGACCCAAGGTCATTTGTTCGATTTCAAGGTCACAACATACTTTGGTTGATAAAATATTGAACTTTGATCAGATAAAGATCAATCTTGAAAAGAATTACCTCAAATACTTATCTTTTTTCCGTGACCTTTATTCACGGTCAAATGATCATTCTCAGGGTCATAACAAACTTACGCTTGTAGAATTAGCTGTTTTTGTCCTACGCTATTTATTCTTCACGCAAGTAGTCTTTCTTATTTGAACATAACATAGTATAAGAAACATAACTCTTTTACTCTTGGTCTCTGTTTTTTTCTTTTCTTAGTAGCATTACTTGGCTGTGTTTTGATTCTATTGTCATTTTCTATTTATAGAAATGCTCTCATTGCAAAATCATTGTGCAATTCTGTTTTGAGATAGTAATATTAAATGATTTAGAATTGATAGATCATGGAGTATAAAGCTTTCGTAAACATGAAAGGTATTTATTATCTTTTTGTTCTATTTTGTTGATAAATAAATGAGAGTCCCAAATTAGACTAAACCTCTTAAGACTCATTTGCTGAAGTGAATAAGGTACAAAGCAACTATTCATTTTTCCATCTTCTTTATTCGGATTTTAACACTTCAGTTCCAAGGAAGGTCTAATAAAGGAGGAATCCGTCTGTTGCTTGCAACAGTAGCCATCTAGTTCTTATTATTAAGGATTCCGACTTCCGTCGGAATCCTTTCTGTTATTGTATTGTCTTTTCTTTATTCTTATTATTATTCTTATTATTATTATTCTTACCCCCTAACCGTTCCGGACACTTTACAAAAAAGTACAGCATCATAGGAAAAAACGGAAAGTACCATGTGAAAGAACATTTGAAGATCTTGAATGAAATTTTTTTTCTTGTCAAATGGTTCACATATACCCCCGCTGGAGGTCATCAAAGGTCAAATCTTTAAACTCTTATAACTCTTTAACTAACCGTCGGATTTGAACAAAATTTGTTTTATATTGTTCTTTGGGAAATTTGCAAACTTTTATACGCTTACATGCTCGATAAAATATTTACGGTTTTCGCGCTATTTCGAGTTGAAAATGTAACTTTAAATTGGCACAGTGCCAATTTCTACATTTTTTGAGATTTTGAGTTGAAACTTGGATGGTAAGTTACTTATAGGTAGACATTTAATGCCAACCTACTTTCAAGGTCAGATTTTTATTCTCAAGGTCACAACAAATTTTGGCCTATAGAACAAAGACTACTTGACCTTGAGAGTTCAAACTTCAAACATACTATCGTTTAGCCAAGCTCTTTCACCTTGACCTTGACCCAAGGTCAAATTTTGATTCTCAAGGTCACAACATACTTTTGCCTATAGAACAATGACTATTTGACCTTCATCGTTCAAACTTCATACATACTATCATTAAGCCAAGCTCTTTAACCTTGACCTTGACCCAAGGTCAAATTTTGATTCGCAAGGTCACAAAAAAGTTTTGCCTATAGAATAAAGACTATTTGACCTCGAGTGTTCAAACTTCATACATATTATCGTTAAGCCACGCTCTTTCACCTTGACCTGACCCAAGGTCAAATTTTGATTCTCAAGGTCACAACAAACTTTTGCCTATAGAACAAGGACTTTTTGACATAAAGAGTTCAAACTTAACACAAATATTCCTTGCATCAAGCCCTTTTACCTTGACCTTGACCCAAGGTCATTTGTTCGATTTCAAGGTCACAACATACTTTGGTTGATATAATATTGAGCTTTGATTTGATTAAGAGGACTCTTGATGAGAATAAACTCAAATGATTATCTTTTATCCATGACCTTGGTTAAAGGTCAAATAAACTTTTTCAAGGTCATAACAAACATTTGCTCTTGTAGAATTCACAGGATTTTGTCCTTAACTATTTATTCTTCACACAAGTAGTATATCTTATCTGAACTTTACATAGTAAGATAGATAACTCTTTTATTCTTGTTTTCTATTTCTTTTTTTTTAATTCTTAGTAGCATTACATATCAGTAGTTTCATGTTGTTGTCATTTTCTATTAATAGAAATTATCTCATTGCAAAATCGTTGTGCAATTCTTTTTTGAGAAAGTCATTGTAAAGGATAAGATATTGATTGAGCATGGAGTTTAAAGCTTTTGTAAACATGAAAGGTATTTATGATTTGTTTTCTTCAATTTTGTTGATAGATAAATAAGAGTCCCAAATTAGACATAAGCTCTTTTGACTAATTTGCTGAAGTTAATATGGTACTAAAGCAACTATTCTTTTTTCGATCTTCTTTATTCGGATTTTAACACTTCAGTTTCGAGGAAGGTCTAATAAAGGAGGAATCCGTCTGTTGCTTGCAACAGTAGCCATCTAGTTCTTATTATTATTATTCTTACCCCCAAACCGTTCCGGACACTTTACAAAAAAGTACAGCATCATATGAAAAAACGGAAAGTACCATGTGAAAGAGCATATGAAGATCTTGAATGAATTTTTTTTTCTTGTCAAATGGTTCACATATGCCCCCGCTGGAGGTCATCAAAGGTCAAATCTTTAAACTCTTATAACTCCTAAAGTAACCGTGCGATTTGAACGAAATTCGTTTTATATTGTTCTTTGGGATATTTGCAAACTTTTATACGCTTACATGCTCGATAAAATATTTACGGTTTTCCGCGCTATTCAGAGTTGAAAATGGAACTTTAAATTGGCACAGTGCCAATTTCTACATTTTTTGAGATTTTGAGTTGAAACTTGGATGGTAGGTTACTTATAGGTAGACATTTAATGCTGACCTACTTTCAAGGTCAATTTTTCATTCTCAAGGTCACAACAAATTTTGGCCTATAGAACAAAGACTACTTGACTTTTAGAGTTCAAACTTCATACATACTATCGTTTAGCCAAGCTCTTTCACCTTGACCTTGACCCAAGGTCAAATTTTGATTCTCAAGGTCATAACATACTTTTGCTTATAAAAAAAAGACTATTTGACCTTCAGCGTTCAAACTTCATACATACAATCGCTAAGCCAAGCTCTTTCACCTTGTGCTTGACCCAAGGTCAAATTTTGATTCGCAAGGTCACAACAAAGTTTTGCCTATAGAATAAAGATCATTTGACCTTCAGAGTTCAAACTTCATACATATTATCGTTAAGCCACGCTCTTTCACACTGACCTTGACCCAAGGTCAAATTTTTATTCTCAAGGTCACAACAAACTTTTGCCTATAGAACAAAGACTATTTGACCTTAAGAGTTCAAACTTAACACAAATATTCCTTGCATCAAGCCCTTTTACCTTGACCTTGATCCAAGGTCATTTGTTCGATTTAAAGGTCACAACATACTTTGGTTGATAAAATATTGAGCTTTGATCAGATTAAGATCAATCTTGAAAAGAATTATCTCAAATACTTATCTTTTTTCCGTGACCTTTATTCACGGTCAAATGATCATTCTCAGGGTCCTTACAATCTTAATCTTGTAGAATTAGCATTTTTTGTCCTACGCTATTTATTCTTCACACAAGTAGTCTTTCTTATTTGAACATAACATAGTATAAGAAACATAACTCTTTTACTCTTGGTTTCTGTTTTTTTCTCTTAGTAGCATTACATGGCTGTGTTTTGATTCTATTGTTTTTTTTCTATTTATAGAAATTCTCTCATTGCAAAATCATTGTGCAATTCTGTTTTGAGATAGTAATTTTAAAGGATTTAGAATTGATAGATCATGGAGTATAAAGCTTTCGTAAACATGAAAGGTATTTATTATCTTTTTGTTCTATTTTGTTGATAAATAATGAGAGTCCCAAATTAGACTAAAGCTCTTAAGACTCATTTGCTGAAGTGAATAAGGTACTAAAGCAACTATTCATTTTTCCATCTTCTTTATTCGGATTTTAACACTTCAGTTCAAAGGAAGGTCTAATAAAGGAGGAATCCATCTGTTGCTTGCAACAGTAGCCATCTAGTTCTTATTATTATTATTATTTTTATTCTTACCCCCTCATCATTTCCAGACACTTTATTCAAAGGTCTTTTAACACAGAGCAAAAGGAATAGTACCATCAGAAAGAGCATTACAAGATCTTCTTTAACTATTTTTTGTTTGTCGATAAGTTCACCAATGCCCCCGCTGGGGGTCATCAAAGGTCAAATCTTTAAACACTTATAACTCCTAAACTAACCGTACGATTTGAACGAAATTTCTTTTAAAATGTTCTTTGGGATAATTGTAAACTTTTATACGCTAACATGCTCGATAAGATATTTACGGTTTTCGCGCTATTCCAAGTTGAAAATGGCACTTTAAATTGGCACAGTGCCAATTTATACAGTTTTAGAGATTTTGAGTTGAAACTTGGATGGTAGGTCACTTATAGGTAGTCATTGATGATGACCTAGTTTCAAGGTCACATTATGATTCTCAAGGTCACAACAAACTTTTGCCTATAGAACAAAGACAATTTGACCTTGACAGTTCAAACTTCATAAATACAATCATTGAGCCAAGCCCTTTCACCTTGACCTTGACCCAAGGTCAAATTTTCATTCTCAAGGTCACAACAAAATTTTGCCTGTAGAACAAAGATCATTTGACCTTGAGAGTTCAAACTTGGCACAAATATTCCTTGCATCAAGTCCTTCCACCTTGACCTTGATCCAAGGTCATTCGATCGATTTCAAGGTCACAACAGACTTTTTTCGATAAAATATTGAGCTTTGATTAGATGAAGAGGAATCTTGATAAGAATAAACTCAAATGCTTATCTTTTATCCATGACCTTGGTTAAAGGTCAATTAACCTTTTTAAGGTCATAACAAATATTTACTCTTGCAGCATTCACAGGATTTTGTCCTTAACTATTCATTTTTCACACAAGTAGCACTTCTTATTTGAACTTACCATAGTAAGATAGATAACTCTTTTATTCTTGTTCTCTGTTTCTTTCTTTTTCTAAGTAGTATTTTCATGTTGTTGTCATTTTCTATTAATAGAAATTATCTCATTGCAAAATCATTGTGCAATTCTTTTTTGAGAAAGTCATTGTAAAGGATTAGATATTGATTGAGCATGGAGTTTAAAGCTTTCGTAAACATGAAAGGTATTTATTATTTTTTTCTTCTATTTTGTTGATAAATAAATAAGAGTCCCAAATTAGACATAAGCTCTTTTGACTCATTTGCTGAAGTTAATATGGTACTAAAGCAACTATTCTTTTTTCCATCTTCTTTATTCGGATTTTAGCACTTCAGTTCCGAGGAAGGTCTAATAAAGGAGGAATCCGTCTGTTGCTTGCAACAGTAGCCATCTAGTTATTCTTATTATTATTCTTACCTCCTCATCCTTCCAGACACTTTACAAACAAGTTCAGCATCATACGATAAAATGAATAGTTCCATGTGAAAGAGCATATAAAGCTCTCAATTGAAATTTTTTTTCTTGTTGAAAAGTTCACATATGCCCCCGCTAGAGGTCATAAAAGGTCAAATTTTTAAAACCTTATTACTCCTAAATGAACCGTACGATTTGAATGAAATTTGTTTTATATTGTTCTTTGGGAAATTTGCAAACTTTTATACGCTTACATGCTCGATAAAATATTTACGGTTTTCGCGCTATTTTGAGTTGAAAATGGAACTTTAAATTGGCACAGTGCCAATTTCTACAGTTTTTGAGATTTTGAGTTGAAACTTGGATGGTAGGTTACTTATAGGTTGTCATTGATGATGACCTAGTTTCAAGGTCAAATTACCATTCTCAAGGTCACAACAAACATTTGCCTATAGAACAAAGACTATTTGACCTTGACAGTTCAAACTTCATAAATACAATCATTGATCCAAGCCCTTTCACCTTGACCTTGACCCAAGGTCAAATTCTCATTCTCAAGGTCACAATAAAATTTTTCCTATAGAACAAAGACCATTTGACCTTGAGAGTTCAAACTTGATGCAAATATTCCTTGCATCAAGTCCTTTCACCTTGACTTTGACCCAAGGTCATTTGTTCGATTTCAAGGTCACAATAGACTTTTGTTGATAAATTATTGAGCTTTGAATAGATGAAAAGAAATCTTGATGAGAATAAACTAAAATGCTTATCTTTCATCCATGACCTTGGTTCAAGGTCAAATAAACTTTTTCAAGGTCATAACAAACATTTACTCTTGTAGGATTGATAGGATTTTGTTCTTAAATATTTATTCTTCACACAAGTAGTACTTCTTACTTGAACTTTACATAGTAAGATAGATAACTCTTTTGTTCTTGTTCTCTGTTTCTATTTTTTTTTATCTTAGTAGCATTACTTGTCTGTACTTTCATGCTGTTGTCATTCACTATTTACAGAAATTTTCTCATTGCTAATTCATTGTGCAATTCTTTTTGGGATAGTAATTTAAAAGGATTCAAAATGGATAGAATAGATCAAGGAGTTTAAAGCCTTCCTAAACTTGAAAGGTATTTATCGTCTTTTTCTTCT
Organism: Pinctada fucata; assembly: GCA_028142955.1. Lineage (NCBI taxonomy): Eukaryota > Metazoa > Mollusca > Bivalvia > Pterioida > Pteriidae > Pinctada > Pinctada fucata. Next base: position 20,597,830 of record AP027104.1, read on the forward strand.
TTTTTTTGTCGATAAATAGATAAGAGTCCCAAGTTAGACATAAGCTCTTTTGACTCATTTGCTGAAGTGAATAAGGTACTTAAGCAACTATTCTTTTTTTCATCTTCTTTCTTCGGATTTTAACACTTCAGTTCCGAGGAAGGTCTAATAAAGGAGGAATCCGTCTGTTGCTTGCAACAGTAGCCATCTAGTTCTTATTATTATTCTTACCCCCAACCATTCCAGACACTTTACAAAAAAGTACCGCAATATATGATAAAGTGGAAAATACCATGTAAAAGAGCATATGAAGATCTCAATTCAAAATTTTTTTCTCGTCGAAAAGTTTACATATGCCCCCACTAGAGGTCATCAAAGGTCAACTCTTTAAACTCATATAACTCCTAAAGTAGCCGTACGATTTGAACGAAATTTGTTTCATATTGTTCTTTTGGAAATTTGCAAACTTTTATATGCTTACATGCTCGATGAAATATTTACGGTTTTCGCGCTATTACGAGATGAAAATGGTATTTTAAATTGGCACAGTGCCAATTTCTACAGTTTATGAGATTTTGAGTTGAAACTTGGATGGTAGGTCATTTATAGGTAGTCATTTAATGTTGACCTAGTTTCAAGGTCAAATTTTGATTCTCAAGGTCACAACCAACTTTTGCCTATAGAACAAAGACGGTTTGACATAAAGAGTTCAAACTTAATACATATAATCGTTGAGACAAGCCCTTTCACCTTGACCTGGACCCAAGGTCAAATTCTCCTTCTCAAGGTCACAACAAATTTTTGCCTGTAAAACAAAGACTGTTTGACGTTGAGAGTTCAAACATTACACAAATACTCCTTACATCAAGCCCTCTCACCTTGACCTTGAACCGAGGTCATTTGTCCGATTTCAAGGTCACAACATACTTTGGTTGATAAGATATTGAATTTTGACCAGTTTAAGATCAATTTTGATGAGAATAACCTCCAAAACTTATCTTTTATCTGTGACCTTGGTTCAAGGTCAAATAATCATTCCCAATGACATAACAAACATTTACTCCTGTAGAATTCACAGTTCTGGTCCTATACTATTTATTCTTCACACAAGTAGTCCTTCTTATTTGAACTTGACATAGTCCAAGAAAGATAACTCTTTTATTCTTGTTTTCTGTTTCTCTTTCATTACATATCTGTACTTTCACGTTGTTGTCATTTTCTATTAATAGAAATTATCTCATTGCAAAATCATTGTGCAATTCTGTTTTGAGAGAGTAATTGTAAAGGATTTTATATTGATAGAGCGTAAACATGAAAGGTATTTATTATTTTTTTCTTCTATTTTGTTGATAAATTAATAAGAGTCCCAAATTAGACATAAGCTCTTTTGATTCATTTGCTGATGAGAATAAGGGACTGCGACTATTTTTCCCCATCTTCTTTATTTGGATTTTAACACTTCAGTTCCGAGGAAGATCTAATAAAGGAGGAATCCGTCTGTTGCTTGCAACAGTAGCCATCTAGTATTTACTCTTTTTCATATGAAAAAGGATCGTTTTACCTATGATTTGCAAATTTTTTTAATCCGCCACTGGCATATATATTTTCTCAATATGTTAATGAGGAGAAACAAATAAACTTGTAGATGTTATATCTACATGTTTTATATAATGTGATATGTTTGTAATATTGACATGTGACACTTAAATAAAATACTGTTTAATTGTCTGTCTGTCTGTCTGTCTGTCTGTCTGTCTGTCTGTCTGTCTGTCTGTCTGTCTGTCTGTTTGTCTGTCTAAGGATAACCAATCGATGCATTGTAATCGAAGATAAAATATTGTAGTGCTTCTGAACAAACTCAGTTGAAATCTATTGTTAGTAAATTGAGTAGATAATTCTCAAGCAAAGCCCTATCGTTAGGTGACTCTTTTTCTAATTCAATTTTGTCATTTTTCGAAAGAACGCACAGTCATTAAAGAAAGAACTAATACATTGACGTAACATGTTTGCTTATGTTATACGTCTTCAAATTCAACAGCATCATTTAAGAGCAGATAAATTTTCAGCATGGACCAGACATGCACGTTTCGGTATCATGTTAATATTCAATTCATTTTTTTTTTTAGAAAAGTCAAATTCATTTGCTTGCATGATGACATGCATGTGCTTTGAATATCGTTTGCTTTCTCAATTTTCTATAACGAATTATATGGCATCTTTGTTTTTATTAACTACCTTTTTCTTTTGAATAACTATTCAAAAACCATCCAAGAAGCAAACCAGAAAAGGTGAGTCAAAATTGTTACTAGTCCACATGAATTATTTAGGAATCCTTAATTTTACTCAGGCAATTAAATTATCAATTTGAGATTGTAGTTAATACATTTAATCTATAAAAAAGGCGTGAATGCATTGGTAAATAAAAGTGTGTATTTCAGAAATGTTAAAATCTAATCAATTTTTTCTGTTAGTATTGATTATGCGTCCTGTCATCATAATTTTTCAGCGATGATTATTTGTTTTTCGCATAGCAATAATGTTAATGTAAAATGAAAGTTATGCCAATTTCAGAAATTTTAAATTCAGAGTCGCGATCATTTGCTTTTACTTTTCTCTAATCTTGCGTATATTCCGGTTTTGAATGGAAATTTTGTGGCAGGTAAAGTTCAAACGGCCTTTGTTAAGTCTAGGGAACCGGGGCTATATAGGGTAAAATGATCATGATATAGGGCTAATGATGAACAGTAGAAAAATCCATTATTCAGAGAGAAAAAAAAATGTTGAAAAAATCGTTTAAAAAGTGTGGGGGTTTCTCCTATACAGTATCGGTCCCCTGAACAAATGGTCATTCAAACTTAGCCAGTAATATTGAAGAGGCATGACTTTAATCAGGGCATACACGTGCATTAATCTTTGATTACTTTGTCTCATTTCAACCATCGTAATACCTTACCCATCTTTGACGGACTCTTGGTTTGGTACTTGAGCAATCTACAGTCATGTATCAGCGCATTCTTAAGAATTGCACTCTGACTTACTGTTACGTCAGGACTCCATGACAGTCCCTGCCCAAACCTCTTTAGAGAAGACATGGCCCCGAGAACATGTCCTCTCTGAATATCAGTCGGACTCCACGGATGATACATGTAATGTTATGCATGAGCTCGCAACAGCCGACAGATCACGGATTGTATTTTTTTAAGCCTATGTCTATTTCTATCCATCTGTGTGTCGATCGGGCCCCTGTGTCATGCTGTCTTATCTATATGGTCATCTAACAATGAGGAAGTAATTTTACACCATTGTAGTGTGTTCTTCGAGACCTCTTAGTAACCGAAAAAGTGTGGGGGTTGTGCGCACTTCATTCGGAAAGCCACACCATTTGTTACTAGTGTAGCAGATGGCCGTCCTAAGTCGGCACCGGTTGCTTGTCCCTTTTGCGTCTCTTGCTCTACATGTAAACTCTGTGTTTCTGCGTGGTTTCTTTCATACACAAAACTGTGTCTGCGGTGAGCTTCGTTTACTTATCAGGATATTACTAGCAATTCAGAATTTGAATGTGTTTGAATGATTTTACTCTCAAAATTGCTTGTATATGAAAGTGTAATGAAATATAGACTGATCATGTCCTGTTTACTCTCTGCTGCGAAACTCACCGTAGACGCAAATTTGTGTATGGCATCCGACAATCGGGAGCAAGGTATTTCGTACACTTATCTCGAGAAGATACTTGTAGTCATTCGATGTTTCACATTTAGGGTTGGTGTGCTGTGTCGTTTTTAAAGTAAGGATTTGATAATGATTATCATTTTATACCTGAACCTGATTGTGTTGAGGATAATCATTCACTCATCTCATCTTCGTCATTATTTCGAAGACGACAATCATGCTGATGTAAAAATATTTAGTTTATCTTTCGAGATATTTACCCTTACTATTGGAGAAAGAACAAGGTTAAACGTCTTCAAATTCAATATCATCATTTAAGAACAGATAAATTTGCAGCATGGACCATACATGCACGTTTCGGGTACTTAACCCTCGTCAGTGATCATCAAGGTAACAGCAAAAGAAAACCTATGCTCACAGTGAGGACCAAATAGGCTCATCGAGAACAGAGTTAGATTTTCAAATATATCTTTAAAAGACAGAACCACTCAAGATATGTTTTTCATACATGTAAAAGTGTTCATAAATATCCAGTTCCCTTTAACCTGAATTCCCTGTCTTCTTATTTTTCTTTCATGTTTCTTTTGAAATAAATTGGCAAACTTATTTACTTTACGGCATATGTCTATCGAAATATTAATTGAAAACAAAATCAAGCGTCTCAATCTTATGCTTATATGATTCAATTATAGTGTAAAATTTTAGGCCAAGAATATTACTTGTTAGTAGGACGCTTGAACAAGTCTACAAGTCTAATAACTCAAAACGGCTACTGTATCTTCAACCAACTGACATACATGTAGTTTAAATGTTATTTCATTGTAATATTTTCCTCCCGGTAAATTCATCCTAAATTACAATAATTTTGTGTCGTTTGAAGCAGGAAAAGAAAGCCAAGTTTCTATGACCCAACAGTTAAAGACTATCATTCCGGGAAGAAGAGATTTTTTATTTAACCAAAAGCTCTGTGGAGGAATTAAGAAAATTTTACAAAAAAATCGTAATTGCACACAGCTACCGGTGCTCGGAGGTAACGGCAATTAACTTTTGATTGAACCTGTCTCCCATCGTCTATTAATCAAACTTTTATTGGATACTTCTTTTTTATTAATTGCCTTTCCTTCTTTTCAATTAAAAGTTTCGAACAAAATGCAAAGATTATTCAGATGAAGTCATAAAACTAAAGATGAAACGCATATAAAGTATCCCTAATGTTCCTTATCATCCCCGTAAAAAGAGGATGAGCATTTGCATAGTGTTATTGATTACCTTATGCATCTTAAGTACGTTGACGTGCTGCAGGGATATGGGCCACAATGATAGCCCAAATCTTTTGCCAGACAAATGAATCTGATATCAGAATTGCATCAAGATAATTCTGATATGAGAATATATCTTGTCAGACAAATGAATCTGATATCAGAATTGCATCAGAATAATTCTGATATCAGGATATAGTGTGCCAACTGAAATAGATGAATCTGATATCAGAATTGCATCAGGATAATTTTGATATCAGGATATAGGTTGTCAACTGAAATAGATGAATCTGATATCAGAAATGCATTAGGAGAATTATGATATCAGCTAGGATATCCGTGCTACAGGGAAATGGATCACAATGATAGACTAAATATTTGGCCAGGGAGATGAATCTGATATCAGGATTGTAATTCCGTCTTTACGAAAAGCAGTGTTACATCCCATTTTAATATGACGCTGTCTGACGTGAATGCATTAAGACGAAATGAAATTCCTTTAGAAAAGTCTTCTTTGGGGCATGTTCTACATTAATTCTACGCTGACTTCCGTCGCATTTGATGACGTCATAATAAGTTTACGTCCGGTACCGTCCGAAAGTGGAAGTACCAATGAAGATTTATTTAAGGAATGCCTGTTATAATCGATGTATAGACAAAACCCAATGCACAAATCGGATTATATTTTGTTTGTGCATCGGTTTTTGTCTATACATCTATACATAGACAGAAAAATTACAGTCATTTCTTATAATTCAATTAAATTACTATTTAGTTATCTAGTTTATTTTGCAATTGACGGCATTTTAGCATTGTTGATTTTCCAGTTCAAAACTGGCGACGTAATATTTGAACAGACCTAACGTAGCGGTGCTCGACACTAAGTTACGTCATAATAGGCGACATTGTCTATACAGATCCCCTCCTTTCTTTTAGATAAAATTTCGCTCCTTACGTTTGTTTATGCGTTATAAAGACACTACTTAAGAATGTTGCATCATATAACTTAAAGAAAATGAGGGACAGAAAAAAGAAGGTACTGTACTTACACCGTGAAATGGTAAATAAAACACTTCCAGCCGGTGGGCCTCTCTAAGAAGTTGTACACTTGAGCCTGTACCGTTGTGCGTCCTCTGCCCATACTAACAGGTACACCGTTTGTTCCTTTATTCCTCTCACTTGTGCCCACCAAAGGCTGCAGACTTTTGGAATCATTACTAGTATACGAGTGGTAATTAGACGAGGGATTGAATTCGTAATCATAGTCTTGTTGATTGAAAATAGAATTCTGAAATCCTTTTCCCATCTGTGTCAACTTTGATGATTTGTCTCTGGAGATACCTTTCATTTCAAGCCTGGGTTGACTTTCTTTCCCTGAATCATCCTCACTGTTTTCCATTATCCTCATATATAGCTCGATAGATTTCAAGTCAGCTTAATGATACGAAATCATAAAAATTCTACCATCGGATCATAAATCATATGTCACAACACTATATTCACTTTCATGAAATTTGATCTGAAGCTGAGATTGATTTAAACATTGTTGAAGTCGATGACATATGTACACATCCTCGGCATGACAGAATCTTACCGGTCTAGATCAAAGCGTTTACATTCAACATTAAAGTCTAATGTGATTAATCTGTTGCTCCAGCTAAACCTAAAAATTACAGCCATTGTGTAATGTTGCCAATTTCAATCGTCTGTCGTTAACTAATTGTAAATCTGGTTGATTTTCCGATATTGCAGTTTTCCTGAGTAAAATCTCCGATCGATCTGTCGACATATAAATCACAAATGGATTTAACAATGTGCTATACTTGATTCCGAGCTTATTCGTGTGTTATCGATCGCATCAGTTACAAAAGCAACACGTAACCACGCGAAACATACATCAAATAAAATACACCGATTACTAAATGTTTCAGACTCATTATTGCACTATCATGCATTTTACAGATAAATATGTAATTCCGTCTTTATGCCATTATTTTCACGTGTATAGTCTTTTAACAGTGAATCTCCTCCATACTTCTCGGCAAATTGAACTGTAATACACCGACGCATGTCACCCTTTCAGGATTTCATAATGTGAAGCTCATTCAATAACATCATATTATCTCTATGCATTTATCATCTGTTGATCTAGAGGGAAAATCTCTCCTAGAATTTTTCACCAATGCATGCTATAATGTTTTTCCTCATAGAATTTAGCAAATGTTATCATAAACAAAAAATTCAATCTTTATTCATGAAAAATGTCTGACTCAGTTATTGTGCATATTTTAGGGGAATCGCATCTAATGCATTTTGAGATGTTGGAAAATCTATTCTATATTTAATCAGATGAGTTTACATGATGGAAGATGTTCCATGCTGTTATAGCATTAAGATGTCGAAAGAAATACTGGCGTAGATAATCAATGATCTGTTGGTGAACTTATTTTGTTTATTCAATCGCCGCAAATGATTCCCCATGTAAATGGAGACGTTCGCACCTTCTTGAATTTCTAGGAACACTAGCGAGGATAACAAATAATTAGAATACCTAACTGAAATCCTGAAATAAACACAAGTAAACTGAGATGTCTTCAATTTACCTGAATACTTGTTATTGTAAAATAAACAGGTATCCGTTTGAAAAAGGAAGTTAACTTTTCTTTCGGACTGAAAATTGATAGAACATAAAGTTCTTCCCTACATTTTGCATCTGTATGGGTATAATATTTCTAATTACATCTAGGAGTTTTATTCATTAAGTCAGATTCATATGAATGGGTTTGCAGCAGTGTTCTAAATTAAGAAAAAAGACTTGTTTTTCCGAAACATTGTGTACCATCATATTTGCTATCGCAATGTCTGACAAAAACAAAACAATTTCAGTCATAATTTTGATATAATTTTAAAAACAAAACTTAGAAATCAGGATTTTCATGAGTTTGAAAATTTGAAAAAGAAATGAATTCTAAATTCTTACATGTATAGTTTAATTCTAGATTAAAATAAATGACTGATTATGCATCTTTGACAGTACTTCGTATTCTTAAATTCTTATCAAAACTATTTCCTTTACGGAATTCACCCACAGGATGCAAGGAACATACATAACTTCAACAAACAAGGTAGGACGAGGAGACATATATCAATGCCAACACAGAACGATTCAACAGACGGATGACAGTGTTGCACCGCAACATCATAGGTTCCTTCCACTACTTTTCACTTTCAGTATGACCTTGCCTCCACCCATTAGGTCCAATATATTTCTCAAAATACTTTGAAAAGTAAACAGAGAATAAGTGTCATAATTTGTGTTTTGTTACAGGTATGCAGCACACAGCAAGTGCATTTATCGTACATTTCATGCGCGTAACAAAACACAAATTATGACATTTATTCTATATACATGCAAGGCAATTGTCAGTTTCATTTTTGTTTTCTGAAATCGCGTTTTCCAGGATGAAAGGTGACGTTAACATTTAGGTCACCGCGGGTTCCGTTGGCTTGTTTCTGTATAGCTTATGCATTGTGACGTCACGTGTGTTTACATGCTGAAATGCAACACGTCCCTTTCAATAGTTTCATCTCAGGGAATTACATTGGCTGTTCATGTATTAATTTGATTAAGATGGTTGATAGGAATAAAGTTGGAATTACTGCTCTAATTAACGGCGCCAAAAATTTAAATTAATTTCATTCGTTGTTTCTCAACGTCATTAAACTACAACGGCGTGACATCATTATAAGGCCGCCGATAGAAATCCTGTCGAGCAAGGCGGAACGCGAAGAAACCCTTGGTGCACCAAGGTGTCGGATGACAATACGTAGATTGAGGAAAACCAATGTGCACCCGGTGCATCCGCTTTATTTATAATAGCCAATAGTGTGTTCGTCCCGATTACGCGACCGCAATCCTTCCACTTTCTCCGATACGCAGAGGTCTTTCGAGATGAACATATGTTCAACAAGTGTACGTGTAAACAAAAAGCCTTAACCTTATTGTGTGACATCACCAAGATAAGTTAAATCAATCTAATCGAGAAAAATTGACATCGATCATTGATTATTCATGTTGTAAATGGTCGCTCTTTGTAATCTCTAGAAGTTCATGATTCTCTTCAGATGACGTTGTCAATATTATGTTTCATAAGTCTATTTGGCTCTTTCGCCACCTTCTTTATTATATATTACATTCTACTCTTTTTTGTTCAAATACTTTCAATCTCACTTTAATGTGTGCTCGCGAAAAGGAGTTGTCACTTGGTCTTAGGCCCAATCACACATTTACGACTTGGCATGGAAACCAGTTTACAACCATACAAGTGTCGAAACCGATATATTCTGATACTTTTTTCCAGCTCTGTCGCCAAAAAGAAGCTTTGTTTTGGCACTTTATCAATTTGACATCAAACATATTATTTAGCTGTTTAGGGAACTGGTCATTTCATCCAAAGTATCATCGAAAATAAAGGAGGTTAACACCTTAGCACCATCCCTCCAATGCTATTTTGAACATAGATTTTATTTGGATATGCTACTGAATAGACCATGCTGGCAATTTGTAACCGCGTACTCTCTGTAAAGTAAATACACAAATTAAAATTCTAAAAAATAAAACCAGAGGGCGCTAGTGAAATGAATTTGGGCGGCTTATGAAAAGCACTTTGGCTGGAAGCATCACTGATGAGAATTTAATACTCGAACACATGTCTGGTGCATAATAAATTGGTTTGAAATTTTCTTCAAGAAGGTATAGAATTGGAACCCTTTCGCATTATTGTTCTCGCTTATCTCACATCGGAACATCGTTTATTTCTGGGTTTGCAACAGTTTCAATGGAAATTCTAACGGTTTTCCCTAATACCTCGACTTCGAGAATTAATAAGTGATGGGTAGTCATGCAAAACTTTCAACACATTCTTCTTGCATTTTTTTTTCTGATTTTACTACGATAGTATTACGACTTCTTTTCTTGCAGTTCGTAATAAACATTTTTCATGTTCGCGGACTTCGCACTTCGGACACCGCACTTGGAAGGAAGGGACAATGTAACAAATGTAAATTGTTGATTTGAGTGAGAATGTCTTTATAAACGTGTCTTAATATACATATTTAAAGCTCTCGAGTGTCATTTCGTCTATTTTCCGTACATATTTTACTTTTTAAATTTCACCTGATTACTTTAACAAGACCCCTAAAGTGCGAAGTCCTTAGTGCGAAGTCCGAAGTACGTCAACTTGAAAAATATACGACTTCATATGGCTCGATTATCATGACCGCTTAATGGCCTTTAACTTGCAATAATATCTGGACAGCTGTTGACGAGTTGGCAAGATATCGCCTTGTTATGTTGGTTTTGGCATGAAGATCTCACTAAGACCATACTAAGATGCTAATGTATATATGTATGATGTTTTGGCAATACTACGGCCTTTAGTATAATCTAATGAAATCGTATCTTGACCCTTTTTATCAGACCATTTTGACATATTTGTGCTCATACCTCTACATCTACTAATTTTCTGTAACCTTTGCATTCTTATAGTAAGACTAAATTATGTCAAATATAAGTGAGAGTATAACAACGTGTATATATTGCTTCCTTTGTTTTTCATAAAGATGATGTTTTCATGTCTTCCTGACATGTCAATTTATCAACCGGCACAGATATTGAATAGTGTATGCTGAAGTTGATTAGTAGGAAGGGGATCTCCAACAAGACACGGTGGCAGTACCCTCAACAAAACACAGAAAAACCAAATTGCGAAAACACAGAGCGAATAATCACAAGAAGAAGGAACAATAAAGACCAAAATCCACTATAAGTTGTTATTAAAACAAAGGAGGGGATCTCCAACAAAACCAGGCTGCAGCACCCACAGCAAAACCCCAAACCACCCAATGCAAAAACACAGAGCCGACAAGCACAGAAAGAGACGCAAAAGGGTCATAAGGATCGTCAACGCACAACACAGAAACATCAAACACAAAGCATTTGGACATTTAAAATTTTATCTTGCTATGATGTAACGGAAATCTCCACAAAAATGATCAGAAAATTGTATTTGTAATAAATATACTGTATACTTCAGACATGAATGAAATTAAAGGCTAAAAATCCAAGGCTTGACTCATGATTTAGAATATGGACTTAACAAACGAGAACAAGGAAATTAAGTCCTTAGTTTGTGTCCGGCGTGGACGATGATTAAAGTATTGTCCATAGGATCAATATCAGCCATATTTATCTCGGAAAATGGATTCCTTAACGAAATGTTTGATATTAATTACATATATATATGTACCTTATTTATCGATCATGTCTAGAAAGGCTATCCGATTAATGAGGAATTCTTTCGCTTTGACTGAAAATTGCTCTCATGTCAACAGTTTATCTACCTTTACTTGTACATATTAAATTAGAAAGGCTGGACATACATGTAATTTGGCGATGTTTTACTGTTATTTACCGAAAAAGAAAGGAATCTCAGACAAGGCTAGGTTGTAGCACCCTCAGCAAAAAAGAAAATGAAACACCCGAATGCAAAAATACAGATTTGACAATCACAGCCTAATGTACACTGTATTTCCTTGCATGCGAGATGGTGCAATCACCTGAGGATCGAAAAAAGACGGTTGTTCCGCGACGAAGTGCATTCATACAAAATCCAATGTAACAAGCCGATTGTTTGGACCGAGTACATTTATGGAAAACATATGCAGAAATTATGATGTGCATGTAACTGAGTAAAAAAAAAAGACCCTTTCACATTCTTATATTATCAAACATCCTCAAACGATGCTTTCTTTGATCGTAACGATAGCCATTTTAACACAATTGTATTATTATGTTAACCACAACACAAAGGGTTTCCTTACTTGATCATAATTCTTATAAATCATTGTATATATGTTGACTTTTGCTAACTCTTATCTTTTCTTCTGAATAACGCTTTTGAAGGACTGAGAGACACAATTTACAAACGGGTAGGAGTTCCAATGGGTTCAATATTTGCTACTTTACAAAATGTTGAAGCTTTTTTGTAATTTTCATTGTCTGAATGTTCATTGCTTGTGATATTTCGATTCTGATCTGGGGGATTTGTATCTGACTTTCATATACTGATAATCAGTAGTAATATAACGCGCCTTCAAATTCATAGCATCATTTAGGAACAGATAGATTTGCAACACGGACCAGACATGCACGTTTTGGGTTCTTGACCGCCATCAGTGATCCTCAATCTAAGCCAAAGATTATGAAAATTTATGATGTCCAAAAATACCTTAAGACGTAGCAGGATGGGTGTGATATGATGCTTTGTACATGACCCACTTTTCAGAAATATCGAGAAATTTTGTGAACAGTAGTTTTCGAAAGCGTTTGAAACCGAAGCTGATCGGTCTTACATGGCTACTTGTGCCCTCGCGGACTCCTGGTCCACCAGCAGTGTCACAAATGTTACACGTCTTGTGTACCGTTGTACCGTACAGCGTTTCCGTTATTTTCATTATTATATCAGATGTTAAAGCACAATTGAAAGTAGTATATAAACATTTGGTTAAATTTATGCAAATAAGTATGTACATGTATCATTTGGAATTTCATACCCCTGTCTATGAAGCCTTACTTTACACACTAAATTTATCTGTTCTTAAATGATGCTATTGAATTTGAAGACGTTTAACATTTGTACCACTTGGTGAGTGTCACTGCTGGTGGACCAGGAGTCCCCGAGGGCACATGTAGCCAAGTTCGATCAACATCGGTTGATCGTCTGTCTCGTCAACACATTCGAAAATTTCTGTTATCAATTTTTTTTATGAAATTTCTAAAACATGGGTCCTGTTGCATAATATCCCACCCATCATACTACGCCTTTCGGTACATTTTTGGACATAATAATTTTCAGACTCTTTGGCCACATTACATCGTTTAGATTGAGGATCACTGACGAGGGTTAAGTACCCGAAACGTGTATATCATGTCAATGCTGCATCTGTTCTTAAATGATGCTATTGAATTTGAAGTCGTTAACACTAGGGCTGATAATAAAAAGGTAAATTGAATTTAATTTATCAATATTAAATATATAAAAAAAATAACTTCAGCGCACCATATTCGCATTTCAACACGTAATGTATCAAGAGTGATGATTAAAAAAATGAAATTCAAATAACGGAAAAAAAAAAAAAATATATATATATATATATACACAGCGGAATTATAGTATGACCTAACATATATGCCAAAGAACCAACGAAGGACAATACAATCCCTTCAGAGAGATACAATGTATCCCTTAGTTTAAGTATAAATTATCAAATTTTATTGTTGACGAAGAATATTTACAAAAGAAACACTGTGAAACTAGGGGAACTGTGTCCTTGGGAACTAACAGTCCACCATCAGAGATACCATTCTAGTGGTTGGAATTATCGATATTGAAATATATATATTCTTTAAGAATGGACAATTTGCGCATTTCAGCACGATATACATGTAAAATTATGTTAATTTAAAACGTCTTCAAATTCAACAGCATCATTTTAGAAGAGATAAAATTTCAGCATGGACCAGACATGCACGTTTCGGGTACTTTACCCTCGTCAGTGACAATGTAATATCTCATAAATGATGATCGAGGTCAAAAAAGAGGAAGTGTGACAATTTTCTGATTTTGCATATTTTTTCTTACGAATGACAATGACACTTAAATATCGAACATTGTGCTGTATTATAATGCCTTCTGTTTTAGAAAAATGAATGGTTTTTTATTCTTAAATTGAATTCATTTATGGTGGGTTTTTTTTTTTTTTTTTTTTTTTTTTTTTTTTTTTTTTGCATGTCATACATTTACCTACTCGATAGAATGTAACTTTTTGTTTTAACAACATTTGCACATACCGGCAGATTGAAATATTTCTTCCAAAGGGAAGGGATGATATAAATAAAAACAGAAACACTCAAATACACAAATTTTTTGCCCTTTGTCCATTATCCTGTGTAAAAAAAACGACAATGTATGTGGCAGCTAAGTAAATTTAATCGTTCGCTCTTCTAGAGTTCATCGCAAATCTCTGTTTTTATTACTATTTGCAGTAATCGCTAGATGAATTTCACTTAACTGCCAGCCGCATCGTCGTTTTTTACACTGAATAATGGCCAGCATGGCCTAAAATTTGTGTATTTGAGTGTTTCTGTTTTTATCTATTTTCACATTTATATTCATATTTCTCATATACGAGTATGTATAGTCTACGACTACCCAAGAGACATCATACTAATTTAGGTGTTGTACTGTTTCGTTTGTGCTTCCCACATTTATATATGTATAATTATTGTTCCCCTTCGTGTTTCAATAATGGGATGGAAGTCCATTGTTTGTCCATTTTTTTCTTGTCTTAATTGTATGTGTTCTGCTGTGATCACTACAGTGTCGTCATGTTAGCTATCTCCTCCTTATCTTGTAAGCATACGTGTGTGTTCCGCTGTGATCACTACAGTGTCCTCATGTTAGTTATCTCCTCCTTATCTTGTAAACAACGTAAGCATACGTGTGTCTTCCGCTGTGATCACTACAGTGTCGTCATGTTAGTGACCTCCTCCTTATCTTGTAAGCATACGTGTGTGTTCCGCTGTGAACAATACAGTGTCGTCACGTCGGAGATACCCTCTTTTGTTCTAGCATTGCGCTATGATCTTTTAAATATTCAGGTAGCTCGAACGTCGTCAAGAGTAACCTATTGAATCATAAAAGAAACCAAAACTGAAATGATGCAAGATCAATAATTATGTTTCACTCTAATATCCTGCTGCGGTTTTAACCTTTATTATTAATTGATTTTCTTATCAATCCATCGATATCAAATTTCAAATATGGTCAGGGACGTATATAAAAGGGATATGCAACTCGCTCTAAAACTGAGAACGAGATTTGACGATTGTATGGTGTTAGAATTGCGCATGCGCAATCAATCCATTCCGCCATTATGTAAACAAATCCTTCGACTCGATATTTTTCAGGGCTTGTATAGCCTAAGAAAATATTGTATTGATGAAAAGTCCATCTATATTGTTGTTATTTATTGATAATTTTCATTTTAAGAACTTAGAATGATGCTGCAAGCTCTTAAACATAAGAAATGAACACACTGCAGGTGGCCCTTATGTAAACTGGGTCAACTTCACTCGTACGAGTCAAAATTTCTAAACTCCTTTAATATTAAACGACATTGACGTGAATTTTACTGGAATTAACACATTCCAACTTTCAATCACAAGTTAAACTGGAAACTGAGACAAGACGTATAGTTTTTAAGGTCCGATTTGCAGAGAAAATTGTTTTCAAACCCGACTTGTAGCCATCGCGTTTTCGAAAGGCACGACTACCTCATGTCAGTGTACCTTAGTTTTCAATAAATAGAAAGTATTTTTGGCTGTAAAAAATCGAAAAAAATTAAGTGGATTCTTCAGTTATTTTTGTACAAAGAACAACTTTTAATTTTCGGATTTTTATCTTTTCTGATTTTTAATTGTAAAAACCGTAGAGCCTATATTTACGGACATTTTGTAAAACCCTTACATCAGCTAAACATTGTTTGCATAAGTGCATGTATAATTACTTTATAAACTTGTCCGCAGAATAGCCAAATGTGGTGTTCTCACTTTGAAATTTAAGATAAGATTCCATTGATCCGCCCATTTGAACATTAACAATAAAATCGGATATCGGAAACTGTCATGAAAAAAGTAAACAAACAGGATATTACCAGGGCCGTATATGCGTCCCTCTTATCTTAAAAAACTTATATTATTTACAACTTTGTTTATTTGATCTCAACCCTCGCGGTTACTTTTAATTTCTACATATATATATATATAACCTGTATGTCAGATACTTTAGAAGTCCTCCTCACAGTTAAGCTGTCTTTTTCCAAAATAAAGATGAATATGTCCCGACATAAAAGCATCTTCCAATAAAAAATTCCATCTATTCACGCTAAAAGCTAGCCGTGATCTAATTTTTGTAATCGCTGACCTATTGTTCACACCTTGCACCTTGGGTAAAATATTACGCAATCCTCAAGCCTACCTGCATGTGACATACCTGCGATCACTCCAACTGGAATATACAGCCTCGACATACTGACACGAGAGACCACAGGTTAATTAATACCCGGCTAAATGTAAAAGCCATGTTCCTGTTCAGATTCGGTGAAAAATCAAAGTGACAAACAAGTGAAAAAAGGGTAGTGAAAAAAACTTCGTACACTTGTCAAAATCTCGGATCGACCAAATGCACGTCATTTTGAATAAAAAAAAATAAAAGAATAAAAAAAATAATATTGAAAGAAAAATAATAAAACATAGATAAGAAAAAAAACTCTGTTCACTTGTCAAAATTTTGAATCGACCCGATGACGGGTCATTGAAAAAAAAAAAAAGTGAATAAAAGTAAAAAAAAAATAAAATCAAAATGAAATGCGTTATAATTATACTCTCAAGTTAGATCGATGAAAAAATAAGCTAGTTTTAGGATAAACATTTATAATAGGCCCATGGTTGTTCATTATGCTTGTTAAGCATCGATATCTAACCATCCTGATACCTTACAAATTATGGATCGTATGGCTACGAAACCTTAAAAAAAATAGAATTATAGATAATTATGGTATTCAACATTTTATAGTCTGTGAAAACTATATATATGTAAGTGACCATATTATTTTCCGTTCAGTCGTGGTTTCGTCGGCGCCATTATTTATCTCCATTATATCACCATTATAGTTTCGATGCCAACAACGTACCCCAAATGACACCCGCTCCTTCCCATCTCTCTCTACTCAAAGTTAAAGAAATTCTTGTGGATCGTTGTCATCGAGCTCCTGTGTTTCCTTAATATTTCATCAAGAGTTCGACAAATTCAAGTGCAAGAAGTCGGACATCCCCTCTAAAGTCTAGTGCGATCTAACTTTTCATTCGTTCACACCTTGCACGTTGGGTAGGCCAATATTACGTATTACACTAGCCTACCTTTGTGACACGCCTTTGTCTCTCAAATTGAAATACTCAACCTCTAGATTGCTTTAAAAATGTAAATTAATAACCGATTAAAGGTCGACGTGGTTGATAAACCTATATATGGTAAAATCCGGAAAACTCGATGCCGAATCTGAACTCGTCATTTATGCAATCCGGGTATGTAAAACCGCGTTCGGCTCCGGCACGTAGTTTTTCTCTATATCAATGAAAGAAACGAGATTTCAGGGGGGAAACCGGGGAGTTGCACATCCCTTTTATATACGTCCCTGATATGGTCTTTGACTGCGTGCTAGTTAAAAAGGCTAATTAACCTCCCTACCTGAGACGTCATTGACAAGCTATTGACATTTTCTTACCAGTGTTAGTACAGGTTCCAGGAGTGTCTATAGATATGTAGAAAGTGTCGTCTATAGTTACGTAGCCATTTCCAATATTGAAATTATGTATTTCTTTAATAAAAGTATAGTAAAAGTCTCGGTGTACCAAATGCGCATTTCAACAAATTATGTCTCTTAAGGTAGAGCATCCCTCAGGTCTCAGATGCTCATATTTCCTAAATATCAACGTTTACAATATTTCCATTTTCATATATTCAAAGCTTAATATTTACATCACTAGTAGATTCCCCATGTTGAACGCCCATTAGGCAACTAGAATCATATTCCAATAACTTGGGTTGCTATTGTGACGTCACGTTCAAGTTTTGAATGTAGGGAGAATTTACCAAAGTTAAGATACATTTGACGCTGTTACAGGCAAAATGTGCGATGTTCATGCAAATAAAAATGACCGATAATTAGAATAAATGTAAATTTAAGAAATAACTGTCTTACTTTTGGTGTTCATGGTGTATAATTCTGGTTGGACACATGTAAATTTTCCGAGAATCGCTTCGCGATTCACGGAATTTGTACGTGACCAACCAGAATTATACACCCAAACATATCAAACAAAATATAATTCGTGGTTTCATGATTATACCGGGAACATAGCCGTTTGAACTTTAACATTGGACCCTATGGGAAAAGTAAGAGAAATCCCTTTTTACATGTGATAAAATGTAACTATAAAAGTTTCTTTTCCCAAAACAACATTAGTTTGATAATCTGAACGATATTCTGAAGAGAAAAAATAGTGTATCCAGGCAAAAAAATACCAGCAATTCTGACCTGAGGGTACTCTACCTCAAGGGATGATAAAGGTCGAAACAGAAGAAATCCAAAGACTAAAAAAACTAGTACGGAATATATGCAGATCAATATTCAAAACAGATCTAAACTTTATGCCAAATAGCCAGCTAAGAAAAAAACTAAAACAGATGCATTGTTGGTGTCAAAATAATTCATCAAATTTGTTGGCAAAAAAATTGCAAATGAGTTTCAATTTAAATCAGAAACTCTTTGAAACTGGGCGAACAATATCCTCAGGAACAAGCTGTATAGTCTATTCTAGAGGGTTATAAAATAAAATCAAAATCATCAGTATATATTATTATACATATAGACAGTGGACTAGTGAAATTTTCATTAATTTTATCAATGTCCCCGTAGTATTCCATTGTAAAAACAATTTCATATTGTAGGCAATTCATATCCGATTGTTAAGATGTGTCTGAGTTCTACATATTCAGCCGGAACGCCAATCCTTATTTTGACGGTTGGAAGCATAATTTCTAAAAGGGGCGGATAACTCTTGACACAAAAAGTAGCAGAATAAGAATAAATTGGGCTAAACGACCATAATTGTTTATCTCGAATTTTAAATATTATTATACAACAAATAATACTCGGATATAATTCACTACATATAACTGAAATCCTCTGAAAGGGATGTTTGATATTTTTCAGCCCTGCTAAAGATCCAACGAAAATTGTGCATACACCGTTGGTTTTAAAAGCTGACACAAATGCTCCCCTTTGCACTTCTGCTCAAAATTCAATGATAATCTTTTCAACAGAATCCCAATTATGATACCTATATAAAATTTTAGTCAGTAAGTACTCTATGAATAGGAATAAAAACGCTATAACGAGGACCAGATTTTAATTAAAATTCATCATTACGGACTCAGAATACACCAAAATCAAGTGGCAATGAAATTTTTAACATTTGTTTTATGGTTTGATACCTTGTAGATGATTTTGTGCCAATGCCATGTTTCATTTTGGCAAATCTAACCACTTCACAGCACCGACTTGGGTACATGTGTACTCGTGTACTCGCTGTTTACAAACGAGTTTCCATACGTTGACATGGAAGATGGACGCCCGAACAGCATATCGAAGTTTGAAAGGTGACACAAACCCCTTAAGGCAAAGATCGGCATACTATTTTTGGTTTTGGTGACTTCGGTGATATATAAAGTTTACATTCAGACTGTTCCCAATCATTCCCAGCCAAGATTTTAAAAGAAAATAAGCAATAAAATGCAGGTAAACAGATCGCTGGCGAAAAGCTGCCCTTGACAACGCTTGAATTATTTCAAAATGCCACAAAATTTACCTGATTAAGTGTTATGACTTGAAACGGTATCTCTATTGCCATCAAAATCACCTATGTCATTCTTGTGTACACATGCAGCACAGTCAGTATGACGCGTTTTTGATGACGTGGTACAATGTCGTCATATTCAAAACATTTGTCACGTGACTTCGTTTTTAAACTTCAAAGACAAGTGCCGACTGGCGTTCCGGCTGATTATATAGATGCTATATTCAAAAAATTGTCCAGCATTCGCAACCGGATTTGTAATAACTCTTGTGGACCATCAGAGACGTAGCTACCACCTACGCTCGTATTCTAAAGCATCCACTTTTTTTCTGAAATTTCCTAATTTTGAACCATATTTTTTTCTCTTCAGAATATTTTATGCAGAGCTGCTGGAGACTAAACTCGGCCTCCTTCAGGGCAATGTCCTGGAACATGCTATATGTGTAAGACCATAACCCTTCCCCCGCGCCCCTATATCATGAGAAGCATCCTCTTAATTTTGGCCAAGCTACACCACTGACCATGATGCTTTAACTCAGGACATAAGTGACCAGAGTGTTCGAAAAGTTTTCCAACTTTTAGAGTTTTTGGAACAATTAATCGTCAATAATTTTAAATGGGTTAAGGTGGTTGGTTTATCTTTGTTTTTCTTTTGTTATTATTATTTCTTTATTATTATTAGCTTTTTTATTTATTCTTCTTATTATTTTTCTTGGGGGGGGGGGGTGGTCTTTCAAGGTTTAAAACATCACTTTTCGAACGCTATTGTTAAGAGCATTTCAGTCCGTTGCGTGATTGCACAAAAGAAACCCGTTTTACGTTTCTATTTCAAGTCGTGAAATTGTTCAGCAAGTCTCAAATTTAATGGCAACAGCTTCCTTATAAATCGTATCTTCCATACAAAATTTCATGGTACATTCTATCTGTAAGATCAGAAAATTTGCTCTGGTTTGTAATTACCCAGCAGAAAGTTCCTGTAAGGTCATTTTTCCCTACCAGGAAAGAAACCTTAATGTGCGTAGCCATGTAATAAAGTCATATTCATTAAAGAAACCTTTTTGTGTTCAAAGACACAAGTTAAACACCATTTGATGGGCTTGGATTCGGAGTAAACTATCATTTAGAGGGAAACGATACTGGTATTATACTTGTAAGCTGAAAATGGGTAAAAAGTACCACAACAACTCAAATTGAATTGCAATTCGCATTTTAAAGGATTTTACAACGTTCTGAAAAGAAAAGCTTCTCCAACTCTCTTTTTGTCAAAAGCAGACAATTTTCGTGTCTTTGAAATGAGGTAGGCCATCGTTATCATTATCTGAACAAAATGGTATTCACGGGGGGTTTTTTTGTGAAGATTTCTTTTCTATTTTCCTGAAGCGAAAGTGTAGCACGGAAAACGTGTCTTTGTGCCTCTCCATAATTCTTTGTTTGATAGCTTTCGTAGCAATGCTATCACCATGGGAGCAATTAGACAGAAAGGATTTCATTTCGCAACTCTTTCCTGTGATAAATGATCCGGGAGTCCAATGGGATATTACAGATAACAAAATTAGACGCCGTAAAACAGGAGAGGGCTTTTATCCGCGGTGTGTCTGTGTTTGAGAGGAGATTGTGTACTTATGACGTCACTACTGACATTTCAATGTCAAAGAAATTATATAAAAGATGACACGCTTCCTGTATGAGTCTCATTTGGCTCAATTAACTTGAAAAGAGAGGAGTGAACGGTTCCAAACGTAGAAAGATGTCTTATATTCGTACTTATTTACCAAGAAATGCATGTTATTTTTATTTCATATTAGGCATTGTTTATTCATATTTATTTTATGCTTGTTTTAATATGATGTCGAGATTTGTCTCTTTACATTATATATATGGCATCTGCGACAGGACAAGTGCGAATCAAGAGGGTTATGGATGGTCAGGACCCCCACTCCACACACACACAGTCACCTATTCCTAATTTTAACTTTTTTTATCAAACCAAAGGTTGGACCCCCTCAACGGGCTGCCCCCCCCCCCCTCACACACACACACACACACACACACACGTCTATATAGATTCATAACTTTTAACTTTTTATCAAACTAAAGGTTTGACCCCCTATAACGGGCTACCCCCCCCCTGCCCTTTCCCTCCCTTTGGAAAACAATTCTGGATACCCCGCGTACAGAATATTTCGTACGTAATATGGGAAATGTAGATGGAACGGATTTATTTGTCATCTGTAAATGAAATCATTGATGAAATCCTTTGGGTTTGCTGAAATATCAGGCATCTCCAGTTAACACGTCTACCAACCCTACAAGTGTCGCAACTAAAATAAATTGGATTACTTCATATGCCCATGCGCAAAACTATATTATCCACAAGAGAGCGATACCAACGAGTATTTTGGACGTTATGAGTCATTATTTTGATGAATTCTCTCCTTTTAAGTCCCATTTATATTCATTTATTTTACATTTGGAATTATTACAACCTGATCTGATCTAAAATGACGTGAAATATTTCATATAAAACACAAGACACACATACGTCTGCGTCGATTGTAACGGTATATACGTTCATAAATAAAGCGAAATGACCGTCTTAATTGCCACGCTTTTAATGCCCCCGAAATCACAGATTCGGGGGCATGTAGCTTTTATTCTGTTCGTCTGTCTGTCTGTTTCTCTGTCCGTTAAAACTTTAACCTTGGCCATAAGTTTTGAATGGTAAGTGATAGGGCTTTCGTATTTCACATGTATATAATTCCTTGTGACAAGACCTTTCCATGGATACCAAAATGTTTTACCTTGTGACCCTGACCTTGGAGTTTGACCTACTTTTGAACAACTTTAACCTTGGTCATAACTTTTGAAAGGTAAGTGATAGGGCTTTCATATACCATATGTGTATTCCTTGTGACAAGACATTTCCATGGATACCAACATTTTTTACCTTGTGACCTTGGCCTTGGAGTTTTACCTACTTTTGAAATTCAAAACTTTAACCTTAGCCATACCTTTTGAATGGTAGGTGATAGGGCTTTCATATTTCACATTTTTATTCCTTTTGAAAAAAACTTGACATGGATACCAAAATTTATGATCTCGGAGTTTGACCTACTTTTGAAAAACTTTAACTTTATAACTTTTGAATGGTAAATGATATGGCTTTCATATTTCACATATGTATTCCTTGTTACAAAACCTTTCATGGATACCAAAATTTATGACATTGTAACCTTGATCTTGGAGTTTGACCTACTTTCGAAAATCTAAACTTTAACCTTGACAGTGTTTAATTTGTTTGTTAGAAAAAATGGATCCAAGCGTTATATCGGACGTTTGTTGTACAATTATTTCGAATAAACAATCTTATGTACAAATGTATTTGTGAGTAATAAAGGCAATCGGTTATAAAGGTTTCTTATACTTTGAAAAAAAAAACATTCTTCATGCAACTGTAATTTGACCATATCTCATAAAGCAAGTGTAGCTAGGGTTCCGCCATGTTCAATTAAGTTCTTCGCCAAGATTTTGATGTTTAAGGGCCAAATTCTCAACAAGTATGACCACCTTCTCTCTTTTTCTATGACACATTATTTGCTTTACCGTCCAGTAGTATGAAGGAATCAGCTTTGCACGAATTATCGATTTTATTTAGGCATCTATACCA
The DNA here is from genome assembly GCA_028142955.1 of Pinctada fucata. Classification (NCBI taxonomy): domain Eukaryota; kingdom Metazoa; phylum Mollusca; class Bivalvia; order Pterioida; family Pteriidae; genus Pinctada; species Pinctada fucata. Next base: position 20,620,943 of record AP027104.1, read on the forward strand.
TGTTTACGAAGTAAGCTTCTACAGTGCATATTTTAAGCTTCTCAAAATCGACCATCAAAATTCAATTAATGAATACATTTGTAAATTATAGCTTTATACATGTAGGTGTGTGTTAGCATCACGAATGCAACAATTATTCCTTCAATACTGTTAAATTTTGATTCAGTGAGAGTTTCTGAGATTGTTTAAAGTAATAACGCTGATACATATATATACATGTATATACTATTATTTGCAACTATAAAAACAATTTTCTGATAAGATCTTGGATCATTGTCCGGATAAGTTTTAAAGATAATTCGTCAAGATTCTTATATTATGGAATGAACTATCCTCTCATTGACAAACTGTGTCGATGGAATTCCATAACGTACCACGGGAAATTTTGAAAACTGAAACCAGCTGAAAACATTGTAGAGATAGAGCGAAACGAATCATTTTCCTCCGATTGCATATCATAAAGAGCAGCATTGGACTTGTTTCGTATTGCACAGCACAAAAAAGTCACAGGGGTGAGGTATATCATAACTTGCATGGTCACAAACCCTTTCTTCGGCACAAACCCTTTCCTCGGCACAAACCCTTTCCTCGGCACAAACCCTTTTAATACATACTTGTAGAGTAGAGAATTGTGACCGAGCTATGATACCTCGCCCCTATGGAAAAAAAGTAAAGTTAAAGACTGTTTATATAAAACCACTAACTGTTCTCCGGTTTAATGTATATATTATCAAGATATTTCTTACGAATAAATTACGTACTCTGTCTAAGAGGCATCATTGTACATCCTAATTATATCGTAAATTATGCATAGATCGACATATTCCATTTATACTTATTGTCTTATTTATTAAATATGTATAAATCTGTATCCAATACATTACATTAGCTGATCCTCGCTTATTGATTTTCTATACTTACAGGTACATGTATCATAAGAAATTATAGATCATCGATCATAACATTACACTATTAATCTCAATTGTTGATCTGGGAGCCTTTTATCAATATTTACCATAGATGGAATATTATTCAAATGACAAATATCCCTGTTCATTTTTGTAATACTCGTAGAATATAAGGGGACGTATTGTTTTTTTTTTCACCCGTATATGTACGAGGGCTGATTGATATGTTGTGAGCATGTATTTAAGGATTTGAAATTTATCAAACATTTTGCATTATCTTTCTACATAATTCCCTTCAGTATCTATACACGTTTGCCATTGGTATTTAAGGGCCTCAATACCACTTTTAAAGAACTCCTTATCTTGACTGGTCAGAAAACCATCCATTGCTAGTATGACGTCATCATAGGACTAAAAGTGGGTGCCAGAAATAGCTGTTTTAGTTTTGGGAATAGTTGAAAGTCTCGTGTGAATGAGGCGGATGCTCAATCAAATTAAAGCCACAATCATGAATGGCAGCCATGGCACTGACATACTAGATAACAGCATATACTGTCCTGATGGAACAACACACCTTTATTTAGTGAGCTTTCCGCGGCGGTAGTGAATGTGAAATTTTTTAAATATTTTTCTGTAACCGTGTCAGAAGTGAAGCAAAGTAAATAGTATGTGCAATCCTTTTGGAGATAATTTATCAGTAGAATACCTTCTGCAACCCAGAAACCGAGGCTCACAACATATCAATCAGCCCTCGTAAATTTGTTTAATTGATTGTCGTTTTGTCTGTACATGTTTGTTTGTCCTAACTTTTGAAGTCTTTCATATTTCACATGTGCGTATTTCTAGTGTTAAAGACTCTGCTATTGATACCAAATATTGATCATGTGATGTTTATGACCTAAATATGAATCTGACCTACATTCATATTTCTTTTGTGTATTCCTTAATTTATATACATGAACATCGTGCGGCAAGACTTTCATTGTCGTAATCTTGACCTGTTGACCATGGAGATTGAGGTACTTGTACATTTACTTTTGAAAAAAAAAACTTTTATTATAACTTGGTCATAATTCTTGTAACATGTGTAAGTTGTAGTGATAAGCCTTTTTATATTTCATATATACACGTGCATTTCTGGTGGCAAGTCCTTTCTATTGGTACGAAAAGTTTTCACAACAACTTACGCAAGACTTTAAATTTGCCTTCGAATAAACTGCCATCCATAAATTATTATGTTCATGTTGCTGCTAGAAAAATTAATGGAAAGTTTCGAATCCATGTATTGCTGTATGAAATGACTGTCTTACTTTGGGTGTTCATGGTAGTATAATTCTGGTTGGTCACGTGCAAATTCCGTGAATCGTGAACACCCAAAGTAAGACATTCATTACTTATATTTAAATTTGTACTACATATCGGACATCCCGTTTAGCATTAATAATGAGCCTTTTGCATGTTATAACGTCAAAAGTATCTGAACGTTGGTAAATTCTCCGTACTTTCAAATAGAGAATAAGTGTCTTAATTTGTGTTTTGTTACGGGTATACAACACACAGCAAGTGCATTTATCGTACATGTAATGCGCGTTATGACATTTATTCTATATATATGCACTATAGTTGTCTATTTCATTATTGTTTTCTGAAATTGCCTTTTCTAGGTAAAAGAGTGACGTCAAAATTCATTTCACCGCGGGTTCAGTTTGCAGGTTAGAACAGCCGTCGCGGCATGTTTCTTTAGATCTTATGCATTGTGACGTCACGAGTGTTAATACACGAATAGACCATTTTCGAGTTACCGATCACGTTCGGATATTATACTCCGCTTCGACGTTTTGTCAAGATGCCCTACTTCCGGTTTACATTTGAGTCTAAAAATAACGTGATCACGATTAAGAAATAAACTATTTACGCAACCAAATGGCATTGTAGCGTCATAAATGTGCACCATTTACTTGATTTGGGGTTGGAAAAATTCAAGCAAAAGGTATCAGTCAAAGGGGATGCTCTATGTAGAAGATGAATCGGCAGGAAAGGGGGGGGGGGGGGTTACGAGGAGACATAACAAGAGAGTGTATGTGACTGAATTTACTGTTTGTGACAGTTAGATGGGGATAGGCATTTGACACGACAGGTGTTTAAATGTTTGATTTTGACCTGTACATCTACCCAGTACCCCGGCAACCGGCCAACGGTGTGATGCCGGGTAAAGCTTATGAAGGTGAGGGGTGGACAGGGTGAAAGGGAGGGGGAGGGGGCGGGAGAGAGGGGGAGGGAAGAAAGGGGGTGGAAGGAGGGAGAAAGGGGGCGGGAGGGGAGGTAAGGGAAGAGTGAAAAGGAGGGGGAGAGGGGAGGGGGGAGGTAAGGGGTGGGAGGGGTGAGAGTTACCCCCTCCCCCGAAGGTGTACCCTGCTGACGATCAAATATCATGATAGTATTGATATACACAGTGACATTGTATCTGTGACTCTGTAATCGGAAAAAGATCATGCAGAATCTAAAAGAATGAAGAAAAAAAATGTCTGAAATAATTATATATATAATTAAATCTCCGACTCAGGACTGATATATTTTCCGGGCCTTACCTGGCTGAACCCCCCCCCCCCCCCCCATTTCCTCCTATCGGCTTTCCATTCCTCGTTTGTAAAATATTGATCAGGCAATGAGCGTGACTGGGGTGAACTCCGTCCCCTAGAGATTCACGAGAACAATTTTCATTTAAAGTTTGTAGGCCAGATGTATTTATTGAAATGTATGTTCAAGGATCATGACTAAATAGAAACAAGAAGGTCTATCTGTGAATACGGCAAATAAAACGTTTACTTGAACTTTGAGTCTTATAGAATTTACATTGTACTTTGCTTGAAGTTTACTCGCGCGGGTGTTGAGGCTCTGAAATTCCCTCCCCAACAAGATGTCAGTCATTATTCTATTTCTACGCTCCCAATTTCTCAACTGCAGATCCAGGATGAACCTCATCCTTGGAAAAATGTTCTAGATCCACACATTATTTTTTATCTATATACAATTTGTTTTTTCATTATTCCATGGGGTACCGTATTTCAGATTTTTTTTTCAAATTTGAACATCTTTTTTTTTTTAATGCCTTCGTCAGGTGTACAGGGACAAATCTTTCATATCTTTCTTATTTTCTCAAGTTACTAATAGCGCACGCTGCCATTTATCAAAATAGTTTTAACCCCCCCCCCCCCAAAAAAAAACCCCTGTTAATACCGATTTTCATACTGAATGGATGCATTCAGAAGAGAAAGCGGCTTATATTACTTCAGAAATACTTAATGTCATTTAAATTTTAGAACCTTTTATTTACTGACAATTTCTTAGGGATATATTTGCACAAAAAGGCAATGGCGAAAAGGGGGAGGGGGGGGGGTTAAATCACAATTATTGTTATGTTTTAAAAAAGAAATTCAGTTGGGTTACCATTTTCTAATTTTTTCATGTAAGACTTTTAAATTTTCCGTTCAAAGAATTTCCTGTTTTTCACCTTTTCAATATTTATTAGAATCTATATGAGATTACTGAAAAAAAGTAAAATCCGATGACTTATAATTTACATTGTCATTGATGACGTAAACAAATTAATGGTAAATACAAACAAAAGCAGCGATTATAATAATTTCCATATTCAAAGAAAAGTAGTTTTTCAATTTTGAGTAGATTAGATCGATTTTACACCGTTGATGTCACAATATGTGACGTTGCTAAGGTAGACCGGAAGTAACCCTGCTTGACGTAACTAAGCAGGTGCGTCATAGCAGTGACTAAACTGAAGGTTTATAACGGTCATTAGTTGTAACTCGAAAATGGTCTATTACAGCACGTTCCTTTCAATAGTAACATCTCAGGGAATTACATTGGTTGTGCATATATAACTATAATGTAATTCCCTGAGATGTTACTATTGAACGCGACGGCTGTTCTAACCTGCAAACTGAGCCCGCGGTGACCTGAATTTTAACGTCAACCTTTTACCTAGAAAACGCAATTTCAGAAAACAAGAATGAAATTAACAACCATGGTGCATATATATAGAATAAATGTCATAATTTGTGTTTTGTTACGCGCATTACATGTACGATAAATGCACTTGCTGTGTGTTGTATACCCGTAACAAAACACAAATTAAGACACTTATTCTCTATTTAAAGCGTGACGTCATAGTAGGCAACCAGAATTATATATAAATCCGTTTGCCTAACGGACGCTTTACATGGGGATTCCTCATTCGGATCAGCCTCGACCTTTTCATAGATCATGGAAACATAGAAAATTGGCGTATAAGTATGAATCTGGATCTTTAAAATCATATAAATGTATCTTAAAGTTTTAAAATCCAAAAGAAGTGCTTGATTCAATAACAAGAGAAAAGAGGGCGTTCTTGGTAAATCACTTTATATCATTATCTAATAATAATGTTTATGAAATACCGTCTTAAAATATATCAAGTTGATATTAAACGTGCATAGACATCAGATTTGACGTGCAGGTAAAAGCGAATCTAAGTTATTTTTAGGGACAGGTGATTTCCACCTATGAAGTAAGCGCACTGTATATGTCAGTATATTTTTATGTTTTCACTTTAATTAGAATCTTAGGCAATTTCTCGAGTGAAAACTTGCTGAGGATTGTCTCCGTATCGATTGATCCGATATCGGTTTTGTTACTACATGTGACGCAGCTGAAATCGTAAGTAGACAGTAGAAAACTCAGGGTAGAGGAAGTTTTGGGATTGATCACTTGATTTACTTGTCTCAGTTTGATTGCATTTTATTCTTATCAATAAATGTTATTACTTTAGACCATGAGAGTGCGATTTCGTCAGTTTTATCATTGAATTTATCTTGTTATGCGAATAAAGAATTTGAATTTTTGAACTGAATAGCTAAAGTGAAAGCACAGGCTGCCGATGTTTATCTATTAAAAAATATAAACCAACCTTTTGTTGTTTTTTATCATACGTACAGGGAAAGTTTCCCTGTACGTATGATAAAAAAACAATAAAAAGGTTGGTTTATATTTTTTAATAGATAAACATCGGCAGCCTGTGAGTGAAAGTAGAAGATGTATGTTCATTTCATTACATAGATCTTATAAGTACTTCTTTTAGGTAAGGTAATGCATTTTTTGGAAGACTATTCTTTGTTTCAGTACATAATCATCATGGCTTTGTGAAAACAAAAAGGAGCAATGGCTGCAGCACTTGTAGAAAATCTACGAGTCAGTGACCTGGAAGACGTAGACCTAGACTCGCCAAGTCGATTTCCTAGATATTATTCTTACTCAAGCAGGGTTGAATCATATCCTGATAGATGGATAAAGAAACAATCTCCACAATCCATGTCATGTGCTGGCTTTTATTTCACAGGTATATAATATTATCAATACAGTCAATCAATAGACGATTTTCACATTACCGTAGTTTACTTGTATTTTACACATTGTAAGACCCGACATCACAGGAATTTACATAATGTTTGACGTGGTAGCAGATTTATGACTTCACTTTCTTTCAATAATGTTAGGCCCTCGATTGCCGAGTGTTCTTAACATCGAGACATTTAGAAATAATTTCAAAAGTTGTGATGTTGGGTCTTGTGTGCTTAAAATGCAAGTCTAACAGTAATGTGAAGAAGGTCTATTCACAGTGTGACAATGCCTCCAAAAACAGGAAGGATTCTAGGTCCCCTTGTTTATCATTTATGCCAAATCGAAAGCATGTACAAAATACATTTGTATTTTATATTTACGGTTTATGTGTAGTCTTTTGTGTTTGTCATGTTTACATGTCGTGTGTCTCTTTTCCGTCTCGTGCTGTACTCGTCTTTTGTGTTTTTGCATCGGGTGTTTTGGAGTTTTGCTGTTGATGCTGCAGCGGGATCTTGTTGGAGATCTCCTTCCTTCTTTTACCTTCTTGACAGTGGATATATAGTTTACCTTTGCTTCAAATGGAAAAACATTTTTAGTTGCAATCAATGTTTCATGACTCCAGAATTCACTGACATGAGACCCTGAATTTCTGAAATGACTATACATATATGTATGTATGTATTACATTTTCTAGTGCACTAAAGAATGAACATGTATGTATAAAATAATACAGTATTGAGAAATATACTTTGAAATTAAAACTCTGAATGATTTTAATCATATTAAAGTGTTTGTTTAGCACAATTTAATACCTTTCATTTTGTTCAATTATCATAAAGAAAGGAGGGGATATCCAACAACACTCGGTTGCAGCTCCCACAGCAAAATTATAGATGTGTACATGTATCGTGTTTCATTCAGAGACGAGTTACACATGTATGTAGATGGTCCTTTGCATACAATGTAACCTGTTATGTGACTTACATTGCGGTACATTTGAATGATTTTTATTATTACTAGGAATCCATCTTTTTTACGTGAAGGTAATCTGAGACATGAGCGTTATAACCTTCACAACTTTCACAATAATAACAACTTCAGAATAACAGCGGGGAATACATGTATACTGCAAGAAAACTTAAGCAAGCTATGATTAAATCCTGTTACATTAAAAAAAAAATATTCATTGACATCAAACGGCTGAAAAGTTGTTATGATATATGATACTGTGACGAGGACTGGCAAATTGTGATTGGTTACATTTGTATGAATACCAGTAGTTTCGTGATATGTAATCACATTGGTCTTCTACTTTTGAGAAGCTAGCTATAGCCCGTCATTTCAGCATTAAGCTTGAGAAGGTAATGATGCTGCAAAGCGAAATTAATTACACAAAGAGAAGATGTTAGGAATAATATTCAAAGAATATTAAGGTTAATCTCAAATACTTTTGAATTCAAAAGTAAAGCTTCTTTCATTCAGGAATGGCATGATCTTACAGAGTTCATCAAGACATTATTAAGAAAGTATATATTCTATTCAAAAAACATTATTTATCAATATTTTACAATTTTTTCAGATGTTGGTGATATAGTCCAGTGCTTTCATTGTGGAATCCGTCTCGGTAACTGGAACACATATGACGATCCGTTAATAGAGCATGCACGATGGTCTCCTGAGTGTGAATATGTGATTGCCCTTAAAGGGGAAGAATTTCCAAAAAACGTTCAAGCAGGCATCGATTACTATGATGATGTAATTTTTCAAGTTTCCGTTTAAATAAGCCTTTTTCACGTAACTGCGTTCCAGTTGTTTTGGATAGCAAAATAAATACTTTTCCCACAAAATGACGTCAAAGACAATCACTTTTTGATTGTGAGGTAATTAGAGTCTGCACTTGCCGTCCACAAAATGCTAGTCACACAGTTATGTGAAAAAGGCTTATTGCATAAATTTATGACACATGTGCCGTACTGATCATTGTAAATGTTGTATGATATAGAAGATTAGATGCATGTCCTTTTTCATACATATAGAAACATTTTGTCTTCACTGATTATCTGATGAATTAAGACCAGGAGTTTATAGCAAGACATTTTAAATGAGAAAAAAGTAACAATTGACGTCAAATTTAATTTAATAATGTAATAAAATGTACATTCTTTAACTCATTGTAATTTCTTCAACCTAGTATATGTACATGCAGCATTATTAAACATTACAGTTAGAGGCAGATGGGGCACAGAATACTGAAGTTTTGAGTGGTGAGTTACCTTCTAATTTTTCAGCAGGTAGAGAGACTGTATGTATATATTCTGTCTTTTTCGTTGGTGTATGCTTGTTTTCGATTAGGGACGGTATCTGTCGTAAAAGCATTATGACGCAATAAACATCAGTTTTGTAGTGTACTTTCCCTCAATTTCATGTAAGTTTCCATAAAATTTGATGACATCACAAACGGGAACGAAAATCCCAAATAATGACTTCATGATTATATTTCAGTCTTAAACATTTCAAAGGAACAATTATCAGTTTATTTCAGATTTTTACTGATGATAAGAAATTGGTATGATATATAAAAAGAAAGATACAGTAAAATCACATTTGTCTATTCAGGTATTATTGAAAGTAGATATTATTTTCACAAATTTAAGTACATGTAAGTACATGTATACAGTCATTTTTTTGTGCGAATAGCACATAGCGATTGCCTGATTTCTTCACTCATGGGAGCCCCGTCTACTGAGTATGTATAAACGATGTTGCTCTGTTTACATGTACCTTGGGACTGCTTCAGCGTCATGATTGGTATAAAGTCTGATCACTGTCTGAATCAATGAATTATATCTATATGAATCGAGCTGTCGTGTTATGTACATGCATGACCTAATGAAAAATTGCATCTGTATGTACTGAGATAAACACAGTGTGTTGGAAACCCCTTTCCATTACCAGGTGATTATCTGTTTTAGTGGACAATATATAAATGAAACGGTGCTATCGATAAAGATATTAAGTTGAATCATTGAAACGTAAAACTAACGTCAAGTAGGCTTACTTTGCCCCTCTTCACAAAATAAAATCTGTATACGACGGAAAAATTAGGAACTTCTATCATGAAATATGATATTAACAATTATGAAAAATAAAAGATCAAAACATTCCTGTTTAGGATGTATCATGTTTTCATATACTAAAAAAGAAATGAATTTTCCTTCAAATTCTTAGCACACACCTAACATTGAACATTAACGGTTAAAGAGAGAGTGGGGATCAAATTAGAAAATAAGATTCGTCTTCTTTCCTTGTATATGGAATCATCAATCGATAGTTGAATTGTTGTATTTTTTAGGGGGGAGGGGTAGATTTAATGTGATGTTATTTAATTTTCATGTTCACTGTCAGACATCATCTTTCAATTCTATACGACAGCATTATGCATTTGCATTTTAGTTCTGTCTTTATACTTCCATAAACTGGCCTACGAAGGTGTTCAGGAACAAATATAACTTTGAAAACACAATATTTTGTCATACATTGTAAAAGATATTATTCTGGCTATTCGCACTCAGTACCTTTAGTGCTTTGATTTATACATATAGAGTGGTGATCTAATAGATATAGAGGATCTCAAATGATTTTCTATTTCTACAGTATTTATGAAACCAGTTGTGTAATATTACATATAATATTTACGAACCTTAGCTAGGGGATAAAATCACAAAACAAGTTTCTCAAATACAGTATGAAATGGAATCTTTATTTGAGATTTTTTTATCACATGATATACATGTACATTGTAGTTTATGGAAGTAACACCCAAATGTTGAAATTTCAATGTAATTTCTTGCGAAAGGCACACAAATGTCACTGTTTCTATGCAAATATTTTAAGCAAGTACAACACTGTTTCTATTGTGATGTCATAATCAATTTTTGATTTGCCGATAACAATGCCATAGATATGTCATGTCAAGTGTGTCATAAATAGCTGATTTTCCAATAGATTCATAAGGCGGACAGACACCAGACATCACAAAATTTGGCGATATTTTCATTGTGACGTCAAAATAGAAAGCATGACAACACATCAAGGTGCTTCGAGACAGTGCGATCAGATGTGACGTCACAATTGAAATTTTGCCAAATGATGTAATGTCTGGTGTCTGTACATATAAAATCAAGGTTTAAAACGGTCATATATATTTTCTGGAAAATGGACTATTAAAAATTAGAAATAGCGTTATTTAATCAAAATTAGGGGATATCATGTGATAAAGAATTATTCGCAATTTTTTTTTTTCAAAAAGATCTGTGTAATATTCAAGTAACTTCTCCATGTACAGGTAATTAATGTATTTACTCAACAGAGAGAGAACGGGAAAACCCATTGTTGACACCTGCTGCACAAAGTGTCCTAGAGATGGGATATCGGCCAGAAGATGTAACCACTGCCATACAACATGTGTTACAGGAACAAGGTTAGTAAGAGACTGGAATACATTTATCATCTTCCACAATGTTGTGTAAGGGAAAATGTATGTCACTGCCCGCCCCGCCCGCGGCAGTAACAGTAACAGTAGCAGTCATCCATACATCATCTGTATTTCATATATATGTATAACTCTGCTATAATTTTGATGCACACAATATGGCGGTTACTGACACGAGGAAGGACTTGTGAGGTAAATGATAAAGATAGGGTAATGCAGTTACTTTTTAGCTCGCCGGGACGAAAAAGTCCGGATAGCTAATGCCATACCCTTGGCGTCGTCGTCCATAGACAAAACTTTAACCTGGGCTATATCTCTTGAACTATAAGGGGTAGGGCTTTGATATTTCACGTGTAGATACCTTGTGACGAGACCTTTCATTTGAGACCATGACCTTTGACCTAGTGACCTTGACCTTGGACTTTGACCTACTTTTCAAAAACTTTAACCTGGTTTCTGACAAAAACCTGTATAGGCGAGCTATGTAATCTTTGATTACCCTATGTTTTATGCCCTCGTAATCAAAGATTCGGGGGCATACAGGTTTTGGTCTGTCTGTCTGTGGTTCTGTTTGTCTGTTTGTCCGCAAAAGCTTTAACCTTGGCCATAACTTTTGAATGGTAAGTGATAGGGCTTTCATATTTCACATGTGTGTTCCTTGTCACAGGACCTTTCCATGGATACCAAATTTTTTTTACCTTGTGACCTTGACCTTGGAGTTTGACCTACTTTTGAAAAACTATAACCTTGGCCATAACTTTTGAATGGTATGTGATAGTGCTTTCATATTTCACATGTGTATTCCTTGTGACAAGACCTTTACATGGATACCAAATGTTTGACCTTGTGACTTTGACCTTGGAGTTTGACCTACTTTCAAAAATCTAAACTTCAGTGCTTCAGTGAAAGGGCTTTCATATTTCACATATGCATCTCTTGTGGCATTGGACCTTTCCATGGATACCAAATTTGACCTTGTGACCTTGACCTCCTTGATGTGAACTACTTTTCAAGTGTTTACTGACAAAGATGCCAACGGGGGCATATGTGTTTCACAAACACATTTTTTTTTTACTACATGTATTTTTCAAAGATGCCAGTGCCTTTCAATTTGGGAAAAATCAGCGACAAAGTCAAGAAAATTGGGAATATTTGGAACAGTTTATTATCAAAATACATCTGCATGCGTGTCCCTTGTAAGGCCATTTTTCTTGTTTTCTGGCCTTTGATCATGGCCGTTTCTAGAAGACTGAAGACATTTCATGTAAAATTATTGCATGTTGAATCAAATTGTATTCTTACTATTCGGGAATTTTAGGTCATTTCTTTGGAAGAAATAGTAGGAATTTGGCATTGGGAAAGGTCTGAAATTTAGCCCCAATTTGCTAGTAAAAATTCACTGTAATGATTCTTCCTAAATAAAGTTACTATGAAAAAAGGAGAAAAAAAAAACCCTCAAGCTTTAATTTCAGGGAATTTCAAACTCATCAACTGAATTTCATCAGACTTCAGATAATGGCTGTAAAAGGATGTGAATGTTTAGACAAGTGTCACTCAAGACAAATGTTTGAACTGTAATAAAAATCACACATGAGAAAATTGACAAAAAAGAGCTTACTTATGCATGTACCTTGCATCAGATTCATACTTCACACAATATCGTCACTGAATTTGTGGCCCTTTACATTAGATGATTTTGATATAATATGATATGGTCTTAAAAAACATTTTATCCTTATTCACCAATGAAAGTACATGTAAGTATTTTCATGAATGTCATCCTATGCTGAGATAACAGGTTGGACCTGTAGACATGGCTTGTTTTTATATACAGAGTTGAAGAGTCTAAATACTCGAATAAGAAAGTTCATTTAAATTTACATACATACCATAAGCTTAGGCAAGAATGAAAATTTTGATAATAATGGTTAAAGAATCCATCAATTGATGGAACACAAGTACCTTGATTCACAGGTCTCCGATCATAATGCAGAAAGGCTGTGGACAGTTCAACTAAGGTGCAAAAAAAATATTGATATAAAAATCTTTAAAAAGAGATTATGGCAACATTCATAATCATTGAATATATTGGATAAAGAAGCAATATATGAAATGATACTTACAAATGATAAATGATACTTAATACAGACAACTATTTGTACCAATCGTAGGACTGTATTTCAGAACAAAAAGAATAAAATTTAATCTTCATCATATAGGTTGGGAACATTTGAAAGCCGAGAACATTATGAGTGTTGTTCTTGACATGGAGGATAAAGGCATCCTTAAAAGTGCACACAGCTCTGTTCTATCAGGTAGGTGTTACATGTATATAAATAAAAACCTTAATACGGGAACTTATGAAATATACAGAGGACTCTGATTAAGAATAGATTTTAAATCAATCCTCCATTTATCTCAACCATCTGACATTGTTTTTTTGTATTTGAGCGTTTCATTCTTGCATTTAGTTATATGCTACAGTGAGTATAAGCCAATAAAAATCAGATCCTGGTTATATCAGTTTATAGCAATCACATTAATCATAAAATGTTGACTTTTCTCATAAATATGCTACACACTTATGTGTAGGTCTTCCATCCATCAAAGGCATAGTCATATATATGTATTCTCTCACACTGGCAATTAATAAATGTGCAGGAATACATGCTGTAGTCATCAAAATTGTAAATACAACATTGCATTCTCAGTCCAAGAGAATACTGGAAACAGTAATATTACTAATAACAATAATATAACTTAAATTGGAGTTATCTTTCTTGGAAAGGACTAGGAGCGCTAACCCCTCATATCGGCCCTATGATTTCTATGAAAAATGCATTTGATTAGCGAACTATTAATTATCACTTTTTGCAACGTTTAATGTTTGAGAAAAAACGGCGTCATAATTTTGAGCCCTCATAACGTCACGCGCATGATATATGATGTCATGTTCTGACTTTATTTGCCCTGAATGACGCAAAACAAAGAAAAATCATCGTAATTTATACACAAATCTTCATAATTAATCTACGATCCAGACCTCGCCCACGAATTTTTTTATGCAAATTAAAAGGCCGATCAGAAATCCATCGATTGGTACAAAATTTATCATGGGCAAGGCCTAGATAGATACTTGAATTTATAAATTTGTATCGAAATTTCGCTCATTTCTTGATATTTCCAATGATTTCAACGTTTTTAGACGTTTTGAGCGACATATTATTCTGTATAGGACTGTGAAATCAAAACAGGCTTTCCTGATTTGGATTCACCATACATTTGACCTTTTATAAACTAGAATATTATGGATATATGATCAACTTTGAAAATAGGGCCGATATGGCAGGTTACCGCACCTACTCCTTTACCTCTTAATTTATATAAATGTAAGCTGTAATACTATTTACATTGTCAGTTCGCCCTTATACCAATGAATTCGGGGAGAAATGAGGATGATTAGGAGTTGTATCACCTTCAAATGTACACTGAAAAAATATTCTAAACATTAAGAAATTTTTTTCTTAACATATTTGAAGAAAATGTGAAATCAGAATGATGTAAAAGTGAAAAATAGGTTCCAAATGGACTTTATTTTCACTTTTCCGTAAAAACAATTGTTCCTATAATAATTAATCTGTTGTTGAATGAAAGAATTGTATGAAAGAAACTGTGCTTGTAGCTTTAAAACGTTGCTTTGTCTATATTACAGGAAGATGTAATATAGAGTGGCAACATTACTGTTAACAATAATATCAGGGATTATTTTTAAAAGTAATTTTAGAGTTTTAAGTAATATTAATGTTTTTGGTATTCTCTTGGACTGCTCTGTAGGTGATGTACTTATTTTGACAATGAAGCAGGTGAAAGTATATACATGTACATTTTAGACAAACTATCTGCAATGGATTGCAACTTCTTACAGTAAAATGCACTTGAACGAAAAATGTCTACAATAAATGAACTACTTGCTTCATACACGTATGTATGTCAAACTTTGATAGTTTTTTATTTCTTTTTTCCAATGAGGACAGTGTAGGATGATAATAACTTTGTTTCATACTTTCATAAAAAAAGATGGTTTGTAGTATTCACTATGTACATTGTACATGTTTGTACATGACAATTTATCACATGATACACCCGTTATGCAGTGACATAAAGCTATTTCATAAATAAATGTTTTGATTATACATATTTATTTTACATCTGACTTTAGGCAACGCATCTTCATTGGATGAAGCGCTCAAAATGATCGTTGTGACGTCACAATAGAAACAGTAACGTTGGTACATGAAGTCAAAATTATAACATTTTGATGTTATTTTGATCAATGATGTGGTTTTTAATGTGATAACAAGAATCTCAAATAATGAAACTCGTTATGTGATTTTAATCCCCTCATCAAGGCCTGAGGATGTGAAATTCACACAACTCGTTTCATAAATACCGTATGAAATAAAAAATCATTTAAGATCCTATATATATCCATTTCATTGCATGCATCAATTTCTTCATAACAATATGACTTTATTTCAGGAGACCAGGATCTAGACAAGCACTTTGAGAACAGCTGACGGAGGCCTTTCCTGTCACTTTGAGAACAGCTGACGGAGGACTTCATGTTAAATTTGTTGTGAGGCCCAAAGAGGGATTACTACTCCTTTCCTGTCAATTTTTAAGTTGTTGTACTCAATGTGCTCAAGAACTGTGTGTAAGAGAGGCCTAGAAGGAGGCATAGAAGGAACAATTCAAGCAAAGCTTGATGACAATGTTTATATGTCTAATGAAAGATTGCAGAAATCATAGCTCAAAACTGAATGTTTGATTATAATGTTGATCAGAATGTGAGGTAGAATTAGATGAAGGTGAAGTAAGTTTAAGTACAGTAGATAATTACATATTAACATGATTAAGGGGACAGACCTATAATCCTGAGGCAGGGGAGATCATCCTTATGGAGTGTGATTTGTTAAACACATGTCTAGGCATAATATTCTAATCTAACATTCTAATGCATTCAGTTTGTAACGCGCACTCTGATTTGTTAAGCGATTAAAATTCTGCAAAGGGATTCACGTTTCACTGCAGTTTTTCCTATGACATCAGGCTTTCCTATGGTGGCGGCGCATAAAGCAGGCATTTTCTAGCTCTTCACAGACCATAGCATTAGAATAGGGTTACCATACTGATGTTTTACAAAAACTGACAGGGTATCTGCAAATCCCCTGTCAGAAATATCCGTTTTACAGGCAAAATTCAATTTCTGACAGGGGATTCGTCGATACCCTGTCAGTTTACGTGAAACGCAGGTAAGCCCTATATTAACATGCTTCTATTTAGGCACGGTTCATTTGATATTCAAGGGGGGGCTTGGGGTTTTTGTCGGAGCAAAATTATTTTTTTTCGCCTCGAACCGAGGCAAAATTATTTTTTTATTGCAAAGTCGGAGCAAGGAATTTTTTTTTTAACAAAGTGATGTGCATATTAAAAATTGTTTGTGTTTTATCAATAGAAATTATCTATATTTTTACTCAAAACTCTAAATATTAATATATTACTTTAGTTTTATGCAAGTATTCAATTCAATTCTACACAGAGAGATAAAAGATTTTTACAGTAAAATTCTAGATAAACAAAATTGATATAAGGTACATGTATATAAGAGGGTTTGTGGGGAAGGTCTTCTGGACAAATTTTTCAATGAAGAAGTATAAATTGGTGAATAAGTGAAGTTCACCTTTCAAGCTTACAAGAACATAAAATTAGACTCTGTGGGATAAATGCAACATGTATTTATAGTAATACATAAATATTGATAATACTTTTGATATCTTCGAATATATGAACTTTGTCATTAGTAAATAATGTTAGACATAAAACAATGGCGAGCGAAGCGAGCCAAAAATTTTTTGATAGATTGAAAACTGCGGCGAGTAAAGCGAGCCAGAAAATTTACAAAAATCTAAGCAAAATTTTATGGTAATTCTTCAAATTCAGATTATTGGTAAGAGCAAGATTATTTTTTTCTGTAACACCATAAGCAAATTTATTTTTTTCATCAAAATTCAGAGCAAAATTATTTTTTTCGAAAAAAACCCAAGCCTCCCCCCCCCCCCCCCCAGAAGATCAAATGGACCGTGCCTTAGTTAAAGGTTGATAGAATTTTTCTCTTTGATTTCCTTTAAACTTAAAGGGAAAAGGGGGAAAAAGAGATACTGTACACTAAGTTAACAATGCGTGCACTCATTGATTCTAAGTGGACTGTTAGATGAAAAAGGTCTGTACTGTCAAATCTTGATTTTTTCTTCAAACTCTCGATGCAAATGAGTGAAAAATATGATTATAAAGAAATATCACACAATCCAAAATTATCAGTCTTCAAAAATTTGAATTCACATTAAATATTCTGCTATATGTCTCTTGCAGTTATTTGTCAATTTTCTGAATAAGTTGAAATTGCTTTGGAAAAAAATATGCTGTGATCAATTTCAATGATTTATTCAGACAAAAACAGGCGTAAAGAAGCATTGTTAATGGTGAGAAAATGGGTAGGGATTTAGATAATGATACACCCAGGTCTGTCCCTTTAACATATAGATAAGATTTTAGTTTGCCAGAAGTATCTGTAGTCAAAGCTGATAGCATATAGTAATGTTTCTTTCATTTTTATGTTGAATTAATGTATGTCTTTGATGACGGATATCAATGAAAAACATTGTCTCATGTTGTCAGCAAGATATATGATCAGTCATCATATGTGTGTCATGTATGTACATGTATTTAAATGTCATAATATAAGTTTGCATTCCACATCTAACTTATGTACATATCTGACATTTGTAGCACATGTGTGTGTTGTGTGCTGTGTGTGTGTTTGTGTTTGTGTTTGTGAGCTGATCCATATGTGTTCATCAATCATTGTGTCTTTCATTGCCTAACATCTAAGATTTTCAGCATCAATGTATTTATTAAAGACATAGAGTATCTATCATATTACAATCTAAATATATGCACAACCAATGTAATTCCCTGACTTGAAATTATTGAAGTGGTAAGTGTTGTATTTCTGCATGTAAACACATGTGATGTTGCAATACATATCTCTACAGAAACATGCAGCGGTGGAGCCATTGATGCTTTAAGCTGCAAACTGAATCTGCGGTGACCTAAATTTTAACGTCACCTTTTTACCTGGAAAAATGCAATTTCAATAAACAAGGATGAAAAGGACAACTATGGTGCAAATATAGAATAAATGTCATAATTTATGTTTTGTTACAGGCATGCAACACACAGCAAATGCATTTATCGCATACCCGTTACAAAACACAAATTAAGACACTTATAAGGGCTCGAACTGCAACTTGAAATCTGTTTATGTTTGTTTACACTTAATTCAAAAACGTGAAAAAAAATATCTGAATAATCTGAAATTCTATTTTCTCAACAGTTTAGTGAAGCAGTTAAAGATCTTCTTTTAACATTAAATTTTGCTCAAGCTGTTGGCAGATACAGTAATAACATTTCAACAATTTGAATATGCATTCTGCAAGATTTGTCAGAATTGCAATAAAGATTAGAAACATAAAATGCTTTTTGATTAGATTTATTTTATATGTTGTCAATTTGTTAATGCATAATCATTAGAAACTGAATCCCTTTGGAAATTGTCAAACTTTTAAAAGAACTCAAATATGGATTTACCAATTTTCAAAAGGGATTGAAGTCCCTATGTGCAAAACATAGGTTTAAGAAATAACAACTAGCTAGCCGTGTTGTATTGTCAATTCCACAAGTCGCATGAACAAATCAAATTATCACCGAGCCGCGAAGATTTTACACCAGGCGAGTTCTATGGTACATATAGGGAGAAAATTTCAAGTCATATTAGAATTGTGATTAAAAGAGAAGAGAGAAAAAGATGTTTTAAATTTTCTGTTTGATGATTTGTTATGCCAAGTTATCTGTGTTTTTTATGCCCTAGAATCAATGATTCAGGGGTCATATAGTTATTAGCCTGTCCGTCTGTTTGTCAGAAAAAATTAAACATTGGGCATAACTTTTGAATGGAAGGTCATATAGCTTTCACGTGTATTCATTGTGACAAGAAATTTCCATTGATACCAAAAAATTTTACCTTGACTTTGACCTTTGACTTATTTTACAAAACATTAACATTGGGCTTAACTTTTGAATGGTAAGTGATAGGGCTTTGATATTTCACATGTGTATTCCTTGTCACAAGATTTTTCCATCGATACCTACATTTTGTAACCTAGTGACCCTGACCTTGACCTTTCACATACTTAACAGAAAATGGTGTTTATACTTACAAAGATGCCAACGGGGACATTCGTGTTTCACAAACACAGGCTTTATTTCATTCAAGAATTGACTGAAAGTTGTCTTATGTAGAGTTGTTACCTCTCAAGGTTTATTACCATATGCCTGCAATGTAGATCAGTGCAATCCGGATCACCACACCTTTGACTATTTACATGGTCCAAAGTGAACTCTAGGTGCAAATTGGTATTATCCTTTAATGATTTGTTTCATGTATCACATTGTCTTTCCTTTGTTTGTTAATTGGTCCTCTTTATGTGTGTATTTTCTTTTGTCCGGTTGCCTTCGGATGTCTGCTAATGTGACCAATCTGACCATGCCTCGTGACAGGTTGAATAGTGCAAAGTAGTTGATTAATATAAGAAGGAATGGAAGGTACTGTGTTCCCTTTCGTTTTGTTATTTCCGACTATGTGTGTGGTTGTTTGCCTGGTGTCTAATGAAAATTTCATGCAATTTTCAGTTTTCCGGATTTTTTTTTCAGTTCTATTGCAGATATGGAACTGGTTTTTTGATACATGTATATGAATACATCCGAGTGTGATACAGATCAAGTTCGAGTTTGGTTTCAATTGACCTAATTTAACAAAAGTTATGACCCTTGGACTTAGCAAATTTTATGAAATTTTCAGTTTTCCGGACTTTTCTTCAGTTCTATTGCAGATATCGAACTGGTTTTTGGTATATGAATACATCTGAGTGTGAAACAGATAAATGAAGTTCGAGTTTGGTTTCGATTGACCTAATTTTACAAGAGTTATGTCCCTTGGACTTAGCAAATTTGTTTTAATGGTTCTTATTTAAAAAAAGAATTCCTTAATATTCAAGCTGAGTTGTTCAAGAAAAGCCACCAAGATGACTGCGGCGAGCATCCTTCTAGACAAAGAGGTTCTATATCCATCTATACTAGTATCCAAATTCGGTACACCAGATGCATGATCTTTCATCAATGGTACTTCTGTCCAAATGCCCCCGTTGGCATCTTCGTTAGTATCAACACCATTTTCTGTCCAGTAGGTGAAAGGTCAAGGTCAAAAATGTTGGTTCCTGCATCAATGGAAAGGTCTTGTCACAAGGAATACACACGTAAAATAACAAAGCCTTACGGTACCTGTCAAAAATTGTGCCCATTGTTCAAGTTTTTGAAAAGTAGGCCAAAGGTCAAGTTAAAAAATATATTGGTATCAATGGAAAGGTCTTGGCACAAGGAATACACTTGTGAAATATCAAAACGCTATCATTTACAAATCAAAAGTTATGCCCAATGTTAAAGTTTTTGATAAGTAGGTCAAAGGTAAAAAAAAATATTGGTATCAATGGAAAGGTCTTGTCACAAGGAATACACATGTGAAATATCAAAGCCAAATCAATTATGCCCGATGTTTAAGTTTTTTCCTCGGACAAACCAAAAACTATATGCCCCCGAAACTTTGATTATGGGTGCATAATAAAACTGAAGTGTACCAACATTTCCAACCAACGCATAAGGAGAATATTTCAAGTCATATTAGAGAATTCACCAGACACGTGTTTCTGATGATAAATCCTCATATGTGGTCCTTTAAAAGCAAAGATAACTTTATGATTCGAAATTTTACTTCTACGTACTTGGATGATATTCTGACTATTGAAAACCCTGTTTTGTGGCAAAATAAGAATAGAATTTGTCCGCATTCAGCAAGCATTATAAATAGAGAAACACGTACCATTTTAGATGATTTTGTAAATAACGGGTATGTTCTCAAGATACAGTCATACGGTATTTCCATATTTCAACTCACCCGGGACGCTAGATTTACTAAATTACGAAGAAACTCTTAGGTCAAGATTTCGACTTTCATCTTTCTATATATGCACAACCAATGTAATTCCCTGAGATGATCGAACTACTGAAAGGAACGTGCTTGTATTTCGTATGAAAACGCTCGTGACGTCACAATGCATAAGATCTAAAGAAACATGCCGCGATGGCTGTTCCAACCTGCAAACTGTACCCGCGGTGACATGAATATTAATGTCACCTTGTTACCTAGAAAACCGCGATTTCAGAAAACAAGAATGAAACAGAGGTGCATATATATAGAATAAATGTCATAATTTGTGTTTTGGTACGGTTATGCAACACACAGCAAATGCATTTATCGCATGAAATGCGCTAACGCGCATTACGATAAATGCACTTGTGTGTTGCATACCCGTCACAAACCTTTTCCTAAATACAAACCCTTTCTTCTATATGTCTATATAAAAAAAAAACCGAAAGGCGGATACTTTCTTTGTACTCGATCGTGGCTTCCTCTTTTTGAGTTGGCAAAGCCAACTCTCATTGCTATGGCTTTCAACTTTGCACTTGATAACCCTGCACGGACCAAACAACGCACAATGTTACTGGCGCAGTAAGAAATAGGACCACTACGATTTGACAAAAGAACATATTAGACGACAGACGTTTAAGTTCAAGTTTTAAATAATGGGTTAAATGCATTATGAGAACGCAAAAAAATGCTACAAGGAACTATGCTACAGGAATAGGGATCACATGTTGATGTCAGTACATTAAAATATGGCGCATCTTTTTTCTTTGTTCTTCCCTCCTCTGTATAAGGAGCACCCCATTTTTAGATAGATAGGTAAACGTATTGTATTTAGGATAAAAAAGACCTTAGATTTTTAAAAAAAAATTGTGGATGTGTAGAAGACTAAAGACAAGTAAATAAATCAATCAATCAATCAATAATATTTATTTAAAGTCAGACATAATTTATAACAATCAACATTAGCTCTGATGAGCTATTTACCGACTAGGAAAAAAGGTTTTTCAGTTTGATACTTAATAAACCTAAGATGTTGGTTTTAAGTTGGTCAAGAAATTTCAAAAGCAAATATCTCCTAAAGTAAAAGTGACAGGACATTATACTTCATACATACACCCATAACAATTGTAACAAATTTGACATGATCATATTGACCTTGAACTCTGACCTCAAAATCAGTCATTTGGTTAAGAAGTTCTATCATTTTATATATTTATTTATTTCCAGACTTTTTTTTTTTAGATTTGAGACAACTCTTGAATTGTGAGAATCACTCATTCAAGCATTTGAGGCATAGATTTGGAGTTTGATTTGTGCCAGTTTTATACTTGTCTTCTGTATGTTCGTCTCAATGTTACTTTTTGCCAACTCGCAGGACTTTCAGCCCTTTGATTTCCTTCCTACAGGCTAAACCCATGGTCCATTTGATACGATTTTTGGTTTTGTTATCTCAAGATGAATGTATAAAACATATCCAAATTGAAAATTCATCCTAAAAGATGCACCGGTCGAATGTAGATCGATAGAAGTGCAATTAAGCCACGATCGAGTATACGAAAAAGTTATATAGCCATAATAAAGGAAGTGTCATCCCTTGGGGTTTTTAATGTAGACATATAGAAGAAAGTGTTTGTATTGAGGAAAGGGATTCTACATGTACAAAGTTATTTATAGAGACAAAAATACCTAAGTGCATTTTATAGTGTATGACTCACTATAATAACTCGAGTTAAAGGAAAAACCCGAGTGTAAATATATTCTATAATCATGATCATTTTCTAATTTAAAGGAGTGAATATTTTCCGTCTATTCATTCAAAGGCAAGATATTTATAACGAGTAAGTATTAAAGAAATTTATTTTATGTCGATATATAAACATGATAAAATGATAATGATTCTAAAGCAGCACACAGTCATTTCAAGTTATACTGTTTGAATGTCGTGTAATTTTTGTACGAAAATAATCGAAGAAAACCACGTCAGTAACCGAAAATGTTGTGAATTGAACTTATATCTATATATATTTCTTATTAATGTACATGTATTTAAGGCCCACTGTCGGTATGACTTGTGTAGCAGAGCTGAGACCAATGAATTCTCTCTACCAACTTCCAAGTGGATTAATGGAGGAAAATGAAGATTCCAAATACGGGATTATGGAAAGTTCCTGTGCCTCCAACTCTCGCTATGCTCATGATACATCAATGGCGAAATCTAGTTACCAAAATTCTGATAATGGATATATCGTAACTGCTCCATCAGATGATGTTAATTCCACACCATCTTCATATCCGAGGCGACTTAATTTGAAGTGGTCAAATGCTTCGAAATTTTCAAGTGTTCTGTACTCCGAAAGTATGTTGGATAGTCATAATGGGAATCGTTGCGATGGTGTGCAAGAGGATGTCTGCATGACAACTTTCGCCAGCAAAGAGAAGGGAAACTCCATCAAGAACATCTGTTGGAAAGGAGACTCTGGATATGATTCCAATACTTCAAACTTGTCAAATGGATCAGTGGAAAATGCGATGTATCCTCAATTCAAAAACATTAATGCCCGACTCAGAAGCTTTTCCGAATGTCAATCCGTTATCTATCAAAAAGCTCAAAAACTTTCAGAAGCTGGTTTCTTCTTAGTGACTTTTAGTAAGTATCAGTTCGGGAAATACAATATTTATTCCACTAGAGGGACGATCTATAAGTTGTGTGAAGTTTTTACCATACCACTCGGGAGCATACATGTATATAACTCCTGACAAGATAGTAATTTATTAGAATGACAAGCCGAAATGCATGCAGAATTCGGAAATAAGTGGTTCCAACGTATCGTTGATACACCCACTTTACATAAATCAAAACAAAAACTCGTGAAAGTATAAACTTTTTGATGATTAATAAAGACAACTTTTAAGTTGGATTAATTACATAACACATGTATAAGAAAAGTGGAAAACGTCTCGAATAATAAATTTGAAATCGCAGATTTATTTTTTCAGTATGAACTTTAAAAAAAAAACACATGCAACTCATAAACACTAAATGGAAATTGGCTGAAAAAAACATTTTCATGTCTTTGAATGATATGCTTTCAAAAATTCAAAATAACGATTTTTATTGGCT
Source organism: Pinctada fucata (assembly GCA_028142955.1). NCBI lineage: Eukaryota > Metazoa > Mollusca > Bivalvia > Pterioida > Pteriidae > Pinctada > Pinctada fucata. The sequence goes on from AP027104.1 coordinate 20,645,017, forward strand.
GTAAAACGAAGTCGATAGTTGTATCTATTTATAACGTAATATCTAAATTTAGTGACGGGATTATCCGTCGATTGAGTGTAAAATTAGAAATAATCAGAAACCACACAGGAAGCGATTGTGGTTTCCGATGAGTGTCATAACAAATTTTATGAATTAATTTATAAAAATTAAAAGAAATACTTTGATACTTTAAACGGTAAAATAAACATCTTTATGCAAGTAAAAAGTTGAAAAAATTGATAGCCTTAAAATTAATAAAACAATCTTGACTCAAACTGTCATGACTGTATGCAAAATAAGTCATAGTAATAAAAAAAAATTCAAAAGCAATTTTTAAAGCTTTTCGGCTCATTCAAACGGATATCCGCTTTTAAAAATATCGACAATTCAATATATATAATAATAATTTTATAAGAGGAGGGAGGGACTGTGGGACAGACTTGCAAATTCACTTTCTATGTTCTACGATCGAGTTGTTACTACTCTCTAATCAGTAATTCGTGATTCTTTTTTAAACAAGTAGTTGGTGTATAAAAAGTATAATTTGCAGAAAAGTCACATTAGAGACTTTTTTGAATACTACTGATATATCCTCGAAAATGGAGGAGATAAATTGTAGAAAAAATATCAAGTATATAAATCAAAGTTTATAGTTGTTTTATAAATAAGTTTGAAACTGTTATCATACAAATTTATTCCAAAATTGTGTACATGAGTTAAAGAAGATCCTGACGATAATCTCAACAGCGCTCACAATAGAGCACAAAATTGAGCATCGACGGACCCCTAGCAAGCTAGAGGTGGGACCAGGTGCCCGGGAGGAGTAAGCATCCCCTGTTGGCTAGCCGCACCCGCCGTCGATGGTTAAGCACGAAAATGAAAACAATATATATATATAAACTTCATGCACTGTCTGACGTTATGTCCATATAGAAAGTGCTATGGCGACAATGTCAGGGAAATATATTCAAAACACTTACTGTCAAACCCCTCGCGGGGAACTTTTTTTACGAGCTCAACACGTCAAAGGGCATAAGTGTGACACAAATGAGTTAAAGAAGATCCTGACGATAATCTCAACAGCACTCACAATAGAGCACAAAATGAAGCATCGACGGACCCCTAGCAAGCTAGAGGTGGGACCAGGTGCCCGGGAGGAGTAAGCATCCCCTGTTGGCTAGCCGCACCCGCCGTCGATGGTTAAGCACGAAAATGAAAACAATATATATAAACTTCATGCACTGTCTGACGTTATGTCTATATAGAAAGTGCTATGGCGACAATGTCAGGGAAATATATTCAAAACACTTACATGTATTAATTTTCTTATTTCAGTGATTCAAAGTTTGGCGCGATGCCATAGCTGCGGAATAGAATTAAAGAATTTGGAAACAATACACGATCCTATGACTGAGCATGCGCGCTGCTCTCCCAACTGTAGTTATTTACGTGCCATGAAAGGGGATGAGTTTATTAAATCTGCACAACGTATGCATAAGCAGGTAAATGTCCGTGGTATTGAACATGTTGAACAAATATTCAAAATTAAAGAAAGTGGGGGATCTTCAGCAAGACTCAGTTGCACCCACAATAAAACACCAAGAGGCAAAGAAACGCTTTTATATAAATTGTGGTATTTTTGGAAATACAAAGATTCAGAAAACGAGGAAATAATATTATCCAACAAGACCTCTTGACAAAGTCAACAACAAGACAAATATACCAGGACCAACACCGACAAAAATGACAAAGCACCGAAGGAAGAGACGCTCTAACAATGACATATCACTTTATGAATGATTCAGACAGTTTGCTTTGTTAGACGTTTCATTAATATACCGAAAAGGGATGTATCCATAAATTATACTATCGGCACATATGTTTGTTGTAAAACGTGATAATTACCTCATACTTTATATATGATTATGAAGAAAATCATGAATTAACTATTTCTATTGAATTTAATAAAATCTGTTCTCACCAACGAGTCTGTAGAATTCATTCGGATAAACAGTCCAAAAAAAAGGTTTCAAGAATTCACTAATTATGTTTAATATTATTTTCTTTGTTTCAATATAGAACTTTTTACAAGAAAATCACTCGCATAAGTCATCAAACGGTACAGGAGCAAGTCATAGTAAAGATGTAGAAAAGTATCCCGATTCTACACTACAGAAGAATCCTTTATTAACCGATGCTGCACAAAGAGTAATCAAAATGGGCTACCTACCAAAGCAAGTTAATAAAGCTGTGGAGGAAGTTTTGAAATTAAAAGGTAACTTTTCCTTCTAGTCTTTCAAACCTACCATATTCGTATTGTGACAAATATGGATAATGACCATATCCCTGCACACAGCACAAAATCGATAATTCAGAAAATCAGAAACCGAAGGCATACAAAATCAGGACAAAACAGGAACCAAAGCAAACAAACAAAAACCTCCACCACATGAAAAGAAGCGAACTCCCGATATGGGAGTGAGACCAGGTGCCTAGGACGAGTGTTCGTTTAATATGCATGTTAATATTCTTTCAATAGACATAGTTGATATGAAAACAAAGATAATCATCAATTCAATTTATATCCATCATCGTTTAGCACTAGGTACTTTGCTTGGCATTCTTCTCGGTCTTGGATAAGAGACCTTTAGAACTAGAGCAAACAAAAATTGTTTTCATTAAACTTTCGATTTTAATGTCTGCAGTTGCTTTGATATTTAATAATACGAAAGCGTGTCAACTCTATACCTTTTCGAAGAAAATTTCAAACCAATTTTAATGAACCATTCACGAGTTTCGGATATTAAATCCTCATCAGTGATACTTAATTAAATACCGAATTGATAATCAAACACAATCAAATGTATTTTAGTAACGTAGGCTCGTAGATGTCAACTGTCTACGTTGGTATCTTATTTTATTAACAACGACTTGCAGATCTTTCATAAGATCATAGAATGCGTTCTATTGTCTCTTTAGTTATCATAATATCATTCCCCCTCCTTTTGTGTTCTGTCATTCAGTCTTGGCCCTTTTTTTGTGAGAGTGTGCATTGTCTCCTGATACGTGTTGGTATGTTTGTCCGCGTGGTGCAGATTATTTGTTGCGATCTTGAAAGTGTGTATTCGAATATAGTCTCTTGGATAACTTTGTTCTATCTATTTATATTCCTTACATTTCAGACTGGACAACAATGACACCCAATGATATTATTGGCAAGTTAAAAGAGCAGAACGTTTTGCCAGCACCTATTTCGAATGATCATCCAAATGTATTAGGTATTTATCATTACAACATTTATCATAACAACATATACATCAATTAATGATATAAATAATGATGGGCTAATCTTAAACAGCCATGGTTTGTTTGTCATAATTTCTCATAAAGTCTTTGTACATCTAGATATTGTTTCTGTGATAAATATTTCTAGATATTGGTATTTCATACGGGAATATTAATGTTGTATTTCTTTTTGACTTGCAGGAAAATTTGACTCGTCGAACATTGCGTCGATCAAAGAAGAAATTCGAACACTTAAAGAAAGAAAACTTTGTAAAGTGTGCTGTGAAGAGGATGTTTCTATAGTTTTTCTGCCTTGTGCACATTTAGTTTGTTGTGCACAATGTGCACCAGCTATTCAAAAATGTGCTGTTTGTAGGAAACTTGTTAAAGGAACTGTAAGAGTATCATTCTCAAATTAGAAATGTCTTTGATGTGAATTTGAATTTGAAGACGTTTAACATTTCATACATATACTCGTTACTCATATCTACATTGCACATCTAGAAACGTACATCGATCTCATATTACAATCAATATCAACAAATTGTAAATATTGGAATATATGTTCTATAGTACCAATTTAGTTGTACTAGACACGTGTTTCGGAAATTTTAATCCTCGTCAGTAGTACTTCATTCCAAAGAGTTTAAATAAAGCCAAAGTGAAGTTTGACAAGTCATCTTAGAATTCTTGCTGGAGATTTAAACGAATATATTCAATTATGATTAAATAATCAAAGTCCCTAGTCCGTAGTACGCAAAAATTACCTAAATATACCAGAGAACCACCTAGGACGGTTCTTCTCATCCAGTGTTTTCATAGTTTGAGACTAGCTGATAAAATTTAGTATAAGAAGCATATAAAAACCTATAGATTTAGTCAATACAGAATGGTTGTTGTAATAGAAAGAACAATGGAAAATACACATTTTATGGAAGAAAACGATCTGCGAAGGGCATTATTAAAATATACCAGGAATGCAATTTAAATATCATTTAACTTTTCCAAATAGGTATTAACAAAATTTTACAGGTTCAATTACCTGTCAATGTAGATGTGTTCATGACAAATGACTATATGTAAATTTGTGATCTTTTATTACAGGAAATTTTATTATTAGGAAAAGGATTTATATAAGTATCATACTTGTTTCGTAATCCTGCATGATCTTATTTGTACTTATATTACATAATGAAAGTGAAATAAATACCAGTTTAAACTAAAGTTAATTGTCCCATATTGTCGTAAGAGTCAAAATTTTTCTAATAAATGAATCAATAGAATAAAATCTCTTGTAAACAATTATGAACTAAGAAAAAATCATGAAAAACGACAGTTTTTAACTCAACGAATTCATTTCATAGGACAAGAAAAAAAAGCAATTGAATTAGTGAATGAACGTAAAACACAATACCTGAATCCACGAATCATAATCACAAACAGACGCAGGGATCTACTGCGCTTCCCATTTGCTTGATGCATACTCATAGCACCATCAACGAGTTAAAGATCCTGACGATAATCTCAACAGCACTCACAATAGAGCACCAAATTGAGCATAGACGGACCCCTAGCAAGCTAGAGGTGGGACCAGGTGCCCGGGAGGAGTAAGAGCATCCTCTATTGGCTAGCCGCACCCGCTGTCGATGTTTTACGCACGAAAATAAAAAAATACATGCAGTGTCTGAGGTTATGTCTGTATAGAAAGTGCTATGGCAACAATGTCATTGAAAGATATTCAAAGCACTTAGTGTCAAACCGGGAAGCCCGATAAATCTCTGTGTCAACAGGCATACAAATTCTTGAAAAATAGATGAAACAAATCAGAGATTAAAAAGTTCTATCACGATCTACTGAGCGAGACATAAAAATTAATACGAATGTCGGCAATTTCATATGAAGATGAAAAAATTCCGTCACAAGTGTAAATTTTTATGTCTCACTCAGTAGAAAGTGACAGAAAAGAGGATCCCCAATAACGAAACATTTTCACGAGAAAGCAAAAAACTACCACACAGACGGAGACAACAACACAGATACACAAAGAACAACACTATCTAATAAACAATCACAAGAGTCCAGTCCAATAATTGAATTCATTGTAGGTGGCGCTGTTCAAACACACATGATTATTAATTAGTACAGTTTGTATATACTAGGAAGGGAGGAGATCTCCAACAAGACCTGCATCAGCAGTAAAACACCAAAACACCCGATGCAAAAACACAAAAGATGAGTACAGCACGAGACGGAAAAGAGACACACGACATGTAAACATCAAACACAAAAGACTACACATAAACCGAGCTCATGATTCATAATAAATATATACAATACATGAAAAAGTACTAGTATCTAATTAAGTAAGATTGAAAAGAAAGCTTCAAGCTTATTTAAGATTTTCTCGCTGTATTATTCGATAACTATATAGCACTTTATCCCCGGTATAGCAATTCAGAATAAGAACATTACAAAACCTCATTGTTGGTACAGCTACCTAGAATCAAAAATGGATAAAAATTTAAAATGCAATTTAATTTTTAAACACAAAACCTTCAAAACATGATAATTTCTTGTCGAATTGCTATCTAAAAGAAGAAACAAAGTGGATACTGAAGACTACTACATCGATAAACGGTAAGAAAATAGAAATTACTCCCGTAATAATTTAGTGCACCATATGCGCATTTCACCAAATAATGTATCATCAGTGATGTTCGAGGCCGAAAAGTAGGAAATCCAAATACTAACAGTGAATAAAGGAGAGCTAGTTAAGGATAGAGCTATATGTCATGAGGGAGATACATGTACACCTAAGTGTTAAAGAAGATCCTGACGATAATCCCAACAGCACTCACAATAGAGCGCAAAATTAAACATGGACGGACCCCTAGCAAGCTAGAGGTGGGACCAGGTGCCCGGGAGGAGTAAGCATCCCCTGTTGGCTAGCCGCACCCGCCGTCGATGTTAATGAAGCATGGAAATGAAAACATATAAAATTCATGCACTGTCTGACGTTATGTCTATATAGAAAGTGCTATGGCGACAATGCCAGGGAAGTATAATCAAAACACTTACTGTCAACTAAGTTATAGAATGATTCATTGAATTTAGTATAAGTGTGAAGTTTTGGTATGCAGTATATTGTAGGGAGATCCATTTTAGAAATAGGGATGTTAAATGAAGAAATTTCACTGTAATGATTGCTCAAAATGTTGGGGACACTTTCACTGCTTTCGATAAAAGTGTTTGTAGCGGAAAGTTCCGAATGTACACGCAGATTTTGCAGTTCAGACTTTTAATAAGTTCGACATATTCATCAGATTTCGTGTACTTATATTTATATATATGAGATAATTATGCTATTTTTGAAATACGTTTAGAAATAATGCAAGTCGTCCTGCCCCATTTGAAACACACATACTGTTTTATTTGATTTAAAGTATAAAGTGCTGGGCTGCATAAGCGGCATATTTGCACTATTGGAGAAAGAAAGTGATCAGCGCAGATAATGTTTTTCCAGCACAGGAAATATTGACTTTCGTGTTGATATATATAGCATCTTAGGCGGAGCTATTTATAACTTTCAATTTCAGAAAGACTGGCAGTTTTAATTACAAAGAAAGTGAGTATTGACAGGAAATGTTTGCTCAATTTGTGGTAATGAAATACCCGTATTTTAACATAATATAGTAATCCTAATTTTCTGTCGATTGTGAAATGTGTGAAAAATAATTGGTACCTGTTATGTGCGAATGGAAATAAATCTGAACGAAATGAAACAAAACAAATAGAAACAAAACGAAACATCAAAACGAAACAAAACAAACCGAAACGAGACAATTTGAAACAAAAAATGAAAACTAAACGTAAAAGACACTGTGTAGCATCAAGTGACTTATAAGTTGGGGAAACCACGACCACAAAATGGAGGCATACTGCTCGTTTGAGGGAAAGAAAACAGGTACTGTACGTGATGATTGTATCTTTTCATAGCCGATGTCCTTGTAAAAAATGATAATTTGATGATTCTTTGTTTGTTAATCAAGAAATCGTTGTAGTTTTTACAAACATTCTGACAAAAGGAACTTCGTGGTTGAAATATGTTATTCACAATAATGTAGTGGTTTCCACGCAAATATCTACATCTTTTGTCACAATGTTTGTGAAAACAACGGCGTTTTACTTACTAAGGAGTCCATGATTGTGAAAGTATCAGTTGCTACGTCTTTTGGTACATTTTTGGACATAATAATTTTCATACTTTTTGGCCGTATTACATTGTTTATTCGAGGATCACTGACGAGGGTTTAGTACCCGAAACGTGCATGTCTGGTCCATGCTGTAAATTTATCAGGTTTTAAATTATGCTATTGAATTGAAAGACGTTTAACATTTGAACTACTTGGTGAGTGTCACTGCTGGTGGACCAAGAGTCCCCGAGGGCACATGTAGCCAAGTTCGATCAACTTCGGTTGATCGTGTGTCTCTTCAACGCTTTTGAAATTTTCTGTTACAAAATTTCTTGAAATTTCTAAAACGTGGGTCCTGTAGCATCATATCCCACCCATTCTGCTACGTCTTTTGGTACATTTTTGGACATAATAATTTTCATACTTTTTGGCCGTATTACATTGTTTATTCGAGGATCACTGACGAGGGTTTAGTACCCGAAACGTGCATGTCTGGTCCATGCTGTAAATTTATCAGGTTTAAAATGATGCTATTGAATTGAAAGACGTTTAACATTAGACAAGGATATAAGCTATGTAAAGATAAAATTTAATCAAAGTAATTATTGCAGTTCCTGTTTTCTTTTCTCCAATTGAGCTTTTTATTTATTTGTGGTTTCACCAACTTAAGTCACGTAATGCTACACAGTGATAAAGAAATAACAGGTTGCAAAAGACAAAAGTTCGTGAACACAAGTAAGGCCTTAGAGTATTCTGACCATTGGAAGGGTTGAATGTAAGTAATTCGGATTAAGACAGCAATTGTTACGAAAAAAATCGAAAAAAGACCGGCCGAAGTCGATACTGAAAAAGTGGTGTCATGTAAATCAAATAGCTTAAACTAGTTTTTCATGTACGCACGTTCAGAGTCATCTATCAAAGATTGCATAATGAAAGGTTCTACGAAGGTGTCTAAACTGCATTCAAATGCGTACCAGATAGACATACGGGAAGCTTATGGGAGTACCAATGCGTTTCATCACCCTACTTAATTTTCTTTTAAAAAAGAAGTACAATATGGGATACTGAGGTTTTTGAACACTTCTCATACATGTATTACCTTCACGTCCAAGTTGATTTGTTCATTTTGTAGATTTATCCTGAATTGCAAATTCATATTTCTTTATATTTAGATAGTTTTTGAAGAATCAAGTATCCTTCAAAGCCTCCATGGATGTTTCACGAAATGGTTCAATAATAAACTTAAGACCAAGGAATGATTTGACCGAAGAAAATTATGTGATACATGGGAAAAGTTCAATGGACGTAGGTAAAACCAACAGCAGTATTTCTCCTGTTGCACAAGTTGTGGTGCCCTTTGCAATAGCCATTTTCGTCTTGTTCGTCGTGTGCATGTATATTTTATATAAGAAGCGAAAGCAGAAGTCTGATTTTTAGTGAGATTGCTCTCAAATGGCAGTACAGTATGGGTATTATATACAAGTACATGTAATGTGTTGGACCATTTACTGAGAAAGCTAAGACTGCAGGCATCTTATATGTTGCAACATCTTTTTTATTTCATTTTATGTACTTCTGTCTTTGCATTGATATTCTACATTATACATGTAATAGACTTGCATGTATCATAGACTTGCATGTATCATAACAATGTTGTAAAGATTTACTTGAAAGTGGTGCTTCAAAAAATCATGTATTAACTTGAAAAGCAGTCATAACAAGTCATTTATAATTTATTTTATTTCTTGACTATGTCCACACTGATTGTTGTTCCCTTTTGTATTGTATATCTTTGAATTTCATTAATTTACGGTTTGTGCAATCTTATAATTATGTACCATTCCAAGGAAAGAGAAACAAGTGAATATTCACGTTTTTATAAAACATTTGCAATAATTTTTCTGGTAGAGAAATGGTTCTCTTCTTTAATTTTTGTTCGTATACATGTGTATGTCCAAATAAAGATATGTAATATTTCAGTAAAAAAAAAAGGGGGAGGGGGCCTCCAACAGTTGCTTTGTTGCAGCACCCGTACATGTAGTAAAACAACGAAACACCCAAAGCAAAAATAAAGATATAGTGTACGATTTCCACCCCTTGTCGATTACAACAAATCCTCATTGCGTACAGATTTGGACAAGGTTTTGAAAAAAAGGCAAATTCTTCATTTGACATAATAAAAAATAATTGAATCCTCCTGATTGGTAGGGCTATATCACAATGGGCATATATAACTGTGGACTAAACTATAGAATTCCATATCATTTGATATCCGCGTACCACAGAATAAATCCATGTGCATTTGAATTGTGTCTTTCATGTACATGTATTAATGCTTGAGTACCACAGAAATGATATATTTTATTCATATATTCTATTGTTACATCATACAGATTTGAACATTGTGGTACTTGAGCTTTTTTTCGATTCTTATTATTCTTTACGTTGGATTCTTTTGAATAATATGTTTGATATTAGTGCTTGCATATACTTGTCTTACACCGATTGTTTCATGGTCGTCATAATCAAATCTTATACGCAATAAAGTAATTAATTGTTAACAAAACGAAAGCTGAATTCTCTTTTTCCATAGAATTTGAATACCACATATAGTACCCGAAACGTGCATGTCTGGTCCATGTTGTAAATTTATCAGGTCTTAAATGATGCTATTGAATTTGAAGACGTTTAACATTGTACCAGAATCTTCCACAGGTCTTGAATAATTTCTGCGTTTAATTTTGGCATAATGCATATATTATACTACCTGACATTAGTTAATCTACTACAAGAAATATATTCCCTTTTTCTCTCATACCCGCGTATGTGTTACAGGGTAGGCCCATGAAATACAGCTATGTGAGCTCCTTCTGTATCACATATCACGTGACAGCTGTATCACATATCACGTGACGCAAGCCTCGGGTTTTACATAATTTTGAGACCCCTCGGGTGGAACCGATGTATCTTTCATAGAAGACCATGAAAGAGTCTTATAATCCCATAGAGATTGGAGCTATCTAATTTTAGAATGACATACATAATTTTCCAGCTTCCTGTTGTTGTTTTTAAAAATTGATACTTTTTTATTAAAGTTCAGCGGGAAACCCCCAGTACATTCACGTAATGACAAAGTCAGTATTTTTAGATATTCTAAATTTAGGTTAGGTTATTCCAGAATTCTTTGTACATCTTAACGCACCTCCAAAATATTTCCTTTGAGGTGAGAAATTGATTTTCTTTGCTCTAAATACTGTGATTTCTGTGATTTCTAAACCCTGTATATCTTATTAGCAATATTGATCAACATATAGCATATTTGAGCGACAACTTCCTAAATGAAATAACTTGCGGTTTTGCAAGTAAAATATATCAGTGGGTAAGAAATGCACTACTTCAATGTATTTTGGCATCTGACACTTTTGTAGAGATTATCGTCAGGATCTTCTTTAACTCATTTGTGTCATACTTGTGCCCTCTGCCTCGTGGAGCTCGTGGAAAAGTTCCCTGCGAGAGGTTTGACAGTGTTTTGAATATTCTTCCCTGACATGGTCGACATAGCACTTTCTATATAGACATAACCTCAGACAGTGCATGTATTTTATATATCGTGCATGAACATCGACGGCGGGTGCGGCTAGCCAACAGGGGATGCTTACTCCTCCTGGGCACCTTGTCCGACCTCTAGTTTGTTTGGGATCCGTCGTTACTCAGTTTGTTGCTCTATTGTGAGTGCTGTTGAGATTATCGTCATGATCTTCTTTAACTCTTTTGATACATGATTCTATTATTAAAATTGCAATATATGTTCTATTTAAAAAATCAGTTCACCATATGCGCATACAAGTTATCTTCCATCATTGTAGGGAAAGATTGTAATTAGATTCAAGAAACAGTCCGTTTTTCATAAGATGATTATGTGAAAGTATAAGAAATAAATTTATCACCAGAAAAGTTGGATGGAAAACTTTTGAGTCAACGCGCTCTGCGCATTGATGCAATTTTCCGTCATCGCCAAACAAGACATATTTAGGCACGGTCCATTTGATATTCTGGGGGGGGCTTGGGTTTTTTGTCGGAGCAAGATTATTTTTTTTGCCCCGGACCGGGGCAAAATTATTTTTTTCTTGCAAAGTTGGAGCAAGGAAATTTTTTTTCTAACAATTGATGTGTATATTAAGAATGTTTGTGTTTTTTCAACAGAAATTCTTTATTTTTACTTAAATTGTTCTAAACCGTACAAAATTTTTATGTTAAACTTGTATTCACTTCTAAACTGAGAGAGATCAAAAGATTTTTACAATATGATATAATTTTCAGAAAACAAAATGTATGTAAGTCATGTAACATGTATGAGGACCTGAGGTGAGGGTCTTCTAGACAAATTTAAAAATTTAGAAATGTAAACTAGTGAAAAACTTAATCAAATTCTCCTTCCAAGATTGTATAAATTTTAGACTCTATGGTGATTCATGTATGTTTGAAATGATACTGATAATGTGTTTAAGGAAGCCCCTTTTCAGCCACATGTATACTTTCGATATTCTTAAATATGAACTTGCCATTAAATAAGAAAAGTATGGCGAGCGAAGCGAGCCAAAAATTTTTTATGAATATATAAAGTGAAAACTGCGGCGAGCGAAGCGAGCCGAAAATTTTTAAGGGAATTTTATGGTTATTCTTCAAATTCAGATTACTTGTAAGAGCAAGATTATTTTTTTCTGTCACACCATAAGCAAATTTATTTTTTTCATCAAAATTCAGAGCAAAATTATTTTTTTCGAAAAAAACCCAAGCCCCCCCCCCAGAATATCAAATGGACCGTGCCTTACCTGATATCACAGAATTTGACAGGTTTTCATGGAGCTGTTGCGATGGGTGTTGCATGCAAACAGGAGACGCTGACTCTCCCCGGGCAACTGATATCACTTCGGAATGTTGTTCATTCCGAGGTTCGCAAATTCTAATGATTTGCTTTACCATCGATCTCGACTGATGGGTACTTCTTTGATGTGTATTCATTTCTTAGATAACATCCTTATTCTAATTATACTACTGTAGCGCAGCCCGAGGAGCAGTTGTAATATAAACCAATTATTGCACGGCAGTTGTTAAGCCATCAAACAATTATCATCGATGATTACTAGTAAGTAATTTTAGTCATCATTCCTAGTATTAATAGAAAACTACTCATGACTAATAAACGAATGAGAATTTTACGCATTGTAAATTTCTGGATCCGCCCGTGACATTGATGAAAGTAGTTCAAACCCGTAAGTCGCTGGATGTCCTTCTTATTCCTAAGAAATGCGCGTTTAGTGACTAAAGGTAAAATAAGGTTCTATTTTGTCATGTTGTATTAATTTTTTTTTTCATAAATGAAGTCAGTTAAGGTCAATTAAGGACAGTAAATGGTTCGGTCGATCATTCAACAGTTCAATGATTGGCACAATCATTAATTCAATCATTGCTTCACAATTAAAAATATCGCACCGTCTGAAAATGTGTTAATCACCGTCTACATTGTAGACCGTGCAACAATATACATGTATGTTCATCTCCTTAGGGAGCAACCATTTTATTTTTATGGGGGGGGGCAGGAAGACTTTCGCCAGCCGGAAATTTTTTTTGGCCATTTTAAGAGCCGGAAAAATTTTTTCGCCGGCCCTTCGGGCCGGATTATTTTTTTTTTGTAATTTTCCAATGTTGAAAATTACCCTAAAGTTTAAATAATTCAGCGTGATTTTTCGGCCATATTAAACATCAAACACACAATGAGTTCATCTCTTTAATTTCTTGAATGGCATATGGTGCCTATAATCTGTTTACTAAAATGATACTCAACGGAGACAGGCTATATGGTGCTAATGACTTTTGAATTTGATTTATTCATTCCAAATTGCGTAAAGTTTGTTCCATTTTTATACTTTGTTTATGATACAAAAAAAGTGTTTACTGGGCAGTTGAAAGATCGGAATAGAGGGGTGAGGGGCAATTTCATGATCCGGAATTTTTTTTTCGTCGGCCCCTCGGGCCGGAAAATTTTTTTCCCTAAAATTTCGATCCGGAAATTTTTTTTTGCAAAGTCTTCCTGCCCCCCCCCCCATAAAAATCAAATGGTTGCTCCCTTACGTTTCAAATCTGAAATTCACAGCACTATTAATAGGTGTGAAAAAAGAAGGAAACGCGTAGAGTGTGATGTATGGTACCAGCACTAAATCTGAAAAGTGGATGTATTTATTTATATGGTGATTCTGATTCAATGTTTATAGACGATAAAGGCCCGATATTTGCCCTAATTTTGAACATTGTACTTCATAGAATTTTAACCATGATTTGACTTTTTGAAACGTTCTCTACTGAATCACGAATATATCTTTTGTCAACATTGCGTTTTAATAGCCTTTAGCCCTTTGAAAACACCAAAATTGGTCATATTCTGCGAAATTGATGCCAAAACTACATATTTCTATAAAATCAGCAATGGCCGCATGCATTAATTAGGATGAAAAAAATACCGTTATATATCCTTTTGTCATAAACGTTTTATCTCATTTAATGCATGCGGCCACATTGAATTCTTCTACAAAAGACAAAATTCCAAGCAATTTTCGCCATATTTTGCCAACAACGTCCAAATGACGTCATTTTATGACGTCATTACAGATAAATGGCACTATGTTTGGTGATATTTTTCTTTTCATTAAAAGCGGTGAACATTCGTGTATTTTCATGAGAGATATGAAGCATTCCCCATGAAATTTATTTCTAGAGAAAAAATCGAGAGCCGATTTAGGGGTCTCGTGGCCCTACCCCTTTAATGTGTAGATCACTCAAAGTCAATAAAACCGTGCAAATGGTGTCCCCGGCCGTTCATTTTTCATAGACAACAGATACAAGGCATTTCTATATGTCGTGACTTAGGAGTACATAGGACCTCATTGGCCATATAAGAAAAAATATATTTGTCACTATCATCCTGTCTGCAGACCAGCTCAAACCCCCATTTTTGTAACATACGTGACTGTCGCCATTTAAGAATTTTACATTCAAGTCACTGAAAACAAAGTAAAACACTTTCAACCCAGAAAAACTTTATTTTCTCATTTTAGGGTGACGTGTTTTAAATCTTTTCAGATTAATGAATTTTCTATTTAAACCTTATTAGTTTGATTTCCATCACATTGAAAAATGTCGCTAATTTTCGATTTTTCAACATAATGAATGTATAAAGTTATACTATGTTGGCTAAAAAGATGGTTATAAATGATTAAACGACTTTATGATAAAGAAAAAAGGTCTAATTTAACATGCATTGAACATTTTTTTGAGTAAACAGAATTATGTTTGAAAAAAGTCAAGTTTTTCATCAAAAAATTGATTGGTGATTTAAGAATGTAACATACGATACCTATCATAATATTTCTCATGAACATGAAAGATGGTGCCTACACTCTTTTTATCCTTCTTTGCTAACGTAAGAAGAAATTCAATCCAGTGCAACGAGAAAAGTATCATAAATTATGAAATAAACTGGAGATGAAAGTTGATTTTTAACATACGTGATGTAACATACGTTGTCTGCCACTACAATTCATTGGTATTAAATCGTTTTTCTGATGATCAGTGATCACATGGTAGGTCACATGGTTTGAAGAGATGTTGTTCCTTCATAATAAGCAAAAATAATACTGCTACGTAGGAGAAACAAATGTGAAATTACTTTTATCCCAGATTTTACCCAATTTTAAATAGTGTCGGATATTTTATTTAAAATTTTCAGAAATAAAGTATCACACGAATAAAATAGTTCAATGCTATTTTCAAAACACATAACTGTGCATGATAAGCTCAAATTTCCTCTGTTGTACATATTATTGTGTATTTTAAGTTCGTAACATACGTTACAATTGGTAACAAATGTTACCATGTGCAATTCTTTCCGTTTTACGAATCAGAGCGAAGAACCGTCGGTTGTAAGTCCTGTATTCTATTAGAAATCACTTAGAACCATACAATTAGATCATAAGCATGTAAGAAAATTTCATTCTATGCAAAATTTGGCAAAATATGAGCATTTTGCTTCAAAGAATGAAGTAAAATGTGAAAGAATACATCTAACATGTAACAAATTTCACTCTGAATTAACTTTTAGTGACTTTTCTATCATTACAGTTTGAACTGTTATGTTTGAATTCAAATTCTTTGATAATTGATGATACATCCATGATTGCACTGTATAATAAACGTAAAATTGTGATTCTTCTTTTGGGAAACATACGTTACCATGTTTTTCTCATTAATTTGGAGACTTCTTTGGTCCATCACCAACTTCAAGTTCAGTAAAACGGATAAGACTTATCCAAGTTCGTTAATAAACGAGGAAAATTGGGGTTTTGGTACCATATGTTTTTATTGGATTAAAGTTAGAATGAATATCTTTCATAAATTAAATTTGTATTTACTAATGTTTAAATCACCCTGATGAAAAGTTCTTAAAATAAAGACTTAGTTGAAAATATGGTGCTTGAATATTGAAAAGGATAAAATCTTAAGAAAAAGATGATAAAATGTCAAAAAATATTCTAACTTCAAGCAACTCTAGAGTACTAAAGTCATCAGTAATTGATAATTTGAAACATACGTTACTTCTGATTAGCTTCAATAATATGCTTCAAAAATTAAAGAGAGCTGTTAAAATTTCTTAAATCAAGTGTATTTTCATACATATATATATGAAACAGATATATAAATGGCTTTCCGGATATTAAATTATCACAAATTAAAGATATTGATAGTGAAACCTGGTCATTATGTTTGCACATTTCGTTGATTTGGTCGGGTTTTTGTACCTGTAGCTCTTCTTCGTCAGAAAAGGGCAAAAATGAAAATAGATGAACACAAATTCATTAATTTTGCAGAATAAAACTATATTTTGAAGAATCAGTTATAATAATGGAGAAATAACAGAGTAGGAAACATTTTTTACGAATTATAGTGACGCAATATGTAGGTAACACATGTTACATTGAGGTAAATTTTAAAAATACGGTCATCTTTTAAATTCATATTTTAGAAAAAACGGAAAAAATAATGTTGAATATATTTTGGGAATTAAACCCTCGGGTATATAGCTTTATTTCCCCAAGAGATTGAAATTTTATGAGGACACTAATGTCACCTCATTTTTCAGACCCTATTTGCACGGTTTTATTGACTTTGAGTGAGATAATAGAAAAAACATCGAAGAAGTACCCATCAGTTATTTAGTCTCAAAGCCGAGAAGGTAAGGCAAAATCATGAGAATTTCCATTGGAACAGTTGCGAACCCTGGGAAAAAATATTCCGAAGTGAGACCAGCTGCTCGGAGAGAGTCAACGTCTCCTGTTTGCATGCAACACCCATAGTAACCGTTCTATCAAATTCGGTGATTGTCTCTATGCATATCAGGTAAAGATGTCTTGTTTCGTGATGTTGACAGCCATTAAATATTATTGTTCATTCTAAATGGGGTAACTCTTATGCTTTCATAAGATCTTCAAGTAATATGAGACAAAGAACATGTGTATATATATAACAGGCTCAATAAAGAGATTAATCGGGATCCCCGTGTGCTTGATGTACTATTTTAAAAATGGATCGAACTCGGCTTTTAACGAAAAATTGTCAAGCCATAGTTTCAGTCTTTAGAAATAGGCTAGTCAATGTCACAACCCATTTTCCGTGTTACATTTCGATAGATTAATTCATACTTATTTGAAATCAGTTCCTCCCTTAAGCCCCTGTCACACCTACACGTTCTCTCGAGACGTTCTTACCACGTCCTTGAAGTCCTTGAATTTTTTCATGAACGTAGTGAGAACGTGGCATTTTTCACCCAGAAGTGCTCTCTGAAACAATAATTGACGACTCCAATACGTGCGCAACACGACCTTTTGCGTCCGTAACACGTTAGTAGCGCGTCCTTCCCGTCTGTAATACGTTTAGTCAAGTTCCCACTACGATCGGCCCCAAGTTCATACTACGACGAAGGCGTTTGTGTTACGATAGTACGGCGTGCTTACTACGTTCTCTAAGTCCTTACTGCGTTCATGCAACGATCATAACACGTTCAATGGATGAATTGTTTATACGAGGTCTATTTTGCTTTTTTCGATCTCTAAAATCAAAAACGTGGTAAGGACGGCAGAGACGTGACGATCTCCATATAATTATATGTAAAAGTCTTAGCCGTTCGTACTACGACCCTACTACGTTCGCGACACGTTTCTAATACGTCCATGAAGTTCTCAATACGTTCGCAAGTAGTCCTTAACACGTTCTGTCATCACCGCGTCCTCACTACGACTGTTTTGAACAGTTCAAAACGGTCGTGGTGGCTCGGCGTACGGGCACGTTCGTCGGCGTTCTTACTACGACCTCAATCCGTATCAGCGAGTTCTTACTACGTTCCCCGCGTCCTTACTACGTTCACGCCACGTTTCGTACAATTTTGGCGGTCGTAGTGCGAACGCCATGCCAGAACGTGAAGGTGTGACAGGGGCTTTACAAGCCGAGATATATTACTCCCTACCGTGTCTCTTATGCGCACCACTTATCTAGGTTTGACAAAAAGTGTCCGGTGATAAAATAGCCCCTTTACATATGTTTGCTACAATTTCAAATAATTTAATTTTGCATGTAACAAGGATTTTCATTGGCTTGAAAGTTGAGGTTATTTTCCATAACCTGAAAAATATCAGGACACGCCCCCTTTTCTGGAACTACTTCCAAAATTAAGCAAAATGGCGGATCCCTTAAACTTGAAACACAGAATTGAAGATTAAATACAACATACACGTTATTTATACTATTTTCATCTTAAGATATACAAACATAATCGATTGTAGCAGCAGGTAAACGATTAAATGTAGTACTTACCACGAGATTTGTAGGTTAACATATCGCGTCGGTGCGATGATAGGTCACGCTGATGAAAGATTGCATTTTAATCAAAATCTACCACTATCAAACATTGTTGATTGTCAATACACACCTGATTGTCAGATGCTTTGCTATCCCATCCAGAGTCATTCTACTCTCATCGTTTTAAAAGATATATCAAATGACTCGGGCTGAAATGCATGAAAACAAACGCCGGCGCCGTTCAACTACCAGCCTCCATTCTTGTGTGTCGGTTGTTGTTATTAGCAACGAGGGAGATAATCCTTAAGCAGGAACATTGCATTGGCAATTTTCACGATTTTCCTAGATCTAATAAAATGCACATGATGTATTACATAGCTTAAGGAGGCTCAATAATCGTTTGACGTCATCAGATATCGAGTGCAGTACTTTTATATATATGTGGCCTTTTTTAGTTTTCGGCCTTCAAACTCCTCCGTAATTCGCTTGTTTCTTGACGGATTTCGACATGTTTGGTATCGATGGAAACAGAAAATTATCTTCTACAATCTGAGTGTAATAAATATTTAGTCAAATGTATCGTTAAATTTATATATACAAAAATTTCCTGTAAGTGAGACACCCTAGCTAACGCCGTAAACGTATCGTTTTTAGAACGTCATCAGCGGAAATTCAACCGCCTGTTGCCTTTGAACAAATTCAAGAAAGTAAACTTAAATTCATGATAAAACAAGATATTTCTTGGAGATTTTAGCGATATCATAGATAAGATATTTCAAGTTTGGTTTCTCTAATAATCTTTGGTTTAAAGAATTTTTCTTCAATTTTGTCAACTTTCGTACTTTGCAACGAGATGCTATCGAATAAAGTTTCCCTATTTGAAAAATTTAAGCGAATGAATTTTAGTTTGAACTGATATATCCATTTCACAGATAACTGCACGCATTATCGAGAACGAGGGAGGGGATTGACGTCCACTTACTGACCTTGAACGTCAAAATGTTTAAAAACACTTCCGTTTACTTTAGTTATATTTCCGTATCTCTAAATAGATTGATGGAATCAGATATTAAATTTTGTACAAAACATTTTTAAGCTTTGACTTGAACTTGAACTTTATTGACAAAACTCATTTAACTGACACTAACAAAACATGAAAGACGAGTTTATAAAAGAAAAGGTCGAATGACGCTTTGCCAATGATATTTAGAAGTACACATGTTACTTTCCTTTTCTTGTTTATTTTTTCGACAAATCATTTGTAAACTTGTTTATTATTATTTAATTTCGATGATAAATGATAGTCATGTAAGTACTCTTCCTTGTATCAGAATTTGAAACTTTCATTGGATGTTTGGAAAGAATAATCTCGACTCGGAGTGTCTGATTTTTAGCTCACCTGAGCTATTGTCATAGCACGCCGTCCGTCCGTCGTCTGTCGTCCGTCCGGCATAAACTAAGTAGATTTTTACAATATGGAAACGAGGTAAAACGGAATGTCTTGTACTTTTGTTGAAGATTAGAGTCTGATCTTGAAAAATATGTCAATTTTAACAGTTTTTAACAAATATTTTCATCGTTATAATGTCAACTAAGGGAACAGGCATTTCAATTGGACTTGTTGCAAATTGTTACAAAATCGTTTCTATGACAACCAAATATTTTAAATCATAATGAACGAAAACATGTACTTTTTTATATTTCTTTTCGAAGGACAGAGTTTGCCGTTGAGAAATATGTAAAAGAAAATAACTTCTGACAAAGACTTCTTATCACTTCGATGTCAATTAAGGGTACTGAGTACTTTTTTTTTTAGATTCTCATTTTGGGGTAGGGGGTACCCAAAATGTACTTTTCTGGAACAGTTTTAGCTATTTCACTCTTTGAAAGCATTATGTATAAAGAAATATACATATTTGATGATATTATCGTGAAAATAATCACAAGAATGGTTTCAATCTGGAATCATTATCCATATATCATGTTTTTATCGATCAAAATTCATTGTTTTGCGACATATCTCGGTGTTGGTTTACATATGTATATTCAGAGAACCACTGGTCAGTCAAATAGTCGATGATATGTAATCTTAATTATAAATATAAATTATCAGATATCAATGTTAAATAAACAAAATATTTTTTACTCCTCTGACAAAGAATTCTTGGATTATTGAGCCACCTTAAAATTAAATTATAAGGAATGTTTCTAAAATTCTTTTTGGTTATTGGAAATAATCCCAAAAAGCCGATGCACAAATCGCTACGCGAATTATACCGTTTGTGCATCAGCTTTTTGAGGTTATTTCCCATAACCAAAAAGAATTTTAGAAACATTCCTTAAATAAAGCTTTTCTTGAACGATTAACTTAGACAAGCGTCGGATTTAAAATAGTAATATGCGCATATAAAAGAGATAACAATACATGTATGGGGTTTTTTATATACCACCGATTTTTGAGATAGTGTCAAGCATGTGAAGAGGTGATATCATATAATTGTATGTCTTTAAAGTGTTCGGACCATTAATTTGTCGGGCAGTGCCCAAATGTGTTCCATACTACATGATTAGCACCGGACACCTTTTTGTCCAACCTAGAAAATTGCGCTCGTAAGAGACACGGTAGGGAACACAGAAGGTACTACAAATTTCGTGCGAAGATTCCGTATGATTAAATCTATCGAAATATAACGATGATAATAGGTTTTGACATTGATTACCCTCTTTTTGAAGACTGAAACGATGACTTGTCGATTTTTTGTTAGTCGCCGAGTCAGTTAAATAACCCATAGTACATCAAGAAACCGGGAAGCGCGATAAAGGAGCTGACAAGATAAGACGTAAAATCTGCCCTAGAAAGTGGAATTTTTAAAATGGAGATTTAAAGAAAAATTGTTCGTTAAATTAATACAAATACAGTATCCCATCAAACTCTGAAGTTATTTTAGATCTATTATGCATTATATTGCTAATATTTGGGTCAAAACTTGTCTTTTTCCCATAGAAATCAATAGAAAACGGAAAAGTTTTTTTGAACATTGTTCCCCCCGGAGATACAGAAAGCCACTTATACTGGAGGTGTATATCCATGATACAAATTTTCTGGAAAAGTGGGGTTCTGTATCTCCGGGGGAGGGGACACTACCCCAGAGACGAAAAACCCAAAAAGGAAGGGGGTTGCATTTGTTAAAGAATTTATCTTTAAGATCATTAAATATGGAAAATTTGACTATTTTTCCTCCTTAATCCATAAAAGAAATGTGTTCTAAATACGATCGAATGAAATGTACAACGATTAGGAACGAAATAGGCAGGAGCGATGTGGATTTCTCCGCTAATGTGTATTTCGCGATAAAAAGCTTCTATTATAGCCATTACATACAAAATAAGACCGTATTTTGAGTTCCGGATTTCATTATTTACCGATTAGAGGAAATAGAACTTTCGAAATGTATTTCTGATATTCAATGTAGATGTATTTGATATCTTTTAGTTAATATTTATCCATTTTAGGCAAAATATTCTAAAATTTCTACGTTTATGGTCGATATTATCAGTTTTATTACCCGAGTACCCCCTACCTCTTTGGACCTTCATTTTAGAATCTTGGGAGTATTTCATCTCAAAGTAAAACATACAAAAAGTCTTCAAATACATTTATTTCAATAATGATTATCTTTTGTCTGCATATGTACCGTCATGTGGAAGAAACTTGGCACGAGATTTAGGGCTAAAAACGGCCCTTATCTTATCAGCTCCTTCCTATGATTTAATATAGTTCCTTAGTTTAAAGACATACATACATACTGTATAATGTGAATTATCTATGCAGTATCTATGCTAAAATGCACTATAAATTTACGTATTTCGCAACATTTTACAATCGAAAGAGATGGTACTGTTTTTATAAATAGAAATATTGCATTCTATTGTTAGTATAGGTTATTTCCTGCTATATAGGATTAGATAAGTCAATCAATTCAAGATTGCATTCGATACGGTAAGGAGGATTTCCTATTTTTGTTTAATTTATCAAGTAATTTCATTGTATTTCCTTCATTTAAAATGTTAGTTTAGATATAGATATTTTTAATGAAATGCATCGTCTATTTGCAACACTGATTAACCTTAATGATGTACCCTCAACAAAAGGTACAAATAAAAAATCTGTATTTACCATATAAGTGAGGATGAAGATATTTTAATGTATAAAACAAAAATATTTTAATCTAATTTATTCATAAGCAAAGGATGCACGGAGTTAATTTTGAAAAGTGCATATATCTACGCACTTTTAGAAATTAATTCCGTTCATCCTTTGCTAATGAATGATTAAATTGCAAGAGCGGGTTTCTCTCAGTTATTGAATATAAATCCTAATATTGATCCGCACGTTTTGATTTTTGTGTATTAAATAAAAAAGAATCTGCATAACAAGAAAACTTTCTTATGTATGTACAGGGTTACATATCGTATGAACACACAATTTTTATTTTCAAATCTTGATAGATATGAAGATAAAGAACTATGCACTATTGTGAAAAAAATTAGACTATTTACGTACTATTTATAGTATTGAGAAATATTGTGAATAAACTTGCACCCGTCTATCATCTTAAAATGAGAACATGTTTATGCTTAATATCATCATTTTGCTTGTCACTTTCAAGCATAGATATCTTGAAAATAATGACGCCGTCGGTTCAGACGATCTGCAAAGAGATTTATAAATTGTACTTACATAAAAGAAAGGTTTTGGGTGTAACCAAAGGGGTAGTTTGTTTCGTTTGTTGATTTTAGTGTTTCGCTGTTGCTGCTGCAACCGAGTCATGTTGTCTGTCCCCTCCCGTCGTTCTTAATCAAATTCGTGAAAGTTTCGTCATAGCCTACGGTGTGTTGTTGACCATAATTTGTTGCTATCTATCTTGCGCACTGTGCTCAGTGTAATGTGGCCATTTTGGCGATATGTTCCATATTCTAAAAAATAGAACATTATTCACTATTTATATAATAGTGTTAGGTTTAGTGTTCACTATGCCGAAATAGTAGTCAGGGTTCTGGCACATAGTGCACGACCCGAAGGGGAGTGCACTATGTGCCAGAACCCTGACTACTATTTCGGCATAGTGAACACTAAACCTAACACTATTGTTATTATTATGCTTCCAGTGAGTTTCTTCTGTGATAGGTTCTACTCTACCATATTGTGACAGAGAACGGTTCAGGTGTACACTATCACCTTTCGTGGTGTGCACTATCACCCTATTAGTGCACCCCTGTCATTCCACAGTAGCGTTCTTAACCTTAGTGATGCTGACCTGTTTATATATACAGACATGTCGTTTTCATACAAGATATTTAATTAAATTTGTTTGCATACCCAAGCAAATGTTCCTAAATATTTATTTTTTCCTTTAAAATCAACCCCTCTTTGACTGTAAAAGATCTATAGTGTGGTCGTTTAGTACAGGCATAATTTAACAAGAAAAAATATAGCAACATAAATTTGGCATTAATTTTAAAGGAAAAAATAACTATCTAGGAACATTTGTTTTTGATAGTGTATTCCCTTCATAGAAAACGTTTTCAAGATATATGTTATGAATATTGATTGTACGAGTTACCTCTCTTTCAAAAAACCTTGTGCATATTCTGGATTTACCCCTCTTTGACTGTAAAAGATCTATAGTGTGGTCAATTAGTACAGGCATTATTCAACAAGAAAAATATAGCAACATAAATTTGGCATTGATTTTAAAGGAAAAAATAAATATTTAGGAACATTTGCTTGGGTATGCAAACAAATTTAATTAAATATCTTGTATGAAAACGACATGTCTGTATATATAAACAGGTCAGCATCACTAATGTTAAGAACGCTACTGTGGAATGACAGGGGTGCACTAATAGGGTGATAGTGCACACCACGAAAGGTGATAGTGTACACCTGAACCGTTCTCTGTCACAATATGGTAGAGTAGAACCTATCACAGAAGAAACTCACTGGAAGCATAATAATACGAAATAATATTCTCACTATTCACGTACTATCAATAGCTATATGAAACGTACATTGTCAATGAATTCGCATCGGTCTCTTTGTGGAAATGTTTATGCTTAATCTTGGCATTTTGCATGTCACTATTTTAGGAATGGATGGTTTGGAGATTAGAACGCCATCGGTTCAGGCGATATGTAAAGTTATAGGCGGTGTTGGTCATTCAGTAACGAAGAATGGAGGGAAGATACTTATGAAGCCAGCAACACAATATCCGTGCAGAGATCCGACTGGTGCATCCCATATAGCGAATGATGACGATAGTTTCCCAACATGGGGAGTTGTACTGTCAATAATAGCTGTATTGGCAGCGGCATTGATTTCATTGGCCATTGGTGCTTACATTTACAGAAGAAATCGTGGAAGAAGGAGCATAAAAAACGAGAGTGAGGACGAAAGCTTTGCAGTTTGACCCTTTATTTGCATCTGAATTGCATGTACTCTTGAAATATAAGGTTTTATTTATTAAATCGGTCGACACAGCAAGCGGACAAGGCAAGCAGAACGATTTGGCAATGTCTCTACTCCGGTAGGAGTGTTTTTATACATGTGTTCATTTTTTATTATTTGTTTATATTATTAATTTTTCATATTTGAATTAAATGCATTCTTATTAATTATATCATAGTAGTATATCGCTTTTTATATGTTCAAAGAAGAACTACCAATCGCATTTCGGGAGTCAAAGATCCACGGAATAGTGACATAGTTTTGTAATTCTCCATTAATTAACAAGACAATTGCGAACACCCGAATATAGGACTGCAGGACCAAGAGCCTGTTTTACAAAAATACTATCGAATTTTTTGTTATTTTCGTAACTTTCATCATCAAATAAAAGCTAGATTATGTTGTCCTTTTTAATATCATTTCTATACTAATTACAAATTCAGAAACAAATCATCGCTATTTCAAGATTATAAGAAGTGCTAGGGGATCAAGAAGGGAGGGTATCTCCAACAAGACCCTGTAGCAGCACCAACAGCAAAACATCCGATGCGAAAACACAAAGACGAGCATACAGATATATAAATATCAAACACAAAAGACTACACATAAACCAACGAGACCAATGTGTAAACGGTGCCGACTGATGAATAGGAAATGAGAGTTCTGCATCACTCGTCCCTCCCATGTTAAGTAATGGGAAATACAGGCCGTCCCTCACCTAGCATTAAAGTACATTGAGGGACCGATCAATATCTAATTATAGAAGTGCGGTAGACTTTTAAATATTTACCTGTACACGTCACGAGACAAGTTTGAACTTGAAGTCTGAAAATAGCCAGTGGAATTTCCAAAATATGCATTTAAGCATACTTCACTTGAACATTCATTCATTTTGAAAATATGAGTTGGAGGGATCACTTGAAAGAAATTTATTTTGACGGTAAATCTCCAATCAGTTATGCAGGTCCAACAAAGATTTATCGATATCTTCGAAAGGAAGGGAAATATAAAGTTGGCCTATCCTCAATCAAACAGTGGTCACGGATGTAGTCAACCAAATCAACATTCCTCAAACTATTGAAACGAATAATCAGAAGATCATTGAGTATCCACCACCACCAAAACAGTATTTCACTCCTCCTCCTCCTCCTCCTCCTCCTCCTCCTCCTCCTCCTCCTCCTCCTCCTCCTCCTCGAAGCAGTCAACCGTATCCTCCTCCTCATGAAAGCAGTCAACCGTATCCTCCTCCTCATGAAAGCAGTCAACCGCATCCTCCTCATTGAAGCAGTCAACCGTATCCTCCATGAGAAGAAGATGGAGGATACGGTTGACTGCTTTGAGGAGGATGCGGTTGACTGCTTTCATGAGGAGGAGGATACGGTTGACTGCTTTCATGAGGAGGAGGATACGGTTGACTGCTTTCATGAGGAGGAGGATACGGTTGACTGCTTCGAGGAGGAGGAGGAGGAGGAGGAGGAGGAGGAGGAGGAGGAGGAGGAGGAGGAGGAGGAGGAGGAGGAGGAGGAGGAGGAGGAGGAGGAGGAGGAGGAGGAGATATCGATAAATCTTTGTTGGACCTGCATAACTGATTGGAGATTTACCGTCAAAATAAATTTCTTTCAAGTGATCCCTCCAACTCATATTTTCAAAATGAATGAATGTTCAAGTGAAGTATGCTTAAATGCATTCCACTGGCTATTTTCAGACTTCAAGTTCAAACTTGTCTCGTGACGTGTACAGGTAAATATTTAAAAGTCTACCGCACTTCTATAATTAGATATCGATCGGTCCCTCAATGTACTTTAATGCTAGGTGAGGGACGGCCTGTATTTCCCATTACTTAACATGGGAGGGACGAGTGATGCAGAACTATCATTTTCTATTCATCAGCCGACTTTGGACGGCCCTTTGCCACACAAGTAGCAAATGATGTGTTTATCCTGGATTACGTGCTCACAACCCTCTCATTTCTCCGATTACTCAGAGGTCTTGAAGAACGTATAATAGAGGTGTAAAATAACCTCCTCACTGTTAGAGGACCACACACAAACAAAGCAACACAAAATAAAGCAACACAGATGAATACGAACATTTCAAAGAATGTCGAAAATCCTTAAATTTTTCGTAAGTATTTTTGTTAAAACAGGCACCAGGTGTCCGGGAGGATTAAGCGTACTCTGACTCACACCACACATCATCACATCATCTTATATTTTTGCGTAACTTGTGAAATATGATTACAAATAATAATTATGTCTTAGTGGTCAAGTAAAAGGTAAGTTGTAAAGGGGGGGGGGTTAACTTTGAAACTAAAATGCAGATATGCCGTTTAAGCAGAATTGTTTTTGTGAAGTACTCGTATTTTCGTTATTTTCGCGAGTAAATTAAACCCAATCTCAAGTTTACAATGATATAACAAATATAAGGCATGAGAGGGGCACTCAAGTCTGATGTCCCTTATGATACAATATCTACGCGTCAACCAATATCACATTTATCAATTATCATTCTGCACACTACTTTTTATGTAAATATCACGAAAAGGCAAACACAAGGGCATTGTAATTACTTAAATGACGATATAAAGTCAAGGTGAAACCATATAATAACATAAATATTTATATTGAAACATATGATCTATGATAATAATTCCATCGCACCATATGCGCATTCCAACAGATAATGTCTCATAAGTAATGCTAAAGACCGAAAAAAGGGAAAACCAAAAAGTGGATATATAGATAGGCGAAGTTCTAAACATGCCAAATAGCCAACCAATGCATTGAGAGCAGTACCCCCTTACAAGGAGGGGCTCTCTAACGCGACTCGGCGGTTGCAGCTCTCGTAACAAAAAAAAAAAACAACGTATAAATTTTCTATGGTAACCGCAGCTATTGCCGACTTGGGATGATCATTTGCAATTGATTTGATTATATTGAAAGGTGTTGATTAACGGATTGAGTTTGTACAATTCTCCAAATGTTCAGGTATCCCGCATATCTGGAAGACCGTCCATGTGTTATTAAGATAACACATAAAAAAAACCAAGTCAACAGACAGCCGGGCACAATGAAAACAACAATACCCAAAAACATCCAGGTCAACAGACAGCCAGGCACGATGAAAACAACAATACTCAAAAACAACCAAGTCAACAGACAGCCGGGCACAATGAAAACAACAATACCCAAAAACAACCAAGTCAACAGACAGCCGGGCACAATGAAAACAACAATACCCAAAAACAACCAAGTCAACAGACAGCCGGGCACAATGAAAACAACAATACCCAAAAACAACCAAGTCAACAGACAGCCGGGCACAATGAAAACAACAACACCCAAAAACAACCAAGTCAACAGACAGCCGGGCACAATGAAAACAACAATACCCAAAAACAACCGAGTCAACAGACAGCCGGGCACAATGAAAACAACAATACCCCAAAACAACCAAGTCAACAGACAGCCGGGCACAATGAAAACAGCAACACCCAAGAACAACCAAGTCAAAAGACAGCCGGGCACAATGAAAACAACAATACCCAAAAACAACCAAGTCAACAGACAGCCGGGCACAATGAAAACAACAATACCCAAAAACAACCAAGTCAACAGACAGTCGGGCACAATGAAAACAACAGCACCCAAAAACAACCAAGTCAACAGACAGCCGGGCACAATGAAAACAACAATACCCAAATACAACCAAGTCAACAGACAGCCGGGCACGATGAAAACAACAATACTCAAAAACAACCAAGTCAACAGACAGCCGGGCACAATGAAAACAACAATACCCAAAAATAACCAAGTCAACAGACAGTCCGGCACAATGAAAACAACAACACCCAAAAACAACCAAGTCAACAGACAGCCGGGCACAATGAAAACAACAATACCCAAAAACAACCAAGTCAACAGACAGCCGGGCACAATGAAAACAACAATACCCAAAAACAACCAAGTCAACAGACAGCCGGGCACGATGAAAACAACAATACTCAAAAACAACCAAGTCAACAGACAGTCGGGCACAATGAAAACAACAATACTCAAAAACAACCAAGTCAACAGACAGTCGGGCACAATGAAAACAACAACACCCAAAAACAACCAAGTCAACAGACAGCCGGGCACAATGAAAACAACAATACCCAAAAACAACCAAGTCAACAGACAGTCGGGCACAATGAAAACAACAATACCCAAAAACAACCAAGTCAACAGACAGTCGGGCACAATGAAAACAACAATACCCAAAAACAACCAAGTCAACAGACAGCCGGGCACAATGAAAACAACAATACCCAAAAATAACCAAGTCAACAGACAGCCGGGCACAATGAAAACAACAACACCCAAAAAACAACCAAGTCAACAGACAGCCGGGCATAATGAAAACAACAACACCCCAAAACAACCAAGTCAACAGACAGCCGGGCACAATGAAAACAACAATACCCAAAAGCAATCAAGTCAACAGACTGCCGGGCACAATGCAAACAACAATACCCAAAAACAACCAAGTCAACAGACAGCCGGGCACAATGAAAACAGCAACACCCAAAAACAACCAAGTCAACAGACAGCCGGGCACGATGAAAACAACAATACCCAAAAACAACCAAGTCAACAGACAGCCGGGCACGATGAAAACAACAATACTCAAAAACAACCAAGTCAACAGACAGTCGGGCACAATGAAAACAACAATACCCAAAAACAAGCAAGTCAACAGACAGTCGGGCACAATGAAAACAACAATACCCAAAAACAACCAAGTCAACAGACAGCCGGGCACAATGAAAACAGCAACACCCAAAAACAACCAAGTCAACAGACAGCCGGGCACAATGAAAACAACAATACCCAAAAACAACCAAGTCAACAGACAGTCGGGCACAATGAAAACAACAATACCCAAAAACAACCAAATCAACAGACAGCCTGGCACAATGAAAACAACAAAACCCAAAAACAACCAAGTCAACAGACAGCCGGGCACAATGAAAACAACAATACCCAAAAACAACCAAGTCAACAGACAGTCGGGCACAATGAAAACAACAATTCTCAAAAACAACCAAGTCAACAGACAGCCGAGCACAATGAAAACAACAACACCCAAAAACAACCAAGTCAACAGACAGCCGGGTACAATGAAAACAACAACACCCAAAAACAACCAAGTCAACAGACAGTCGGGCACAATGAAAACAACAATTCTCAAAAACAACCAAATCAACAGACAGCCGGGCACAATGAAAACAGCAATACCCAAAAACAACCAAGTCAACAGACAGTCGGGCACAATGAAAATAACAATACCCAAAAACAACCAAGTCAACAGACAGCCGGGCACAATGAAAACAACAATACCCAAAAATAACCAAGTCAATAGACAGCCGGGCACAATGAAAACAAAAACACCCCAAAAACAACCAAGTCAAAAGACAGCCGGGCACAATGAAAACAACAATACCCAAAAACAACCAAGTCAACAGACAGCCGGGCACAATGAAAACAACAATACCCAAAAACAACCAAGTCAAAAGACAGCCGGGCACACTGAAAACAACAATACCCAAAAACAACCAAGTCAACAGACAGCCGGGCACAATGAAAACAGCAATACCCAAAAACAACCAAATCAACAGACAGTCGGGCACAATGAAAACAACAACACCCCAAAACAATCAAGTCAACAGACAGTCGGGCACAATGAAAACAACAATACCCAAAAACAACCAAATCAACAGACAGCCGGGCACAAAGAAAACAACAACACCCCAAAACAACTAACAACGTTAAACGCCACTGAAACATTACAAATAAAAGAGGGAATTTCCAACAAGACTCAGTTGCAGCGCCTATAGCAAAGGAGACATATTGCAAGGAATTTGTAGGTGACTTCACCAATTTGAACAAACAAGGAATCCAAATAACTATTCAAATAAACGAATTATAACAGACAAAGGACAATCATGGTCCCAAATTAAAAAAATAAATCTTTAAATAGTTGTCAAAAACATGAAGAACATTCTGAAATAGTCCATGTACTGAAGATTGGAATCATGAAGAATAACTATTCTGACTAACTCTGAGAAATTACGGCCATTTCTTTCTTATTTTCTGTTTTGCGTCCTCGTGCTGGTAAAGTCACGAAACAAAACAAAATTAAAATGATAAAATCTTTTGAAAATTAAATGTTTTCTGCAAGAATTAAAGAGAAATCGTAGTTTTTCTTTATTCATGTTTTTTACCCATCATCTCGTGCAAATCATCTCAGGTAATTTTTTAACATATCACGTGTCATTTGAAAAACTAGGTGTTTGATTTGAGAAAGTGTTCTGAAAAAAACATTAATGATGCCTCGTTTGACGACTGAACTGCGGGAATGTTAGGTGCGAATATGGCAGTATCGGAATGTTTGGTGCGAATATGGCAGTATCGGAATGTTAGGTGCGAATATGGCAGTATCGGAATGTTAGGTGCAAATATGATAGTATCGGAATGTTAGGTGCAAATATGGCAGTATCGGAATGTTAGGTGCAAATATGGAAGTATCGGAATGTTAGGAGCAAATATGGCAGTATCGGAATGTTAGGTGCAAATATGGCAGTATCGGAATGTTAGGTGCAAATATGACAGTATCGGAATGTTAGGTGCAAATGTGGCAGTATCGGAATGTTAGGTGCAAATGTGGCAGTATCGGAATGTTAGGTGCAAATGTGGCAGTATCGGAATGTTAGGTGCAAATGTGGCAGTATCGGAATGTTAGGTGCAAATGTGGCAGTATCGGAATGTTAGGTGCAAATGTGGCAGTATCGGAATGTTAGGTGCAAATGTGGCAGTATCGGAAATTGTTCGGAGGGTTGGATGTGGTCGTGCAGCTATATAGCCGTTTAGAACACGTTTGCATCAAACTGAATCCATCAAAGACAAACCTCGGTCAGGGCGACCAAGAGCCACCACTCCTGCCGATGATCGAGCAATACACTTGCGACATCTTTTAAATCGCTTTCTTCCCGCGCTACAGCATCGACCAATTTGCCTCAAGGATGAAGAGTGAGTGAAAGGACTATACGTCGAAGACGAGCCGCCAATTTGAGACTTAGACGTCCATGTCGAGGCCCTTCTTTACCCTTAGGCATCGTCAGGAGAGGCTTCGGTGGTGTTGACCTACATAACGATGGCGTTTGAATGTCGAATGGGGAAATATCCTGTTTTCCGACGAATCGCAGTATACTTTGTATCTTTCCGATGGCCGGGAAAGGGTATACCGTGGAACTGGGGGGGGGGGATATGCTGACTGTTGTGTGCAGCAACATGACAGAAGTGTTGGGCAAAGTTTGGGGTGGTATTACTTGCCTTAATCGCACCAATCGCATTGTTGTAGATGGTACATTGAATGCTGCTAGGTACCACCAGGATATACCGGCCGACAGTAATGCTCGATGCCGAAAGAGAGGAAATAAAAAAAGAGAACATGCATATGAAGAGCGAAATGCTAAACATTACGTAAATGTATTACCAAAGAGTCAGCTGATTTCGCACAAACTTCCACTCATATACTCTGTCTGTCCGCCCGTTCGTTCGTCCGTCCGTCCGTCTGTCTGTCCGGTAAAATAAACTTAACGTGACCATTCAATTTAGATGTTTAATGAAAGGGGTTCATATTTCACATGTATATTCATGACGTTGAACTATGAATTTGAATCACTTTTGAGATAATAAAATGTACTGACAAGCAGCCAATGGTGACAATCGTGTTTCAATTCACATTTCGTTTATGGTTTTGATTAAAGTTCAAACTGCCTTTGATTCTCCTTTTTTGTATACAGTGTATTTAGTCAGTGAAAGATATAAGCACATAAATTCACCATAAAGATGATCTCCAGCATTTCCACCTTGCACCCACCCAGCGAAACAAACCCACAAGAAAGTGACACGTAAATGACATCAGACAAAACTACACACCACAAAAATACACGACAAAAATAACTAGAACACCATACAAAACAATCGAAACATCAATGACAACACATAAAAGGAAGGAGACTAATGTGCACAAGGCGCCGACTTTGGACAGCCATCTGCTATAAGCAAGTGGTGTGGTTATCCGGATTACGTGCGCACAACCCTCCATAAGGGACACTAGATACTTACAAGATGTTGTTTCTTTATAGTAGATTCTTAGGCATCGCAACGCGTTTCATATTTTGGTTACATGTGATCCAACAGGGGATATTCACTCTTCTTCAACTCTATATAAGTTTCCATTTATCCATTATTTTTTTATCTTTTCGCAAATGCAAAGAAAGAAAAGAGAATGCTCTCCAGCATGACCACCCTGCACTCACCCAGCAAAACAAACCCACAAGAAAGTGACACATAAATGACATCATACAAACTCCAAATCGCAAAAAGACACAACAATATTTACAAGAATATCATACAAAACAACAGACGTACAGAAATATTAAACATTGATGACAACACATAAAAGGAAGGAAAACAATTTGCAACCGGCGCCGACTTATGACGGCTATCTGGTGTGGTTATCCGAATTACGTGCGCACAACCCTCCCACTCATCCGGATACACAGAGGTCTCCATAGACACCAATTGTTTTATAAACATAAAACTTCTCACTGTAAGGTGACATCACAAACAAGACAGTTAAACGCAGCGGCCTCTTGTAACACCGATTCTTTGTAAATGGATCTAAAAAAATCTATGGCATGAGTACAACAGTATGTGCTCAGCTGGCTAAAGCGAGCTAAGATCAATCACCCGAGAAGTCTGACCAACTTTCGGATAGGACAGAAAATCAAAACCAAGTCTTCTCTGACAAGATTTCAACAAGGCCCATCATGGAGTCCCGTCGTTACGGTTGACCAGTGTGCAACTTTGGAAAAGACACTGGTACAAAACTGTAGATTGGTCGAGTACCATGCTCAGTGTTTTGTGATGACTTTAGGATAATATCCTTGGTAAAGCAGGCGACCGACTATTTTCTTACATTTTTCGTTGAAGTTTGATCTACTTTTGATCCTATATGGTCACCGTAATATAAAGGCAATGGAATTCCCAATGATACATACTCTGATGACGGAGTCGTCCCAAATTTTGAAAGAAGTTCAGAATAGTTATTGTAGAATTTTCAAAAAGATTTTACAAGTTTATGATATCTAAATCCTTGACTGATAAGTTGTTGTTTTTTGTAATTTGTATATTTTTATCATGGAAGTCCGAAGCATGGGAGCAAGCTCTAGCGCATCTGATGCGCTGTACGATGGCAATCTTGGAACATCGCCAACAAGCCAAGAAGTGAACCATATATAGTTGTTGAGCGCATTTCATTTCATAAGCAAAACCTCTTCCAACTTTCGAACATTTTCCTGGTCACGCCTTCCGAATACCCAAGGGACAGGTTGCCATGTATTAACGCGCATTAAAAATACACCTTATACAAGGAGAAGTCTCATATAACAGCCTAGGAGCCGTTTTCTGTTCTAAAAAATAGTACAGATCCAAACATTAAACCATAGGAACATTCTTATAAAAGGTTTTATCTCACGCCGGAGGGCGAATATCATGTAGAAAAATTTTACAGATATATGCATTACACGTCTTCAAATAAACATCATTTTAGATTAGATGGTCAAGAAATACACGTTTCGGGTACTTAAACTTCGTCAGTGATCCTCAATCCAAACTATGTTGCAAGAAAACTTTGTGAACAGAAATTTATGAATGCGTTTGAAGAAATGCATGTGCCCTCGGGGACTTCTGGTCCACCAGCAGTGACAATCACCAAGGACAGAGCACACAAACATGCACTTTTCCACTCAAAAATTATGATTATGCAGAATTAATTCAGACTCCGATATCTTAAGTGTAAGGAGATAATCTCAAAGTCGACCTAAATTACTCTTCTCACTGGAACAAAGATATTTTTTTAATTTTCAGTTTTCCTTTCCCCCATGGTAAACTAATACAGTTTCGTCATCCATAAATATATGCTGGTGTATAAATGGAAAATTAAAATTATTTACAGATCATCAGACTAAATATGCAAATGGGGTTTTCCAAGTCTTTAAAATTAGCACAACATAAACAGCTGTTCAAAGTATAATGTATGAAAGTCTTATAGCTATAATTAATCTAATTACATTACAGTTTCTCTCAAATCGCATAATGATCAATGATTTTTTTTTATCATTTCGATATATTGTCTGTCAACAAGAAAACAAAAATGCATTATTTATTCCTAAAAAAGTCACATGATATAGGTATTTTAAAATATAACATTATGCCATCTTACTTCATCGATTTTGTCATTTCAATTGTGTTTGTGGACCATGTCGGATCGGCAAACTCGATATGACCTAATCAAACTTCAACAAGAGCTAGATACGGATGATTTTAGTAGATTAAAATATCTTACAAAAGATCGGGTTAAAAGAAATAGATTAAGTGAATTACAATCTGCATTAGATTTGTTTGAGCGCTTGGAGGAAGTAGGTGCCATAAGTGTCAAAAATGGAGACGTCGGCTTTTTGCTTGAAGCCTTACTCCTCATGGACAAAAAGAAGCTGATACGAACTTTTCATGAAACGCCCGATGATGTCAAAGGAAGATACAATGGGAAAAAGTCTAATTTCACTCCATTCAGGTACAGCAAATTTGTTTACTTCCTGATTGTGAAACCGAAAGTACAAACTAAAGACTGCAGTTTTATTGTACAAAATGTATAATCAGAAAAACATGTTTTCTAGATCTGAAATTAATCTTCTACCGTTTAATAGTCTACGAAATCTTCTTTAGTGGAAACCATGTTTCTTATATTGGGTATGCTATTTGGGGGTTTATACTTAGTTTTCTTTTTCTTGGAAACATTTTTATAATTCGATCAATTTTACGAAACAAACTTAGCCAATTTAGATGTAAAGAATACCGGTATTTTATTAATATCTTAATTGGGATGACTCATATATGAAATATAACATTTGTTCTATTTCAAACTTTCCATGCACCATAATTATGTGCATTTCAACAAGTAATATAAAATCAGCCATGATTCTGGTTTAGCGGAAATCCAAACAAACAAATATTTATAATATGACGGAAAATGTATGCCAAATAACCAGATAAGGGTAAAACGATTCCTTCAAGAATAATCCCCTTGGTTTTTTATTAATTCATCAGAATTGATAAATATTTACAACAACACGAAAGTTTTCCAACTCTTTGAGAAAATTTCAAACCGATTCGATGCACCAGACACGTGTTTCGGTTAGTAAATTCTCATTAGGTGTAACAACTTAAATACCGAAGTGATTTTCAGACATAGCAAATGTATTGTAGTAGCGCCCTCTTTTTTATTTTTTGAATTTCAATTTGTGCATTTTGCAGAGTGCGCGACTCCAAATTTTGATCCAGTAGCATTGTTAAATAAAATCTTTGTCCAAAATAGCTTTAGAGGGACAGGGCTAGTATGATAACCTCATTTAATTCGATGATAATTTTGGATGAAATGACAACTTTCCAGGATAGCAAAATCATATTTTATGTCAAATTGATAAAGGAAAAAACAAAGCTTCTTTCGAGCGACAGAGCTGGAAGGCAGTAATTATTTCAATTTTTAACATCCAGTCACCGGAACAAGTTTAATTGCTCCACAATGCAAAAGGAAATAAGTGTTTATGATAATAATACGTTCCAAGTGTAGTGCCGAAGCACTATCAAACAGGGGGAACGAAGATATGACCAATATGGATAATGACCATTTCTCTGTATACAGCACAAAATCGATAATTCAGAAAATCAGAAACCGCAGGCATACAAAATCAGGATAAAACAGGAACAAAAGCAAACAAACAAAAATATCCACCACATGAAAAGAAGCGAACTCCCGATATTGGAGGGAGACCAGGTGCCTAGGAAGAGTAAGCATCTACTGCTTGCATGCAACACCCGCCGCTTCAATCCCTTTTGCGTGGGGTTACCTGTAGATAATATTGCAACAATGTTTTATCCCCAACGTAAGTCATAAGTCCAACTCGTTATATTCAAACCAGAGTTTAAGAATGTTAAACGTCTTCAAATTCAATAGCATAATTTAAAAGCAGGTGCAGCAAGGAAAATTATTTCTTGATTTAATCGTTTCGTTTATCACTGGCAATAGGCGCACAAAAGAGATCATTTCGAAACATGTCATCGACCTCACTTACGAAACAATACTGATTTTGGATGGTTTTTTTTTTTATTAATTTATTGTCTTTTCAGGAGACTTTTCTTTACTCTTGGTGAATGCATGGGATCAGAGGAACGCATTAAGATAAAAGATTACCTTAAAAGAGAACACAGAATTAGAAAAGGTACCCTAGAGAAGGCCGGTGATATATGGCAACTCCTTACATTGCTGGAGGAAAATCTACCTTCACCTGACATTCAAACTCTGCAGAAAATCATCTCCTTATTCGACGACGAAGCTGTACATGAAGAGTTTGAAAAATTCAAGAAAGGTCAGTTATGTATTGAATGCCGGGTTTCTCAACCAGGTGGTAATTAATATGCATACCTGAGTGGTGTAAGCTCACCGACTTGCACTAAAAAGGTTCCTTTAATTTTGTACATTGTACTTTGCAGGTGAACCCACGGGAATACACAACAGCGAGTGCGCCGACGAAGGTAATTATCATGGATCCTGTTGCTCGATTGAGTATTTCAATTTTTGTCATTACATTCATTAAACATATTTTCCTCAAATTGTCCCTTTGATCTTTGGTTTTTGCTGATTTATGAAACATACACTCCTTTCGAAATTCGGGACAATTCTAGCATAAGGGTACAATTATCATTTTTAATGTATCTGTTTTTATTTCACTGTGACTTGATAAACAAATTCAGACATCACCGTATACAACGTCACATTAGGGATGTCAGTCATGTGCGGCACGGGGAGTCGGTCCCGAAGCGGACGCACGACAAGATCGGCGAGTATTTCTTCAAATTTCTCGGATATTATACTATATTTCTCCAAAATTCAAATTGCATAGAGTATGGTAAACATTTCTTGATCTATCGAGTGTGTCGCCAAAGTGTGTCGTAAAATATCGCCAAATTGTAGTGTGTCACACGGGGAATCGTTTTTAAGTATGCCGCGGGGAGTATTCTCAAAATAAAATATGTTGAAATAAGCCTAAGAAACGCTGGTTATAGTGTTTATAGGGATCACAGTGACTGTCTGATTGTCCGTCTGTAAGGTTGCGGAAAGGGGATGACACTTTCATCCCTCCTAATGTGACGTTGTATACGGTGGACATATCAAAGGCAGATCGCACACCCAAAATACCGTAGGAACATCTTAGTACCATCCTTCAAATGCTATTTTGAACATAGATTTTATTCGGATATGCTACTGAATCGACCCTACAGGAAATTTGGAGCCGCGCACTGTCTGAAAAGTCAATATACAAATTTAAATTCAATAAAAAAAAACCTGAGGGCGCGACTGAAATGAATTTTAGCTGCTTCTGAAAATCACTTTGGCTGGAAGCATCACTTATGATGATCTAATATCCAAAACACGAGTCTG
Organism: Pinctada fucata; assembly: GCA_028142955.1. NCBI lineage: Eukaryota > Metazoa > Mollusca > Bivalvia > Pterioida > Pteriidae > Pinctada > Pinctada fucata. Next base: position 20,683,516 of record AP027104.1, read on the forward strand.
GTGCATAATAAACTTGTTTGAAATTTTCTTCAAGAAGGTATAGAGTTGGAACACTTCCATAAATTATTAAATGGAAACAAACGTTTAAACAATATATCCAACTAGAAAGGTTTCTTGTTGCGGTTGCTTTTTTGACTTTAAATTGTCTGGCACAAAGGGCCAGCAAAAATTTCCATATCATGCAATGTATCCCTACTTTTGCATGGTCCGGGAAAAAAAAATTGCCGGCCCTTTGGGCCGGAATATTTTTTTCAGCATTTTTCAGAGCCGGGATTTTTTTTTGCAAATTCTTCCTGCCCCCTTCCCCCATAAAAAAGGCGAGCTCGTAGCTGTAGAACCAATTTACTTGAGAAGAGAAATGGTAATAACAAGTTACGTTCAATATATATATATAAATACCATGAGGTTCTCGCTGTGCAGGTTCAAATTTGGACCCCCCCCCCTTCCCTTTTTTCAAAGTTTATTTTGAATTTCCATCATGGCGACATCGTTCAATATAAACAGAACTGTTTTCGAAAAACGAGGGGAGGGAAGAATGTTGGAGAAATTGTTCATCAATTTGTAAATAAACCAACCGAAAATTATGTTCGAACGTTTGCTAGAATTAGAAATTAAACTTTATGTTCAAAATATAGTTATTGAAGTTTAGAAACAGGTTTGTAGGTTAGAAATCGGAATCAAACTACCACTTTTTGTGTGTAAATTCTGGTTTGTAGCTGATCTCTTCTAAATTAATCAACTGTTTTAAAATCAAATTGTGTATATCGAAATGAATTTATGAAATGCATATTCATCATTGCCGTGAAATCGGAATTTGAAAATCTCAACACTGCTTTTCTCGAGTCGGACTCGGACTACCAATTTTAGTGTGCGCCCGATCTGTTGGCGTGAAGGTGTATCGAAATACCCAACTCAAAATTTCGATGCTCATATCTTTTCAACAGTAAGAGATGGGAAAAATCAGAAAGACTAAATAAGACAGATATATGGATAAAAAATAATAATATTGAAATTTTTAGGAAACTTCATAAGCTTAATTTTTGTTTACTATTATAAGCAAAAAAGTGTCTTCCTCCTATGAACTTCTGAATTTGGAAATATGAAGGACGGTGAAGGACGTCATCGTAATAAATCGTTACAGTGTGCATCTAGCATTTCATATCTTGCATGGCTGTCGACTTTCAAAAAGAATGGAAATTGTAGATAGCAAAATACGAGATATTTAAGCTTACAAATAGCAAAACATGAAATTTTCGGTCCTTTTGAGTAATTCGACGCTCCCGTCAAATATTTGAATCTACTAAAAAACATGATAAAAAAATAACAGAGACCAAAAATAAAAAAGACCAATCTAGCTTTTACTCCAAACGTAACGTTGGAGAACTTTCATTGTCCTAGCTTACAGGGTTTTTGAGAAATCGCTGATCCAATTTTCCACGGTTACGAAAACAATAGGTCTTCCGACGGAAGTCGGAAGACCTAATAAGATGCTGAAGTCTTCACAGGTACACTGAAGCATGGTACTGGATCCCTCTGCAGCTTTATGTATACAAATGTACCAGCATCCTTTCTAATATTACACACTCACTAACCGTGACGATTGGACTTAATGATGAGCCCTTTTAAACTCTCCTCGACAGAGACAAATTATCTTGATCCCTTCTGTAATTTTCCGAACTTCTAGGGTGATTGATCACGAGCTTATGAGCTCGTCTCAGCCAGCAGAGCACGGAATGTTTCTCGTATGCCCATATTTTATTATTTTGATATTTACATTTCTGTGTTATCTAGGGCCCCTGGATTGCGTTGTCTTGTTAGTTTTGAAAGCTCTCAGATTGGGATTTTTTCATAAACAACTTTACTGTTCAGAGGACCACTGGGTAAGAAAGAGATATGCTTGCACGTAACCCGAATGACCACACCATGTAACGGATGGTTGTCCAAAGTAGACCACATTGGTCACCCTCAATTCATGTATTGTCATCCATCTCCATTGGCGGTTCACTTTTGCTTCTTTGCAGAACGTTTAAGAATTTTATTCTTTTTTGTGGGAAAGTTTTCTATGTTTCTTACTCTTTGTTGAAGTGGTACTCTTCGGTATTCACTGTAATTCTCTTTTCTATCAGCAGATTCCACAAGAAATTCTAATGTTCTGCGGGTAGCGCCACTAACGATAAATATTGGTCATTCTGATACCGGGGCCATATGGTGTGACCCCTTGTTTTTAAATAACACAGCGAGAGAAAGTTCAGAGATTCCTTTTTAATCGTACTTGATTGGATGTTGTTGCTTGTAATGTGTATGTAGCATGATTCATTTGATAGTCTTAACTAATCAATACAGATACAGTGATTTATTTAAAATCGTCATCTACAATTAATTCAACTCTTGCACTGGAATCTGGAGATTGTTCATAAGACAGTGTTATCTATATGTTTATTTGGTCTTGTGTTATTGTCTCCGTTTGTCCGTTTTCTCTTTCCTCGTAGGGAAGTTCTGATTTATATTTTTCCAAGAATTTGTAGGCTTATCGATCGTGATTTTTGGATTCTGAATAGACCACTTGCCAAAATCCATAATGGCTGACAAAATTACAAAAAAATGTCCAAGGCAGGCAACTTTCGCGCACTTTTTCATTGTTACGTCAGAATAGAATGGCGTCTTTTAACAGTGTTGTCATACTGAGAAACAACGCCAAAAGATGTTGACTCGGACATTTTGAGTTTTTAATCAAGATCGGAAAATGGTCTATTTGTTTTACGTTTGACTTCCACTGATGAACGATGATGGTGGGTATAAATTTAGGGGATAAACGTACTGAGTGCTGTTGAGATTGTCGTCAGGATCTTCTTTAACTCATTTGTGCCACACTTATGCCCTTTGCCGTGTGGAGCTCGTAAAAAAGTTCCCCGCGAGGGGTTTGACAGTAAGTGTTTTGAATATATTTCCCTGACATTGTCGCCATAGCACTTTCTATATAGACATAACGTCAGACAATGCATGAATTTTGTATGTTCTTTTCGTTTTCGTGCTTGGGCATCGACGGCGGGTGCGGCTAGCCAACAGGGGATGCTTACTCCTCCCGGGCACCTGGTCCCATCTCTAGCTTGCTAGGGGTCCGTCGATGCTTAATTTTGTGTTCTATTGTGAGTGCTGTTGAGATTGTCGTCAGGATCTTCTTTAACTCATTGTTGTTCCGACAGGTATATATTGGATATACTGTTGGAAACGCAGTTATACCGTCGGGACTTGTCCCTGACGATTAATCAGTGATACTACCTAAACAATTAGTAGTAAACCCAGCTTTCAACATTCATAATATAGTCTTAGCTCTTTTAAGCCGTCCCGGTCGCAGTTACTCTAAAATATGTTTAAAACTGTTCGCAGTCGTCAAAAGAACATGCAACTGTAAAAGGCCACAGAGTAAGTTGAAAGATTTATTTGTTAGTGCTCACTCTTATTACACAGAATGTTCGAGTCCAGTTCAAGTCAGTACCACAGATGTGGAACCTCCTTCTGTCGACGCCCCGCCTTCTGTCGACGCCCCGCCTTCTGTCGATGGTTTGAGAGATGTCAACCAGGAAAAACGAATGATGAGCTATGAATTCAAACAGCCTGCTGGTATTTTTTTACTCATCAAGTGTCATTAGAAAGCTTTTCAAGAAAAAAGCTCAATAATAATAATAATAATATATGAAAAAAAGCTTATATATTCGACATTAGATGTATGAGATATAAAGTTTTCCTTGCTTTTTTGTGTCAATGACTTGAACAACTGACTAAAACACTGGTAACTACTATTTAGCTCAACCGTCTTATTAATTTCATTAAGGTTTCTGTCTGATCATCAACAATGAGAAGTTCGACAACGAATCCGTATTCAAACGTCGTTACGGTACAGATCGTGACAGAGGTAAACTATCTTTAAAATGTTATTTATATTGTATATGTACTATGGACACAACTGAATTCGGACTAAAATATATATTGTATAACATCCCTTTCAATATAAAGTCTCTTTCCGCGCTTGAGTACCATTGATAACTTATTTTCGAACATCGTGCTGTTTAAAACCGCTGAGTTTTGTTTTGTTTTCTTTTCTTTTCTTTTACAGATGCGCTTAAGAAAACGTTTGAATATTTTGGATTTGATGTAAAAGTCAAAGAAAATATTACTGCAAATGAAATGAAAGACTGGCTACGTGAATATTCGATGGTGGATCATACTCACCACAGTGCTTTGGTCGTTTGCATACTGTCACATGGTAACAATGGAGTAGTTTACGGCAAGGATGGACAAGGAATCAGTATTGAAGATCTTCTATCATACTTTAAACCTGATGTCTGCCCTTCTCTGACAGATAAACCGAAGATGTTCTTTATACAAGCATGTCAAGGTTTACTTACCCAAAATGGTATACACAAAACTTTCCATTTATTCATATGTAAAGTCACACTGACAATATTAATTTATCGAAATAAAACTGTTACTAGAAATAAAGCTTTCGTTGTTCTTGATAAAAAGATATCAAGAGTACCAAACCGCCAACAGTTTACTAAATGTTTTTACCTTGGTCTTTTTCTTGAGTTACCATAGTCTTTTCTAAATTTCAGTTTGGACAGGAAATGATCCGACACCAAATGAAGCTGTCAGCGATGCTCAAAATGTAAGTCAAGGTACCTATTCCCAAGAATCTCGGACCAGTTGCATACCCATCATTCCAATGGATGCCGATTTTTTACTGGGCATGGCAACTGTCACAAACTACGTGTCATATAGAACAAATGAGGGTTCTTTTTACATACAATCCTTGACAAAGAATCTCATGAAATTTTCTCCCAGGTAATCATATTTTCTACTGATTATTTAACCCACTGAAGAGAACCTAAAATAAACTATTGTCATTTTCAGTAATTCGATCTTTTCATAGTTTCGACATTCTCATAACCGCTACTGTCCGCGCGGCTCACTTCGGAAACTGAATAAACGATATTTTGAATACTTGGTCACATAAAAGTTTAAATGAAGTTAATACATTTCAATAGATCTCGCTTAGTCGTAAATTTTGGTATATGATATATGGTCGTGAGTTTATGCAATGATATGATAGAGACAAAATACTTTTTAGATGGGACGTTTTCAATGTTAAATTTTAGTATGACGTCGCCGAGTTTAACATAGAGTCTATGGATAGCGTCACGACGTCATGGGAAAAATTAGCATGGGAAATCGTCCATCTAAAATTTGTTTTGTCGGTAATGTTTGATTGCAAGCATAGACTATCGTATAACTTATACTGAAATTTACGACTAAGCAAGATCTATTGAATGGTGTCAATTTCATTAAGTTTTATGTACGACAAAGTATTCAAAATCGCGTTTATCCAGTTTCCGAAGTGAGTCGCGCGGACAGTAGTTAGAATTTTCCTTAACCTCACAGTATTTATTTTCCTATCGGATTCGTCAAACTAGATGACCAGAAGCATTAATTAAATCTTATCATCTTGTGCATTTTCGACCTCTCCACAACCTCTACACAAAGTTTTATTTAAACGTATATGGTCCTGTACTATAATATATTTGTTAAACAGATTGTGGTCGACAAATCAAATTCATTGAAACATTTCCAACTCCACTTCCGCAACCGGTGCCAAATGAATCTTAAGAGCCTCTTTTGACTTTTTCTCTGTCTTTTGTCTCTTTAATCCAGCTGTTAGTAAACTGCAATTTGTCTGCATTATAATATACAATCAATTTGGAAACTTTTGCTCTCAAAAAGAGAGCAAATACATGTAGTTGATCACTCTTTCTTTTGTATATCTATAGGGAAGATGTTCTTTCGATTCTGACAGAAGTTAACAGGGAAGTAGCCAACGAGACAGCCGTTTGTGAGAGCAGAATGGCAAAACAGATTCCTGAGCCTAGATCCAGATTAAGGAAGAAAGTTTATCTCAATCCTAAATCATGAGAAGGCTTTTAAAAAATAATAAAATATAAGATAATCTTTACATTTGCTTTCTTATCCATGATTTTACTGTTGTCAGATGGAGACCTTTTCCTTCTTATTGATGAAATGCCACATGCAGAGGTCAGTACCTTCAAAATCGTCAAAAGGAAAAAAGAAGTGTCCAACACTCTTTTGGTATTGCTATTGAACTACATGTATGTGTATTCATACGGAGCCTAATTCTGGAGTGATGCCATCGCTGAAATGTAATGACAAAAGCTTGTTCACTGGAATCATGGCGTATTTAACATTTATACCACTTGGTGAGTGTCACTGCTGGTGGACCAGGAGTCCCCGAGGGCACATGTAGCCAAGTTCGATCAATTTCGGTTGATAGTTTCTTCAACGCATTTGAAAATTTCTGTTATCAAAATTTCTTGAAATTTCAAAAACGTGGGTATCCCACCTATCCCGCTAAGTCTTTCGGTACGTTTTTTCGACATAGTAAATTTCACCTTTTTATTTGGCATATTACATTGTCTAGATTTGAGGATCACTGACGAGGGGTAAGTACCCGAAGCGGCTAAGTCTGGTCCGTGCTGCAAATTTATCTGTTCTTAAATGATGCTATTCAATTTGAAGACGTTTAACATATACTTACTTTTATTCTTTTTTCCCATGGCATATGCATCTGTATGTTGCTTAGGTCCCAGCGTTTGGCTGTCATGTTAGTATGGTCGTCTTACAGTGAGCATCTTATTTTACTGCGTTCTATAGGTACCGGGAAAAGTGGCAGAGTTGTGCGCACGTAATCCGGTAGACTAAATAATCCAGTCTCTCCGCTGCCGCTAAAAGAAACTGAATCCCACCACGTTTGTTATTGAATGAAGTCTGATGACCAATCAGAACGAAGGATACAAAATATCACGTGATCAACTTTCTTTATCCTTCGTTCTGATTGGTCGGTTCTCCGAACTTTCGCTTTGCCTGATTAGTTTGGTAGAGAGTTAAAAATTGGCAAAAAATGCAATAACGAAGCGAGAAAAAAAAGTGAGGTGGGTAGAGATAGTTAGATAAATGTTTTCTTTAGTCCCGTCAACAAGAAAATCAATATTTCAGACCTTCAAAATGAATAAATCGTTGGGCAACAGTTTCGTCCGACTTCGTTCTGTATAACAACCATAGTGGGGTTCCGTCTCTTTTAGCGGCAGCGGAGAGACTGGATTATTTAGTCTAATAATCCGGATAACAAAACCATTTGCTGCTAGTGTGGCAGATACTAGAACATGTGGCTATCCTAAGTCGGCACCGACTGCACATTTGTCTCGTTGGTTTATGTGTAGCTGCAGAAACGGTCAACGACACTTGGATATTTGGTTGGTTGGGATGCGTTGACCTCAGTTCCTTGTATATCCGGGACCCAAATTAAGAATATCTCCGGCACGAATCGGCAAGTTTTCCAAGGAATTACTGACTATGTATGACTCTAATAAAGCAAAACTAATGGTAAACGATCGGCAATCATATTTTGCCTTGTTAAGTTTTTAATATCAATGATACGGCCAGAATTCTACTTGCCTCCGCGTTTGAAGAAACGAGCAACCGAAATTGATCGAACTTGGCTATATGTGCCCTATATGGACTCCTGGTCCACCAGCAGTGATACTCACCAAGTGGTACAAATGTTTAATGTCTTCAAATTCATTAGCATCATTTTAAAAAGCAGATTAATTAACAGCATGGACCAGACATGGAAACAACCTCGCGGTGTCACATGTTTGACCTGACGCATTAGTGTAAACGTTATAGTTCGAAGATATTCTTTGAATGCAAGTGGAGCTTCTATAATCACTTGAGGACATGACAGGCCTATGCGTCATTTTATATTATTCCTTGATTTATGAGTGATCAAAAATGAAGTCCTCTAGTTCCGGAATCCATTAGAGTCAATAATGAATATCGTTGTCAAAAGCGTTAAAAACAAAGATTAGTGAATATGATCTTGTTTATCATCTATAGAGACACTGATACGATCTAGATTAACAATGTTCGTCCTGATAGTTTGGTGGTCATCCTGACTTCGCTAGATTTCTACGTTCTCCCTGATAGTTTGGTGGTAATCCTGGCTTGGCTAGATTTCTACGTTCTCCCTGATAGTTTGGTGGTCATCCTGACTTGGCTAGATTTCTACGTTCTCCCTGATAGTTTGGTGGTCATCCTGACTTGGCTAGATTTCTACGTTCTCCCTGATAGTTTGGTGGTAATCCTGACTTGGCTAGATTTCTACGTTCTCCCTGATAATTTGGTGGTCATCCTGACTTGGCTAGATTTCTACGTTCTTCCTGATAGTTTGGTGGTCATCCTGACTTGGCTAGATTTCTACGTTCTTCCTGATAGTTTGGTGGTCATCCTGACTTGGCTAGATTTCTACGTTCTCCCTGATAGTTTGGTAGTCATCCTGACTTGGCTAGATTTCTACGTTCTCCCTGATAGTTTGGTGGTAATCCTGACTTGGCTAGATTTCTACGTTCTCCCTGATAGTTTGGTGGTCATCCTGACTTGGCTAGATTTCTACGTTCTCCCTGATAGTTTGGTGGTCATCCTGACTTGGCTAGATTTCTACGTTCTTCCTGATAGTTTGGTGGTCATCCTGACTTGGCTTGATTTCTACGTTATTTTGTATCTCACACATTATTTCCTACACGTATGACAACAAAATTGCTCTGGAATTTTGTTGTGGTCTTTTCGTGGTAACCTCCCACCATATACATTTGTATCTCATATATCGTACAGCAGATATGTATATCCCCGATTTAAGAAATTTCAATTATCAATATTGAAATAAAGGTTCTCTGGACGACGCCTAGTCCTTTGGAAAAAAAGACCGTGCAACTTTTATTTGTCCTGGAATGGTGTATTCTCTCAGGTATAAGCTGAAATACAGTGAATGGTGTATTCTCTCGGGTATAAGCTGAAATACAGTGAATGGTGTATTCTCTCAGGTATAAGCTGAAATACAGGGAATGGTGTATTCTCTCAGGTATAAGCTGAAATACAGTGAATGGTGTATTCTCTCAGGTATAAGCTGAAATACAGGGAATGGTGTATTCTCTCAGGTATAAGCTGAAATACAGGGAATGGTGTATTCTCTCAGGTATAAGCTGAAATACAGTGAATGGTGTATTCTCTCAGGTATAAGCTGAAATACAGGGAATGGTGTATTCTCTCAGGTATAAGCTGAAATACAGTGAATGGTGTATTCTCTCAGGTATAAGCTGAAATACAGGGAATGGTGTATTCTCTCAGGTATAAGCTGAAATACAGGGAATGGTGTATTCTCTCAGGTATAAGCTGAAATACAGTGAATGGTGTATTCTCTCAGGTATAAGCTGAAATACAGGGAATGGTGTATTCTCTCAGGTATAAGCTGAAATACAGTGAATGGTGTATTCTCTCAGGTATAAGCTGAAATACAGGGAATGGTGTATTCTCTCAGGTATAAGCTGAAATACAGTGAATGGTGTATTCTCTCAGGTATAAGCTGAGATACAGTGAATGGTGTATTCTCTCAGGTATAAGCTGAAATACAGTGAATGGTGTATTCTCTCAGGTATAAGCTGAGATACAGTGAATGGTGTATTCTCTCAGGTATAAGCTGAGATACAGTGAATGGTGTATTCTCTCAGGTATAAGCTGAAATACAGTGAATGGTGTATTCTCTCAGGTATAAGCTGAAATACAGTGAATGGTGTATTCTCTCAGGTATAAGCTGAGATACAGTGAATGGTGTATTCTCTCAGGTATAAGCTGAGATACAGTGAATGGTGTATTCTCTCAGGTATAAGCTGAGATATAGAGAATGGTGTATTCTCTCAGGTATAAGCTGAGATATAGGATATAACAATTCTATGTATATACGTCAGTGGATGAAAGTCAAACACAGAAGCCGAGAATCACATTCCAAAAATCATAATCAAAAGGCTTTAAAATTCTTGAAAAATCATAAAACAGAGCTTTCTAACGCGAAATGAAAAATCGGACAAACAGACGGAGACAATGACACATCTCTTAAACCTTTCACTGTCGGCATGAAAGGACAAGCACAAAGGAAGAAAGACACGAAGAAAATGACAATCATGTAATACTTTATTTTTTCTCTTTTTTTTACTCCAAAATTGAATCGATTTACGTTCACATGTGATTTTACAATATAAGAAAAAGAATATTTGTATCTGTTCAAATCATGAACAACAATCATCTAGCTACTTAATGACAGTAAAATTATGCACCTTAAATTATTATTTAATTTGAAGCGTGAGATTCAGTATATAATTATTTCATATATATCACAGATAAAATGAATACATCTAGAATTGTATTACTATGGATACAAGCAAATGAAGAAATTTAT